>OW121700.1:27420603-27886196 GCA_933228785.1 Lasioglossum pauxillum
TTGGATTTTATTTCATCTAAAAATACCGAAATTACTTTCTTGCCAACCCAATACAATGGAAAGATTACGCGAATAGAGTGATTGTGGTTAAGTCGAGGGAGGGGGCAAAGTTACACGTTGATTTAGCGTATTTCCCAACAGAAGAGTATTAATTTGAGAATGTCTCACAAGGAGAGTGCAAGGACGACGTCTCACCGATTTAGTTGATACTCTGTATACTTATAGATCTCACTCTCCCATTTAAGAATATATACCATTATAGACGCTAACACTCAATAGTTGTTGAGATATTCATGAACAAAGTTCTTACATTACTGCTTAAATTTACTATTATAGAGGAGGCATATAACGAACAAGGCTTGGTGTATCGACAACGTACGAGACTTCCACCTGATGGGCTAGGGTTCGATTCTCTTCTGTTGAAATTTTTTTTTCATATTTATTTATATTATTTTTTCGCTGTGTAACATTGACTTGCCTATAGTATTATAAATAAATAATTATTATATATTATAAATAAGTGCAGTTCTGTATCTTTTTTAGAAAATTTTTTACCAATGCAATAATACTGCACTTATTCGATGTGCAAGCTGTTTCTGTATGCTATGTTTCGTATGTAATTGAAAATATGTAAGTGCAATATTGTTAAATTTATCGTGTACCATATTTTCTCTTCCCATATTTACTTTATTTTTTCTATTTTCAGACACGAGAGGGATATTTACTATTTTATTAATTTCGGCTAATTTATTTATAATTTATTAATCCTTTTGTTCTTTAACTTGTTCTATATAAATAAATGTGCAATCTCTTACAAACAAGTCAATGTTACACAGCGAATTTATTTATAATTTATTAATCCTTTTGTTCTTTAACTTGTAATAAATGTGCAATCTCATATAGACAAGTCAATGTTACACAGCGAAAAAATAATATAAATAAATATGAAAAAAAATTTTTCAACAGACGAGAATCGAACCCTAGCCCATCGGGTGGAAGTCTCATACGCTGTCGATACACCAAGCCTTGTTCGTTATATGCCTCCTCTACAATAGCAGATTTAAGAACTTTGCAGTAATGTAAGAACTTTGTTCATGAATATCTCAACAACTATTGAGTGTTAGCGTCTATAATGGTATATATTCGTAAATGGGAGAGCGAGATCTATAAGTATACAGAGTATCAACTAAATCGGTGAGACGTCGTCCTTGCACTCTCCTTGTCAGTAACTATTCATTTTAAGCCCCATTCTGTATGAATACTTTTTTTACGCAGAATTTCATGATTTGGCCGACTTCGAGAAAAAATGTTGGACATTCCATGTAATTAAAGGTGATCCTCGTATCTCAATAAAAAATCAAAGTAAGAAATATCAGATTAGAGCACTGAAACATTTTTTCGTACAACAAATAACTTACGAATTACGAGATCGCGTTACGAGATTCACCCAGTATACATGTAAGCAGAAATAAACCTCCGCAGAGGTTCAGAAATAATATTAAAAAAAGTCTAGTCATTTGAAATAAAAACTACAATTATTCCTTGAAGCTAATTGTAATGACCCTATGATAAGAACGGTAAGCATGGATTAACTTTACCAAACATGTACTATAATTTCATTTAATGAAACAGAACAAAGAAAAAATCATTTCCATTATGATATGTCAACGTCGAAATGTTACCGAATGAAAAGTACACAGACAATACGGAAAGGTGAGGCAATTGTAGCGGGTGCCAGTACCTGTTACAACATTGACACCTGTGTGTGTAGGATTGTGTGCACTAGCACTATAGCGCGGGGATGTATACGTGAACGCGAAGCATGAGAAGTAAAGCGAGGCAGCTAATATATTTCACGTCCAAAGTGTTTTCTCTCGCTGTCGGAACATGATGTAACGTTGTCGTCGTGAAAGCATCCTCTGTTTTTTGACTCCCGACCAGTATATCCGGGAGAAAAAATATAAACCTTTAAATGAACTTGATTTCTTTGCAGAACAAATGTATATGTTTGATATGTTACACACGTTGCTTTACGGAATTAGTTTCACCGTACGCACTTCGTCCCATGGGGAAAAGGATTTGGAAAGTTCTCTTATTAGTTTGCTGCTTTACTCCCACCGAAGCACACATATAGGCGCTTTCGAAAGTAAAGTGAGATAAAGCTTTTATCAAACAGCTTCGACAAATTGGCGCAAAGACGTTATTTGTATTAACAAAATTTGTTCAATAAATTGTCTGTTTTGATACAAGAACACTAACGTGTTCACATTTTCTGGTAAGAATTGACTTCTTTTGGAAGGAACTACATTTCTAGCAGTTGAGAAACATCTTCCCAAGGCAATTGATGTTGCTGGTACCTACGTTTAAATATTTCATTATAAGTTCAAAGTTCTTGGATATTTTGTGGTCAGAGTCTTCCACCATTCAAAGGCAGCCAAATAAAATTTTAATAGGAGCTTGGCTAGATAAGTATCAAATTCGGCATTTAGGTCATTTATTTAATTTCCTTCAGCATACACTGTGTGATAAACAAATGGTACATTTTCCATGTTACTGCTAGTGTAACAGACCTATACCGCACAGGCCTGTTACTAAGAACAACGCGAACCGGATCAAACCGGTAAGAACCGAGACCAACCGTCGATCACTTCTCGGAACGAACCGCCGTATCCCCGTCGCCGCGCCGAGACGGACCGCGCCGCACCACTCCCCCGCGCCTAGAAACAATCCGCGAATCACCGCACCGCGCCACCACCCCCACCACTAATGGAGAGCTATAAAAGCCGTCACGGCCAGAACTCGAGACGGTATTCAATGCAAAGCTACGAACGGGTAAGGATCACTCCTGACTTCGTTATCAGAGTAAGTATATGCAATGACATACTAAGGTTTCCCACGCTGTCAAAGACGAGCTAAAGCACCTCGAAGCCGGCCATGAGAATCCACCTCCTAGAGCACGGCGTGTTTTGCCACTCTTCCAGTCATGGTATGTCACCTGTCTGTTAGAATTTGTGAACTTCTGGGTTTGCTTATTGTTAGAAACAAAACTCTTTGGCCAACTGTTTAAATATATTAACTAAATGTAAAACTTTAATATAGAAAAATTATTGCAACAATATTAATTACAACTGGGAACTTTGTTATACTCTCTTTGTTTCAACTCTCAACTCAATCACGTGCTCACTCGTCTCTATTCTCAACGCATCTGCTCGACCCACGCTACAACTTCCCGCTCATTCAAACCGCTCTCTCATACCAACCTAATCCATTCGCTCGTACCAACCTTACATGTCTATTCGCTCATACCAACCAAATATCCCCATTCATTCGTACCAACTCTCAGGAATTATTTATTCTCTCAACACTCCTCCTTAAGGGGGTAGTCTACCCGATGGTTACAACTAGAATCTTACTAGAATCTTACTAGAAAACATGGGTTTGCGCGCTTCGGTTGTTTGACCTTATTTGAGCAAATTTTGGGCTGGGTGAGGGCTCATTCTAAAGAGGAAGGTTCATCACACTGCGCTCTGGTCATGAGGTCAACGAGATTATGTTTAATATGTATAATATAAGTGCCCAAAGTAGAGAAAACATCTAGGAAAAAAACCCGCAGATTTCAATGCATTTTTCTGTCTCTGAAAGACTTTTTGACTGCCCTAATGACCAGAGCGCACTGCGTCAAACCTTCCTCTTTACAATGAGCCCTCACCCAGCCCAAAATCTGCTCAAATAAGGTCAAACAACCGAAGCGCGCAAACGCATTTTTTCGACCCAGAATCTAGTAGGATTCTAGTTATTTGATAATTTACTAGAATCCTACTAGATTCTGGGTCGAAAAAATGCGTTTGCGCGCTTCGGTTGTTTGACCTTATTTGAGCAGATTTTGGGCTGGGTGAGGGCTCATTCTAAAGAGGAAGGTTGGCGCAGTGCGCTCTGGTCATTAGGGCAGTCAAAAGGTCTTTTAGAGACAGAAAAATGCATTGAAATCTGCGGGTTTTTTCCCTATATTTTTTCTCTACTTTGGGCCCTTATATTATACATATTAAACATAATCTCGTTGATCTCATGACCAGAGCGCAGTGTGATGAACCTTCCTCTTTAGAATAAGCCCTCACCCAGCCCAAAATTTGCTCGAATAAGGTCAAACAACCGAAGCGCGCAAACCCATGTTTTCTAGTAAGATTCTAGTAAGATTCTAGTTGTAACCATCGGGTAGACTACCCCCTTAATTCCTGACCATTCTACGTATACATATTTCTCATTCATTCATACTGATTCTCAGGAATTATTCACAACACTCCTCCTTAATTCCTGACCATACCATATTGCACATGTACTTATACCAACTCTCATTCACATTACCAATTCGCGTTTACATTTTTCAAATTTCTTAGTATCTAATGGCTTTGTCATCATATCGGCGATTTGGTTTTCCGTAGGACAGTAATTTAGTTTTACACAGTTATTCTTTACAAATTCATGCACGTATCTATACTTTACATCAATGTGTTTAGTTCTATTATTCACTGCTCCAGTCTTTATTAATTCTTAGCACTCTGATTGTCCATGTTCAGTTCGATTTTTATGCGCTTTCTCGTGATTTCTTCTAAAAGCATCTTCAAGAATGTGATCTCTTTGCAGCACTCTGCAGCAGCTATATATTCCGCCTCCGTTGTTGAAGTAGAAACTATTTTTTGTCTCTTGGATGCCCATATAATTGGACCTCCTCCGTAAAATATTACATACCCAGTTGTACTGTGTCTTGTTTGTATATCCCCTGCAAAGTCTGAGTCGCTGTATGCTGTTATTGTCTCGTCGTCATCGTTCTTCCAATATTTTATCCCATTAGGTATTGTTCCTTTTAGATATCTGAAAATTCTTTTGAGGCATATGACATTAGTGTCAGTTGGATTTTCTACATACCTGCTTGACCAGCCAACTGCCTGTGCAAGGTCAGGTTGAGTTCTAGCTTCCCACTGCTTCTCTGTATGGAAACTTTGACTCAGAGTTTCCATCATTTGTTTCTTCTTTCGCCATGGGTGTGTTTCTTGGTTTGCAATCGCCCATGTTGAATTTCTGTAATAAATTATTTATGCAACTTGTTTGTGTAACTTCTATACCTTCATGATCTTTCTCCAATTCCATTCCGAGAAATGATGTCGGATCTCTGTATTCAGTTATTTGAAACTCGTTTTTGAGTTCCTTGATTAAATTTATTATCTCTTCTTCCTTGTCACTTGCTAGTAGTCCGTCATCCACATAAATAGCCATTACCAGATTGCTATCCTTTTTCTTCAGAATACATGGATCAGATGCAAGTTTCTCAAGTCCGGTCTTGTTGAGAAAGGCTGTAGATCTTTGGTTCCATCTGAGCGGTGCCTGCTTCAGTCCATATATAGCCTTGTTCAGTTTGAACAGTTTCCCATCCTCTTCATATCCCTCAGGTGGGTAGATGTAAATCTCTTCCTCTAGTTCCCCATAGAGGAATGCAGTTTTCACATCCATGGTTACTACATGATACAGTAAATCTTCAATCGGAGTCCTGGGTCGCCTATCTAACCGTAGTCCAGTGCCTACTCACTCCACTGCCGGCCAACGCTGCGCCGCGCAGTAGGGCGGCGATGTTTGATCTCGGCTCGGGTATATCGGTGTGAACACCACACATTGACTCGACTGAATCGAAATCTCAAACTTCTTAACTTTAATGATCAGTTTATGGGACTTTAACTAGCTTGTTCCTGGCGTTTCGCTGATTAATATGGTACCAAGAACGATATAATTGGGCCAATATTTAGTGGTTTAATCGACGATGAAAGTTTCGAACGCAACGAAGAAGAGCGTATTGGAAAGAAAGAGACGCGAACAGTAGCCGCCGCCGGCACAGTTCAAAGGCCCGCGTTGTCGCTGTTCTTCGTTGCGTTCGAGACTTTCATCGTCGATTAAACTACTAAATATTGGCCCAATTATATCGTATTTGGTATCATTTTGCATTAGAAAAATGCCACGAATATGTTGGTGAAAGTTTCATAATGATATCATAGAAAATAAAGAAGCTAAGATTTTGGTGTTTCATTGTGATGACGCACGGGCCTTTAAACTGTGCCGGCGACGACTACACGCTTCTGCCACGCGATCCTATTTCATTCTATCCTTCTCTATGTTCGGCTCGTCGTTTGAAGTCTCGGCGCGGTCGACGGAGTCATAAAAAAATAGCCTCTCTACGCTACCCAAGTCCGTTCAACACACGGGTGTTGGGACTCCGATCGAAAAATTACTGTACTTCCTAATGGTTGACAGTGCGATCAAAGCTCTCACTGAGCTTATACTGGCTACTGGACTGTATGTTTCTTCATAGTCAATACTCCTCCTTTGCTGGCAACCTCTTATTACCAGTCTCGCCTTGTATTTTCCATTGTCCTTGATTTTGAGCACCCACTTACTGGTTATGGGTTTTGCATTTTTGCATTGTTTTGCTTGTACTATATCCCATGTTTTATTTATTTCCATTGCCTCCTTTTCTTCTTGAATGGCTTCCAGCCACTTCTCTTTGTCAGGACCTGAAACTGCGTCACTATAGGTTAGGAATGCTTCATACCTTACCGGGGATTTCCTCTGTCTCTGGGATCTTCTCAGGTTTTCCGTGTTTTCTGTTTTGTCTTTTGCAGTTTTTTCATTTATAGGCTCTTCTGAGTCTCTGTCGATCCTTGTTTCTTCATCTTGAGTGTTTACTTTTGGTTCTTCTGTTGCTGAATTTTCAGTCTCCTCTGTGTTCCTTTCTGTTTCGTCTGTAACTTCGATCAGCGTGGGGTTTGTTTTGCTTTCTTTCGAAACAGAGTTCACTTTTTCATCAACCACCACGTCCCTTCCCAGATAGCACAGGACGACTTTAAGTTGCCGTTTTCATGTCCGGTCTACATCTTTACGTCTCACGTCTCAGTAAGACGCATTTTAGGCGTCCATAAAGGCACCTCTGCTGGGACGCCGTTTTCACGTTAGAAATGAGATGCATAAAAGGCACCTGCCTTCGAACGTGAAAACGTCGTCCCAGCAGAGGTGCCTTTAAGGACGCGTAAAAGTTGCCTCTTTCGGTACGCCGTTTTCAGGTTAGAAATGAGATGCATAAAAGGCACCTGCCTTCGAACGTGAAAACGTCGTCCCAGCAGAGGTGCCTTTATGGATGTGTAAAAGTTGCCTCTTTCGCAACGCCGTTTTCACGGCAGAAACGATTGAAGTACTTACGAAAATATGTATATCTCTTAATCGTTAATATACTGATACTATACTTCATTAAAAAAAAGTAGTTTGATTTTTACCTAAAAAATATTTTAGGTAAATAATTAAATAATTAGGTTATATAATTATTAGAAGAGATAAACTTCTGTTAAAATATTTTTTATATAATAATATATATGATTTGATATGATTTGAGCGTATAAGAATAAAAAGTAATGAATCTAACAGTAAAGGTTCGCATGGCTCAGCGAGGAAACCATCATGAAGTTAAATGGTAGGCCCGAGTTCGATTCCCGCCCAGAGTATGCTGCATAAAAACTAAATTGTAATAAGGTTTTTTCGAAGAGACAAAATGGAATATTCTCTCTCAAGTAGTACATGAAAGTAGTAATATATATATAGATTCTAATTTTTTCTTAAATTTGAAGATTTTGTACGTCTTTTCAGATGTCCAAAAAGGCAACTTTTTTGCATCTTAAAGCGACATCTTAAAGATGTCGAAAAGACCTGTGAGAGACGACTTTAAGTCGCACAGTTTTGTAACAAAGACCTGTTAAAGTTGTACACAGTACGTGGAAAAGACGTGAAAACGACGTGCCACAGACGCAACGTACGACTTAAAGATGTACGTTACGTCTTGCGTCAGGCAACTTTTAGGCGTACTTTAAGATGTCCTTGTGTTATCTGGGTTGCCAGTGTCACTTTGTGCTTTTCTTCATCCCACAGTCTATATCCATTTTCCAGATATCCTATCATTTTGTAGCTTTTGCTTCTGTCTCCAGTTTCTTTAATGGTCCTAGAGTTTTTGCATATGCTGTTGCCCCAAACACTCTTATCCTTTTCAGATCGGGCTTTCGTCCAGTCCACATTTGTACAGGCGTAGTTTCTATCGCTGCAGATGGTGTTCGGTTGAACAGATAGGCTGCAGTATATAATGCTTCTCCCCAAAAAGACTTATCCATGTTTGACTCGAGCAGGAGGGTTCTCACTTTTTCGACAAGAGTTCTGTTTAGTCTCTCAGCTTTTCCGTTGTGTTGTGGAGTGTACGGAATTGTAAAATCCATTTGTATGCCTTTGTTGACACACCACTCCTTGAGGTTATTGTTTACATACTCTCTGCCATTATCTGATCTAATCTTCTTTATTTTTCTTCCCTGCTGTGTTTCCACTAAATTCGCGTACGCCTTTATGAGGTTGGCCACTTCATCTTTTCTCGCTATCAGGTACACCATCACAAAGTTGGTGCTGTCATCGAGAAGAGTTAAAAAATACCTTTTATTGTCCCACGTTGGAGGTTCTATCGGACCACATAGATCTGTGTGTATGATTTCTAATGGATTATTGGCCCTTGTCCTCACTGCGTCAAACTTACGTCTGGTCTGTCTAGATTTTAAGCATATTTCACACATGTCATCAATACTTCTTATTTCCTTTTCTGTGAGCACTATTCCTTGTGCAAGCTCCAGTAGTTTTCTCATTTTTTCTTGATGCATGTGCCCTAACCTTCTGTGCCACAGTATAGCTCTGTCAGCAGGTGCTCTTTCTGTCAAAAGAGCTTCTTCTGCTTCTTCTTCATTCAATTTGATTGTATATAATTCATTTTCGGTCACACTTCCTGTCAATATTGGTTTATCTTTCCAGAGCACTGTTACTTTCTCCTTCTCAAAAACCACTTTGCCATCATTTTTGACAATTTGCCTCACAGACAGCAGATTGGTATTGAGATCTGGAACCTGTAAGATCTCTTTCAGGTTGCACTCCTTAAAAGACATATCACCCATAGCAGTAGCCTTCATCGTCTCCATATTCTTCGCTACATTTATGTCTACGTTGACTTTCTTTATATTCATCAGCTTCTCACAGGTTTTTGCCATGTGTGCAGTGCTACCAGAGTCTACAACCCAAATATTATTGCCATTATTTCTACACGCCATGAAACTCACCTGATAGCGAGGCCGTTTGAGGAAAAGAATATTAACAGGATGTGTGCACTAATTGTTGATTTTAATCAAGTGGAAAAGATACAACGGTTTTGCAAGGTAACGTTACAGAGTTCAAAAATTTCAATAAGACTGAAGTTAGTCTTGACAGTTCTGTAACCTAAAATAAAGAGTTTATCACAAGTAAAAGGTTGGTAACCCTTAGCACCTCATTTCAATTTCATCAATATTACAACACTCCCACTGATGAAATTGACATAAAACAGTCCTTTAGAAAAATATACTGGTCCCTTAAATTGTTTTAACATCACATATGTTGCCACGATGCTGGTAAAATGCTGGGCGTGCCAACGGTTTGGTCAGGATATCCGCAAGCTGCTCCTTAGTATTTATATATTCTAGTTTGAATATCTTTTCTTCGTATCTCTCATTTACGTATTTATAGCTCGTGTCTATGTGCTTTGTCCTCTTGTGAAAGACAGGGTTTTTTATGAGCTGTATGGCACTTTGGTTGTCAACATACATCCATATTTCGACTTTATCCAAGTCGTGCAATTCTGCTATGATCTTGCGTAACCACATTATTTCCTTGGATGTTAAGCATGCTGCCATGTACTCGGCTTCAGTTGTCGACAGTGCCACAGAGTCTTGACGCTGAGAATTCCAGGATATCACATTTGAATTCCACTTGACTAGATAACCTGTCGTTGATCTTCTTGTCTCTATTTCTCCAGCAAAATCAGCATCACTATATGCTGTTAAGCGATTGAGTTCGCCCCCTTTAAATAGTAATCCATAGCTTTGTGTGCCATTTAGATATTTCAATATCCTTTTAACAGCATTCCACTGTATTTTCGTGGGCTCTTTTAAATATCTACTTGCTTTATTTACAGCATAACAGATATCTGGTCTTGTACATGTCGATAGATACATTAGGCTGCCTATCGCTTCTCTGTATGGTGCTTTGGTAATTTCTCTTTGATCAGTTGAATGCATTTTTGTACACATTTCATGATTTGGATCTGCCGGTATACATACTGCATTTGCATTTTCAATTCTAAACCTTTCAATAATTTTCCGAGTATAAGCTGCTTGATGAATAAAAATTGATCCATTCTGTCTCTGTTCAATCTGAATTCCCAGAAAAGTTCCAGCCGGTGAATGCGTAACTTCAAATTCGTGTTGTAAATCTTTTAATAAATTTGTAATATCTTGCAACTTCTTCGCTGCGATTAAGCCATCGTCTATATGAATAGCTATAATTAGTCTTCTGTCCTTATCTGTACTGTAAAATATACATGGATCTGCATTAGTAGTTTTTAACTTGTGTTTCTTTAAGAACTTTGTGAACTTTTGGTTCCAGCATCTTGAAGCTTGTTTTAAACCATATAAGCTTTTTGTTAGTTTACAGACTTTGCTGTTGTCATTCGAAAAACCTTCTGGCTGCTTCATATATATAACTTCTTCCAAAGTTCCATTTAAAAAGGCAGTCTTAATATCGAACTGTCTTAACAAAAGGTCTTCACTAGCCGCTATGGCTAGTACTAGTCTGATGGAACTCATTCTCACTACAGGGCTAAATGTTTCTTGATAATCAGTTCCTTGTTTTTGCTTGAACCCTTTAGCAACTAATCTTGCTTTATATCTGAGAATTTTTCCATTTGAGTCTCTTTTGAGTTTATAAACCCAACGGTTTTCAATCACGTTCTGTTTTTCTGGTTTATCTACTAGTTTCCATACTTCATTTTTGTTTAAAGCTTCCATTTCTTCTTGCATGGCTTCTTTCCACTTGCTAGCATCACCACATTGTACAGCTTCTGTGTAGTCAAGCGGTTCCCCGCTTTCGGCGATGAATACATCTTCTATATCCACATAGTCACTGTACCGGTTTGGCTTTTTCAGTGAACTTCTGTCTCTTAGATTTCTTCCAGGTTGGTTATCTTCTTCTCTTTGTATATTTGGTCCAATTTCTTCTTGTCGCGGAGGTTCTTCAGGTATGTCTTCTTCCAATACATCTTCAAATGTATCTGATTCTTCTCCTTCGACTAAGTTTTCTCTAGTATCATTTACATTATCTTCGTCTTCTTCCTTTTCTTCATGATCTTGTGACAATTCCAATAGAATAGAATCTTCGGGTTTCAATTTGTTTATAGGTTCGATTTCTCCACTAAAAAACACATTTCGTACTATTTTGACAGTGTTTTCAGTTGGAAACCAAGCTCTGTAACCTTTGGCATTCTCATCATATCCTAGAAAAAATGCTTTATTAGACGTATCATCTAATTTTTGCCTCATTTGCTTTGGTATATGCGTAAAAATTTTCTCTCCGAATATATGTAAGTCTTTGATACTAGGTTTCTTGTTATGCCAAAGTTCGTATGGACTTTTACCTTTTACACTGCTTGTCCCTGTTTGATTCAGTACATATGTTACTGTGCTTACCGCTTCCGCCCAAAAACGCTTTTCGAAACCAGCTGCATGTAGGATTGTTCTTGCTGCTTCGATAATTGTTCTATTCTCACGTTCAGCTGATCCATTCTGCTCTGGACAGTAAGCTACAGTTCTTTGATGCTGAATCCCATATTTTGTAATTGTTTCTTCAACTTGTTTATTAACCATTTCCAGTCCATTGTCTGTCCTCAAAATCTTTATTCCCTTCGGACAGTGTTTTTCAGCCTTTTTAATAAAATCACCTATACAGTCTGCTACATCTGATTTCGTTGGTATAAAATATATATGGCGATAATGTGAATAATCGTCTTTAAGTAATAAGAAATACCTGGATCCTCCCATGGATTTTTCTTGCAATGGACCGCATACATCCGCATGAATTATTTCTCCAATGCGTTCTGTTTTCGTTTGACTTTTTGGAAAAGGTAATCTGTGACTTTTTCCTATGGCACAGGCTTCACAAAAAGGTTTGTCTCCTTCCTTGACTCTTGTATTGTTAGTCCTTAAAATTTCTTTTGTTCTAGCAAAATTTTGGTGAGCAAACTTTTGATGCCAGCTTTCTAATGTACCGGTTTCAGCTGACACAGCTGTTGGATTAGGCTGTACATTGTTTTCTTCATTCTTGGACATGTCTACCTGGAACTTCATGACGTAGAGTACGCCTGCACTTTCTCGTTCTCCCACTGCAACAATGTCTTCGTTTTTATAAAATTTGCAGTACCTTTTATCCGAAATGGACTTTGTTCGGGATTCAAATTGGAGATTCATTAGTCGTTACGCCGACTGTTGATCGACGTTCGATATGTTTCTTTTGTCTATATTTAGAGTCGAGCAGCGATCATTCGTTACCGTTTCGCGAGGCCACGGTGTGTTTGTCGACACTCGTTACCGGTAAACATCTCCAATTTGAATCTCGAACAGTCGTTTTCGAGGATCATGCGATCGATCTTGATCCAATCGCGTGCGACCCCGCCTGTCGGTCGAAGAGTATTTAAAGGCTCTTTTCAGTATTTGCGCGCATTCAATCAATCAATTCAATTCAATTCATTTCATTTCGTCTTACACTGTCTTTGGCTGTTCAGAACCAATCGTACGGAAAATAAAGTGCCGAGTGACTTATTAATCCAGTAATATTCAACCAATATTCGTAACATCCTTGAACATCTCCTCCTTATCGTGTTCCTCACGCGCTCACGTCTGAGCGGATCCGGATCCCGGTAATTTCGATCGTCGATCGAAACCGAACATTTTGGTCCTTCGAGCCGGATCGCGAGGAAAATCAATTCAGTGGAGGAGTGTCCGAATTTCGCCATCATGGCAGAGTCTCTCGAAGGGCACATGCAGACGCAGCTGGCTATCGAACGAGCCCTCACTAACCTCAAGAAGCTGGGGAAGAATAACTGGACCAAGTCCAACCTGCGGACAAGAATTGTTCACCTTCAGGACCAGTGGCGGAGGTTCGAGACTGGATATTCACGACTCTTCACTTCCATCCCCGCGGAGGAGCGTGCGACGATTCCGTACTTTCAGGAGGACCATTTCGCTCCAACGGAAGAGGTCTACCTAGACACGTTATCGCTCATGAAGACTCATCTCGACGCGCTCACCATCGACTTTCGAGGTCAGTCTACTTCCGTGAGCGACGGACAAGCGTGTCCGTCGGTTCCCGAATCACAGCTTCCACGGATCAATCTACCGCAGTTCGAGGGCCGTTATGAGGACTGGGAAGCGTTCCGCGATAAATTCTCGGCTCTCATTATCCATAATAGCTCGCTTCGCGATGTAACGCGCCTACATCATCTCGTTTCCGCATTAAAGGGTCGCGCTCTCGAATGCGTCAAAAACTTATCGATAACCGAGGACAATTTCAAAATCGCGTGGGACACACTGAAAGGGAGATACGAAAATCCGCGGCGTATAATTTCCGCTCACCTGTCGGCGTTGCAAAACATTCCCGCGTTATCTCGTGAATCAGCAACGGATTTGCAAAACCTTTGCGATCGTGTCTGCAGCACGGTCGAGTCGTTGCAAAAAATCGGACGAACACCAGAGGATCTCTGGAACGACCATCTGGTCCATCTTGTCTCCCAAAAGCTAGACGGTCCGACGCGAAAGGCGTGGAAATTAAAAATCAGCGACGACGTTACACCTCCGTCTTTCGAAACTCTTAAAAGGTTTCTCGATTCTCGCGCTCGCGGTCTTGAGGAATGTTCGACTGGGTCTGAATCCTCGCCCTCATCGCGCTCGGAAACTATGTCTCGTCCCACAGCTGGTTTTTCGCGAGTCCATGCAGCGACCACCTCGCCGTCTTCCACAACGTCGCGACCTATCTGTCCCGTTTGTAGGGCGTCACACGTTTTTAGTTCATGCCCGAAATTCATGGCGCGAAACCCTAGCGGCCGCCGTGATCTAGTTCAAAGGTTTTCGCGTTGCTTTAATTGCTTGAGCGGCAATCATGTTCTACGAGACTGTTCGAGCAAATACTCGTGCCGAGTGTGTCAAAAGCGACATCATTCGCTGCTGCATGAAGATGCATCTCGTTCCGCGCCGTCATGTCCAGCCTCATCGCCGCTTCCGTCGGAAGATTCGTCCGCGATCAATTCGCATCTCGCCTCCACCCTCGCAACCTCGAGCTCAAGCATTCTGCTGGCCACCGCATGGGTTCAAATTCGCGTTCCGTCGGGCCGTTGCGTCACCGTACGAGCCTTGGTCGACCAAGGATCCGAAGCCAGTTTCGTTACTGAATCTATGGTGCACCTATTGCGTGCGACGTGCACCCGCGTTGCGACATCCATTTCCGCCGTCGGAGGAGTGCACGCCGGTACGGTGCGTCGCGCCGTGCATCTCCTCGTCGCTCCTCGCGACTCCGCCTCTCCGTCGGTTGAAACCACAGCGCTCGTTTTGAAATCGCTTTCCACGTACATGCCGAAACGTATTGAAAATGATCGAGCCCTCGCTCATTTATCGCAGCTTAAGTGGGCTGATTCTGATCCGTCGAGTTCCGCCGCGATTCATCTCCTTCTCGGTGCAGATGTCTATCCGCGCATAATTCTCGACGGTCTCCAGAAGGGCTCAAGCGGGCAGCCAATTGCCCAGAACACAATTTTCGGTTGGGTAATCTCTGGTCCCGTGTCATCTCCTCTCTCTCGTTCGGAATCAAGCATCTCGATGCATCATTGCATCCAAGACGACACTCTGTCGAACGATCTGCGCCGATTCTGGGAAATTGAGGAAATCCCTTCGAATTCCCCCCTCACCAAGGAGGAAGAACAATGCGAACGGCATTTTCAAATGCACACGTCGCGAGCATCCGATGGACGGTATATCGTCCGTCTCCCTTTCCGCAAGGGCCCCCCAATTGACATTGGTCAATCTCGTTTTGCTGCCGACAAAGTCTTGCAATCAATTTATAGAAAATTTCGATTGCAACCCTCACTAGCTGAGGAGTATAAGGAGTTCCTCCAAGATTACGAAAACCTCGGCCACATGCGTCAAGCTCCCGATTCACCCTCTCCATCTCAATGCGTTTACATTCCACACCATCCGGTATTACGTGCCGACAGCGTTACCACGCATCTTCGCGTGGTTTTCAACGCTTCCAGTGTCACCTCAAATGGATCTACGCTCAATGATCATCTCATGCCGGGTCCGAAATTACAACTCGATCTTCCTGCAGTCATTCTGCGGTGGCGAACCTTTCGATTAGTTTATACTGCGGACATTGCCAAAATGTATCGCCAGATTCTTGTGGACGAACGTGATGTTGATTATCAACGCATCCTCTGGAAGCCCTCTCCTTCCGAGGACACGCAGGCATTTCAGTTACTTACCGTCACGTATGGAATGACCTGTGCTCCCTTCTTGGCTCTCCGCGTTCTTCAACAACTAATCAACGATGAAGGCAAACGATTTCCATTCGCAGTTCCCGTACTCCGGTCTCATATTTATGTCGACGATGTTCTTTTCGGGGGCAACGACCTATCTGCTATTCGCCAGTCCCGTGACCAGTTGGTCCGCCTTCTCCAATGCGGCCAAATGAAGCTACGCAAATGGGCCAGTAATTCAACCGAATTTCTTTCCGACATTGACCAGGCAGATCATGGACTAGCATGTTCCAAAACTCTCGCTCCCGACGATCGCGTCAAAATCCTCGGGATAAGTTGGAACCCCTCTCGAGATTCCTTCGAATTCAATGTTCATCTCTCTGATCCGCCACCGTCCACCAAACGCGCTATTCTTTCAACCATTGCAAAGTTGTACGACCCTCTCGGATGGGTCACTCCCGCGATAATCCCCGCAAAAATACTCATTCAAGCATTATGGCGTTTCAAGGTAGGATGGGACGACGTCATCCCGACTCAGTATCTCGAGCAATGGAAATCCATTTATTCCAAATTTTCGCTCCTGAACGGGATCCAGATTCCACGATGGATCGGGTTTATTCCGGCGGCGTCACGAATTGAACTGCACGGTTTCGCGGACGCGTCATCGATCGCGTACGCAGCAGTCGTTTTCGTCCGTTGTACCTCGCCCACCGGAACCATTCAAGTGTCGCTGGTTGCTGGCAAGTCAAAGGTCGCTCCTTTGGCCCCTCTGACCATCCCGCGCCTTGAACTGCAAGCAGCAGTTCTCCTCAGTCGCCTGATGCATTTCGTTGCGTCATCCCTTGACCTGATCGACGTTCCATGCTACTGCTGGATCGACTCGACCGTAGCGCTTGCGTGGTTGAAATCTCATCCTTCCAAGTGGAAGATGTTCGTCGCAAATCGTGTTGCCGATGTGCAAACTCGTCTTCCTCACGCAATTTGGCAGCATGTTCCAACCACAGACAATCCCGCCGATTGTGCGTCACGTGGACTTTCTAGCGAACACCTGATCAAATCCCGCCTTTGGTGGCACGGTCCATCCTGGCTTCTCGAGGATTCCACGGAATGGCCACTCCAACCTCAACATTTCAAGGTTGAAGACCAGTCCGAATCAAAAGTTGTGCTTCACAGCGTGGCTCCAGCTCCCGTCTGGGATTTAGAATCTCGATTCTCTAGTTGGCCAAAACTAATAAGAGTAACGGCGTATATTCAACGTTTCGTCCGAAATTCTCGCTGTTGTCGCCGGTCCCGTCAAAAGTGTTCTCAAGGACGCGCCCTGTCCGCTCACGAGTTCTCCAATGCAAAAATTTTTTGGTTGCGCCGCATTCAAGCAATTCAGTTTCCAGACACCATTGCCGCTATGAAAAATAAAAAATCTCTCTCGTCAAAGGACTCACTCGAGTCTCTCAATCCGTTTCTCGACGAAAATGGACTTCTTCGCGTCGGTGGTCGGCTTCGCAACGCTGCTTTACCCATTCAATCGAAGCATCCTGTTGCTTTGGCTCCACACCCGTTAGTGCGCCTCATCATTGAACAAGCCCACGCACGGGCCTTGCATGCCGGTTTGCAGCTGACCCTCCATATTCTTCGTCAAGAATACTGGATTCTCCGAGGTCGGAGTCAGGTGAAGGCAGTCATTCACGCATGTGTCAAATGTGTCCGCGAACGCGCCTCGATCCCCACCCAGATCATGGGAGATCTTCCTGCCGTGAGAGTGTCCCCGCCGAAAAAACCCTTTTCGCATTGCGGGTTGGATTACGCAGGCCCCGTTCACATCCGCGCCTCCGCTGGTCGTGGGATCACTTCCCGCAAAGCCTATATAGCGCTTTTCATATGCATGGCCACCAAGGCGGTGCATTTGGACTTAGTCGCGGATTACTCCACCTCAGCCTTTCTAAACGCATACGTCCGTTTTTGTTCTCGTCGAGGCCTACCGGAAAGCATGTATTCCGATAACGGAACAACGTTCGTCGGAGCAGATCGGGAATTGACCATGTCTTATCGCGCCGCTCTTCGGAATCCAGAATTCCAAAATCAAACCGCCAGTGATGGTGTGGTTTGGCACTTCATTCCCCCGTCTGCCCCACATTTCGGCGGCCTATGGGAGGCCGGTGTTAAAAGCGTTAAACACCATCTTCGACGCGTTCTAGGCGATCGAAAACTGACGTTCGAAGAATTTACGACGCTCCTTTGCGCGATCGAGGCATGCCTCAATTCACGACCCATCTCACCTCTTTCCGATACTCTCGATGACTTCGTTCCGCTAACCCCAGGTCATTTTCTTATCGGATCTGCCCTCACAACCCCTCCGCAACCTTCGCTTCTGGATCTCGCTGAAAATCGCCTCTCGCGATGGCAATTAGTTCGCCACATGACCGAACGATTTTGGAAATTATGGCAGAATGATTACCTCAATACGCTTCAGCAACGCGGAAAGTGGCGTCGCCCCCGCCCTTCCATCTCGATAGGACAACTAGTCCTCCTTAGGAATTCAGATCTTCCTCCGTGTAAGTGGGAGCTGGGGCGAGTGGTGCAATTACACCCTGGCGACGACAACCACATTCGCGTGGTGACCGTAAAAACATCCACCTCATGTTTTAAGCGACCCATTGTAAAATTGTGTCCTTTGCCCGTAGCGTGCGATTCCGAAAATTGAAACAAACGATCCCGTCCGACCTCCACTCGGACGAGGCTCAAGCGACAAGTTTGTCGTTTATGTGCACATACTCGCCAATACATCGCTCCGATAATCTAGCGGTTACATTATTGTAAAATATGTAAAAAAAAAAAAAAAAAAAAAAATTTTTTGTCATGTAATCCTATTTCATTATTGTATGCGTCCAGCGGACCGCCGCTCTGTAACACGCGCGTCCGTGAATCTCGCGTTCAAGTTCCGTCAAGGCGGGCGGCTTTTGAATTTCGTTCCGGCGTTGTCGAATTTTATTCACCGAATGTATTCACCGTTTCCACGGCAAGCGGCTTGCCGTTTTCGAACATCTGGGATTAGCGTGCGCGGCATTGTAACACGCAATCCTTTTCTCGTTAAGGTTTTTCCTTTAATTTTCTATTTTTTTTTGCGTATGTTGCGTTTCGAAACTAATATTTCGAGGCGGGCGGTATGTTCGGGATTCAAATTGGAGATTCATTAGTCGTTACGCCGACTGTTGATCGACGTTCGATATGTTTCTTTTGTCTATATTTAGAGTCGAGCAGCGATCATTCGTTACCGTTTCGCGAGGCCACGGTGTGTTTGTCGACACTCGTTACCGGTAAACATCTCCAATTTGAATCTCGAACAGTCGTTTTCGAGGATCATGCGATCGATCTTGATCCAATCGCGTGCGACCCCGCCTGTCGGTCGAAGAGTATTTAAAGGCTCTTTTCAGTATTTGCGCGCATTCAATCAATCAATTCAATTCAATTCATTTCATTTCGTCTTACACTGTCTTTGGCTGTTCAGAACCAATCGTACGGAAAATAAAGTGCCGAGTGACTTATTAATCCAGTAATATTCAACCAATATTCGTAACATCCTTGAACATCTCCTCCTTATCGTGTTCCTCACGCGCTCACGTCTGAGCGGATCCGGATCCCGGTAATTTCGATCATCGATCGAAACCGAACAGACTTCAAGCCTTTATCTAGAGTGATCCCTGAAGAAAATAAATTGTATTTGAGCTTAGGTACATATAAAACATTTGACAAGTAGTTTTTCTTCCATTCTTCTCCATTATATGCGAATATATTGATGTCACCTCGACCATATGCTCTTAAGTACGTACCGTCACCGATACGAACCCATACTACATCTTTTAATGGTTGATAGGATACATACCAACACCTGTTATGTGTCATATGTTCCGTTGCACCAGAATCAAGGTACCATGCCTCTACAACTTTGCCATTTTGTTGCATTGAAACTAAGGCTTCGCATATCAAACCACTACCACGAGTAGTTTCAGTTGCTTGATTATTGTTGTCATCTATACTTCTGCACTCTCTTGCCCAATGCCCAGGTTTGTTGCATTTATTGCATCTTCCAGGTTTCCATGAATTTTGATCGCTGTTTTGATTCCTACCTCTGTAAGGCCCTCTGCCTCTATAAGATCCTCTGCCTCGATGAGACCATTTAGTATTGTTGTAGCTATTATTATTGCTGTGTTGCGCTCTTGAGGTAAGAGCATTACCACTTCCTCCCTCTGTGTGATCTATCCGAAATTCTTCTATGCTCAGCCTAGCAATAAGATTTACCTTTGTGCGCTCTTGCTCGGGTGTCGACTCCCATGCTGTTGCGAAATGTTTGAAGGTAGACGGAAGTGTTAAGATAATTTTGGTCATTATCATTTTATCTGATATTACCTCACCCGCTGCTTGTAGTCTGTATGCCAGGTTTTCTACCTTAGCAATGTGGGTGGCCATATCGTCGGATGTGTCCTTGGTCATCGTGAACCACTTTTGTTGGAGGGCGTGTATTGACGCTTCTGATTTTTGCTCATAAATCCCTTCTAGTTTTGTCCACATTTCCATTGCACTATTGCAATTGATCACGTGCAATGTGCATTGCTCTGATATGGTTGTAACTATTATTTTTTTGAGCTACCGCATCCAATCTATGCCACTCTGCCACTTCCTTTATATATTCCTTTTTTAGTGCGTCTGATGCGTCTGCAGCTAATGCTGCTGGTAGAAGTTTTGTGCCCTTCACTACTTCCCAAGCTCGTTGAGCTTTCATCAAGACCGTTACTTGGAACTTCCATATATTCCAATTATCCGCATTTTGGAGTTTCTTGACCGATAGCAGCTCTCTATCTCCTGTTTCCATCATAACAACGAGTGTGTTTTTGGCGACGAGAATTCCTTTGTTTCACTTTTTGCACGTGGGCGGAAAAATTCTCTTTGCACAGTACATACGCGTGTTATTTTTAACCTTTTTTAAAGTAAAATCCTTTTACTTCTCAACACTTTTCCTCAAAAATATATATCACGTAACGCTCCTGGGCCCATAACCTGATAGCGAGGCCGTTTGAGGAAAAGAATATTAACAGGATGTGTGCACTAATTGTTGATTTTAATCAAGTGGAAAAGATACAACGGTTTTGCAAGGTAACGTTACAGAGTTCAAAAATTTCAATAAGACTGAAGTTAGTCTTGACAGTTCTGTAACCTAAAATAAAGAGTTTATCACAAGTAAAAGGTTGGTAACCCTTAGCACCTCATTTCAATTTCATCAATAAAACAACACTCACCTTTGGTGTTGGCGTTGTCTTCTGACTTTTGTTGAAATAACATTCGTTTTCCGTGTGGTTTGTTCTTTTGCAAATATCGCACTGCTGCCTTACATTTCTTCTTGCATAGCTGTTCTGTCTACTGAATCCTCTATCATTACCAGCGTTGTGTCGCTCTTCACGTACCTCAGTTTTCACTCTGCAGTCTCTTGCTATATGTCCCGTTCGGTTACATCGGAAGCATCTTTTCTCTGTAGCTCTAAATGCGACTGGGTTTTCTTTATTAACTTCCCGATTTTATAGGGAAGTTATTGTAATTACCCCGAAAATCGAAAATCGATTTTTTAGCAGATCTTCACGTTTCATGGTCATTGGAGTCATTTTAGACTATTTTTATCAAAATGTCGGTATGTGTGTGTGTGTGTGTGTGTGTGCGTATGGCCGTTTCTATGTAATCAAATTTTTCGTTAACGTTTTCAGAAAAAGTAACAACGCGATCGGAATGATGAATGATGCAATCGATGTGCCCCGCTGTAACTTAGAGCTGATTAGATTTTGGTCCATTTTGGTCAAGTGGTTTTTTAGTTTTTTTAGTTTTTTTTCGAAAGAAGTTCATTCAACAATGCCATTTATACGAGAGAACGGAAAGTTTCCACCGAAGAAACAAACGTAATTACACAAAAAATTTTTTTTTCGATTTTTTTAAAATTAGAAAAAAAAATTTTTTTTTTTAAATCTTTTTTTGTACCTTAAGATGATGTTTCCGCTTACAATAATCGAAAATTATCCCTATGCAAGAGTGAGTTAATCATCTCTACTCCCGAGAATACATTTTCAAAGAATATCGATGAAAGTACAAAAACATTTATATTACAATCTTTAAATAAACAATCAGTTCAAAACGAATTGTTAACTGAGATTAAATTGAAAATTAATATAAAATATATGATAATTAGTAACATTGATGTTGAAGACGGATTGGTTAATGGAGCATGGGGAATATTAAACTTTTCAAGAAAATACTAAAATTCCGTCTATATTGTGGTTCGATTTTCAATTGGCCATAGTAGGAGTGAAAGTAAGAACTCGTTATCGTGATTATATGAAAAACGCAAATATAAATCAAAATTTAACACCAATAATAACAAAATATCGAATCAAGTAAATATTTCGAGTGAAGAAAAATAAGAAATCACACGTAGTCAATTTCCAGTGGTTCCTGCTGAAGCGGTTACGATTCATAAAAGTCAGGGACAAACATACGAGAAAGTATGTATGGATTTTAAAACATCAGAAATACGAACTTTACAAATGTTGTATGTAGCACTGAGCAGAGTTTCAAAATTGAGCGCGGTTTATATATTTCGAGACAATTTAAATTAACAGTATCGAAGAAAACCAAGATCAATACTGCAACCCCGGATAATGAGGAGTTGTATCGTTTGCGGAAAACTAATTAAGACAATTTATTTTGCAACATTAGTATACTATAACAAGGAACCAAGCGAGCAACGAGCCTGCGATGTTCGTTTAATGCGACGCCATATAGCAAACATTTTGATAAGTAGAAAACTATTGAATTTCCCTGAAAACGTATAATCTTCTTAAAACGTACACTTAATAAATAATAATAATAATATACAGCAACTAACGAATCGGGAAGTTCTTTGTGTGGCTCGTGGAGAGTCACACACAAAATGAAAGACATTAATAGCTGTGAGCCCTACTAGCCATGCGTACCACTAACATTCTCGCAAGAGCAGTCCTGTCCGCGAGCTCGCGAAGCGAGCGAGCAACAATAGCCCTCTAGTTTCCTTTATGCATCTCTTCTTCCGCTATGAGCCTGGATGTTAGTTCTGACATAGTCTTGCGGTTCTGTTCTGTAGAGTCCCAGGCTGTTCTGAAATAGTGAAGGTGTTCCGGAAGAGTCTGAAGTACTTTTGAAATTACCAGTTCGTCACCTATGTCTGTTCCCAAGGCCCTCAATCTGTGCACTATATTTTCCAGCTAGCTTATATGCGTTGCTATATCTATATTCCTGTCGTATACAAACCCAAAGAAGTCTTGTTGTAAGGAGCATTTCTGCTGTGCACCATGTTTTTGAAATATGGCTTCCAGTTTTCTCCACATTTCTACTGCAATTGTACAATTTAAAATGTGAACCATTGGTTTTTTGTCGATTGTTGTGGTAATCACTTTTTGGGCATTTGCATCTTTCCATTTCCAAGCCTAATCTCTTTCTTCTTCTTTTTTCTCTGTGGTTACCCATTCAAATAAATTATGTGCTTTGAGTATTATAGTTACCTGGAATTTCCACATTATATAGCTTTCTATGTCTGTTAACTTCTGCACGTGGTTGAGTTCTATCATTCCGGTAGCCGCCATCTTGTTTTGTACTTCTGTATCGTTCTAGATCTTTCGACCAGCAACGATTTCTTTCTTCTTTTTAATTCCTTTTTCTTCTTAGCGACTCCGCGTTCTTTTTTCTTGTTCTATACTTTCCTTGTATAGTATATCTCTTACTTTTGGCCTTTTGCGATTCCTGGGCCTTTAACCTGTTAGAATTTGTGAACTTCTGGGTTTGCTTATTGTTAGAAACAAAACTCTTTGGCCAACTGTTTAAATATATTAACTAAATGTAAAACTTTAATATAGAAAAATTATTGCAACAATATTAATTACAACTGGGAACTTTGTTATACTCTCTTTGTTTCAACTCTCAACTCAATCACGTGCTCACTCGTCTCTATTCTCAACGCATCTGCTCGACCCACGCTACAACTTCCCGCTCATTCAAACCGCTCTCTCATACCAACCTAATCCATTCGCTCGTACCAACCTTACATGTCTATTCGCTCATACCAACCAAATATCCCCATTTCGTACCAACTCTCAGGAATTATTTATTCTCTCAACACTCCTCCTTAATTCCTGACCATTCTACGTATACATATTTCACATTCATTCATACTGATTCTCAGGAATTAGTCACAACACTGTCAAATCCTGAACCCTGAATCCTGAGAGCACGGCGTGTCGCTACTCTCTTCCGCAGCCACGGTGTGTCACCAGCTGATTCCTGACCCGAGAGCACGGCGTGTCGCTACTCTCTTCCGCAGCCACGGTGTGTCACCAGCTGAATCCTGTTCACTTTCATACACCACGCTCTTACACAGCCACGGTGTGTCACCAGCTGAATCCTGGTCACTTTCATAACGATCCACCATTCTCATGATCACCGAAAACGTTCATGCCGTCGGGCATCCCGTGTACGATCGATTCCGCGACGCGTTCGATTACGACACCGTGTTCCGCCTTTACAAAGGAGAACCGCGAACTCCGTAGATGTACTCCGCGTCCCGAGCTCCCGCGTTCGCCATATTAGAAAACTCGTTGGCAGCGAGCGCACGTTAACTTGAATTCCACGTATCTTTATTAACTTCCCGATTTTATAGGGAAGTTATTGTAATTACCCCGAAAATCGAAAATCGATTTTTTAGCAGATCTTCACGTTTCATGGTCACTGGAGTCATTTTAGACTATTTTGATCAAAATGTTCGTATGTGTGTGCGCGCGCGCGCGCGCGCGTGTGTGTGTGCGCGCGCGTGTGTGTGTGCGCGCGCGCGCGTGCGTATGGCCGTTTCTATATAATCAAATTTTTCGTTAACGTTTTCACAAAAAGTAACAACGCGATCAGGATAATGAATGATGCAATCGATGTGCCCCGTCGTAACTTAGAGCTGATTAGATTTTGGTCCATATTGGTCAAGTAGTTTTTTAGATTTTTACTTTTTTTCGAAAAGAGTTGATTCTACAATGCAATTTATAAGGGAGGACGAAAATTTTCCACCAAAGAACCAAACGCAATTACATTGTAACAGACCTGTATTATGCAGGCCTGTTACCACGAGACACGCGCAGAACACCGTCGATCACTATCGAGGATCGCCGAACCCGTCGGTAACTAGTCGCGAAACGAACCCGTCGGGATTCGCGGACGCATGTCGACACGTCCCACCGCACTGTCCCCGCATCGAGAAACTGCATTTGGCGGGAACCGGATGCCAGGATTCGGCCATTTACGGCGGATACGGAAACTCGACGTCACTCTTCCACTTCCCCACACTACTCCCTTCTACCACCAACCTGTGCCTATAAAAGGCGATGCAGATGAGGCACGGGCCTCTCTTCCAGCCTGGACAGCAATCCAGGAGCACCGTTCTCTTCGAGATCCACGTAAGTATATCTTCCCACGCTGTTCTATTTTCCCACGCTCTCGACGTCGAGTTGTCCGCAGCTTACGGCCTCCTCGACATCGCGGGCAATCCAGTTCCCACCGGCGTGACAGCATACACGCCGAGCAGAGCGGGCAGCATCCCTCTCTGTCGTACGGGCAGCATCCCGGACACCCTCTCGGGCAGCATCCGAGAACTCCGACAGCTACCGGAGACGTTTAGATGAAGGGACAGCGACCCCTTCGTCTATCGTAGAACCGCCACCGGGGAATTTCCCGATCCGTGGCAGGGTACCCATCCGTTCCTGGAGCCAGTTCCCACCGGTGTGACAGCGTACATACCGAACAGAGGGGGCAGCATCCCTCTCTGTCGTCCGGGCAGCATCCCGGACACCCTCTCGGACAGCATCCCGAGAACTCCGACAGCTACCGGAGACGCTTAGTTGAAGGGACAGCTACCCCTTCGTCTATCGTAGAACCGCCACGGGGATCCTCCCGACCCATGGCAGGGCTATCCGTCCGTTCCTTGACCCCAGTCACCGCCGTGCACCAGGTCCGCGAAACCGCGTCGCGTCACCGCGAATGCTAGCCGAGCACCGTTAACCGGCTCCGGGTAACCTCGCACCGATAACCGTCTCCGGGAGACCACGCCGTCGCGAACGTGCAAGCTGCGAGGCGCATAAAATACATACACGTCGTCGTTATTTCACGTCCCGCGCACCTCGTTCACATTTTCAGCTTCAGCCGGTCTTCTCGCCGCCGTACGACCCTGGCTCGGCGAGCTGTTCAGCACGAGAGGACCCGACGTCGCGATCGAAACACTCTCGGTCGGAAGCAGAACCGTTACATGGCGCCCGAACAGGGACCTGGTGCGAAAACAAACGCGTCGAAATAACGGCCACGTGGCAGATTGAGGTTAACGGACGAATACCTCACCGGGCAAAGATGATGAATCGCGCGCGCCATCTCGTGACGCAACGCAGCGAAACACGTGTACCGGGCATCCAGTGACAGTGCCGCGACATCTAGTGACATCCAGTGACACCGAACCGCGACGGGACAGGAACCAGTAGAACGGGTATGCAGTGACAGTTTCGTGATACACAGTGACATCTCGTGACAACGAGCCGCGGCAGTGCCGATAGACAGCGAGCCGGTCGCACGCGCGCGTCACCTAGCGACGACTCGCGGTACTTCAATCGCGCGGCCCGAGCGAAACGCGCAATAGGGCATGCCGCCGGGCTCTCTGCGAATTACTAAAGAAAGGATCATCGCGGAACTCCGTCGCCGCCGTTTGCCGACAACCGGGACACCAGAAGAACTCCGCCAACGGTGGGCTGAGTGCATCAGCGCACAGACTGAAGAATTATTCAACATGAGCGACCCGAAACCAGCGGCCAGCGGGTCATCCGCGCCAAGTATCACTACCGTCGCTCCGCCGGACGATCCCTGCAAGAATATGGACCGCATACGGAAGTGGGGGTGCACGAGCGACGGGAAAGACCCGTACGCGTTCCTGGAACGTCTCGCGGAACTACAAGAGACGTATCGTCTCGCCGATGAGGAATTCCTACATGGAGTCCCAGAAATGTTATGAGGGGAGGCCCAATTATGGTATCGAAATACTCGACACCAAATCAGGACGTGGACGGAGTTCACCGAGAAATTCCTCGCGCACTTCGCGGCCAACCAGACACGCGTCCAACGGGAACGGGAGGCCCGGGAAAGGGTGCAGAAACCGGGAGAGCCATTTCAGAAATATATGAACGCGCTCCTCACCTTGATGAGACGAGCAGGGATCCCCACCTCCGAGTATCTGGAAACAGTATACGAAAACATGCTACCAGAGCACGCGATAGTGATCAACCCACATCATGTGACAGACTTGGACGACCTGCTGCACCAGGTACAACGCATAGAGAGGGCCCTCGAAAAGAAAAATCGAGCACAGGGAGCTACCATCCGGAGCACCGCCTTCGAGGCAGGGCCAGAGCACTATACCCCGGAATTGGCCGCCGCAAGGAATGAAACGAACGGGATGGAACGGTCCGAACAACCACGGGAAACGTCAGTACACGAGGTATACAGCCCAATCACACATTGTTGGCAATGCAAACAGCGCGGACACAACCGATTCGAGTGCCGAGGAGTGTATCGCCGATTCTGTGCGCGGTGCGGCCGCGACGGGGTGCTCAATCGCGAGTGTCACCCGCCAGCAAACCCGTTCCCGGGAAACGAACCACGGGGCCCGCCACCGACGGGCGACCGCCGGCCCCCGCAATAAAGTATGCGCCCCGCCCGCTGCTGACCATCTGTATCCTCGGCCGGCAGATCGACGCCCTCCTCGACACCGGAGCACAATTGTCATGCGTCAACGGGGAAGTACGAGACTGACCCGTGAACAAGGCATCGTGCCGTCAACACCGACGGGGCTTGTCGGCCTGGCCGACGGGTCGAACACACGCACCGACGGCATCTTACGGCTTCCATTTATCACCCGAGGATATGAGTGGGAACAGGAGTTTACTGTGCTGCCAAAAATGGGCCCGCAGGTGCTGTTGGGGATACAAACGATCGCCGCCCTACAACTCCAGATACGACCGCCAACCGACATCGCCGAGTGACCAGTGGCATACCTCGCCGACCCGCAGCCACCGACAGGCCTCTGCACCCCAAGTGATAACGACCGTGAGCGGCTCCAAAAATTTATCGCCGCCGAAATGCAGCTATTCGAGACTGTACCAGGACGTACCGACCTCGTGCAGCACCGGATAAAACTAAAAGACGAGACACCGATCAAACAAAGATACCGGCCCCGGAACCCGGCAATGCAGGCCATCATCGACACCGAAGTGGAATCAATGTTACGAGATGGTGTGATCGAACCCTCCAGCAGCCCCTGGAGTTCGCCCGTCGTAGTAGTAAAAAAGAAGGACGGGAAATCACGGTACTGCGTCGACTTCCGGAAACTGAATGAAAAATCGGAGAAGGATGCTTACCCATTACCGCACATACAAGCGACGCTGGACAAACTGCGCGGCGCCAGGTTCCTGACGACGCTAGACCTAAAAAACGGATATTGGCAGGTCCCGCTAGAACCCAGTAGCCGACCACTCACCGCTTTTACGGTGCCCGGGAAGGGTTTGTTCCAGTTCAGAGTTATGCCTTTCGGCCTGCATTCAGCACCGGCGACATTCCAGCGACTGCTCGACCGCATTATCGGCCCAGAATTAGAACCATACGCATTCGCGTATTTGGACGACATCATTACCGTCAGTCCGACCTTCGAAGCGCACCAGCAGCACCTGCGTGAAGTTTTCAAACGTCTACGAACCGCAGGCCTCCGGCTGAACCCGGACAAATGTCGATTTTGCGTCGATAGCCTCCGGTACCTGGGGCACGTGGTCGACCAGCAAGGAATACGTACCGACCCGGAAAAAACGAACGCGATCGCCAAAATCGCGACGCCAAAGAATATCCGAGACGTACGACGATTCCATGGCATGGCATCGTGGTATCGACGATTCGTACCAAACTTCGCCGAATTAATGGAACCATTGACCCAGCTCACACGGAAAAACGCAAAGTGGAAATGGACCGAGGCCGAAGAAACAGCGTTCCAGACAATGAAGGAGAAACTAGTCGTCGCCCCAATATTGGCGTGCCCAAATTTTACGGAGCGCTTTACGCTCCAAACGGACGCCAGTGACCACGGACTAGGGGTAGTGCTGACGCAAGGCGTGGGAGGCGACGAACGAGTCATCGCCTACGCGAGCCACACACTTAGCACGACCGAACGAAATTATAGTACAACGGAGAAGGAGTGCCTCGCCGTAGTATGGGGAATTCGGAAGATGAAACCCTACATCGAGGGATACCGATTTACCGTCATCACCGACCACCAGGCACTTCGTTGGCTGCAGCAGATCGACAACCCGACGGGACGGCTCGCGAGATGGGCCCTCGAACTGCAGCAGTACGATTTCGATATTCAATATCGACCCGGAAAAATGAACCACGTCGCGGATACGCTGTCCAGAATCCCACCAGTACCAGGCGTAAATCTGCTCCAGACCAAACAGCGCACCGATTCGTGGTACCAGAAAAAGATCGAAGCAGTAAGAGAAAGCCCCGCGTCCGTTCCTGACTACCAGATACGCGAGGGTAAACTGCATCGACACCTGTTACACCAGCTCCACTACGACGAACCGACAGCCAGCGACGCCTGGAAGATCTGCGTGCCCTCGGAGGAACGAGAAGCACTCCTTCACCAATATCACTATGACCCCACCGCCGGGCATCTAGGGATAGCGAAAACGATCGTCCGGCTCGCCCAGAAATATTATTGGCCAGGAATGTTCCGCGAAGCCGCTCGCCACGTACGCCGTTGCACGAGCTACCAACAATACAAGACGCCTCCGCAGCAACCGCCGGGACACCTTCATGCTAATCCAGGAACACAACCGTGGCATACGGTTTCAATCGACCTTGTCGGGCCATTGCCGCGGTCGCGACGGGGCCACATATGGCTTCTCGTGGCACTCGACCGCTTCTCGAAATGGGTCGAGCTCACACCGCTTCGGAAGGCGACTAGCGATGCCGTCGCCACAGCAATCCAGTAAGACGTAATTCTACGACATGGGGCGCCCCAGATTGTCATCACCGACAACGGACGCCAGTTCATCGGTGAACCATTCACAAAGCTGCTCAGGGCCGCCGGCATCGAACATCGACGCACGCCACCGTATTCGCCCCAATGTAATCCGGTCGAGGATTAACCAACAAAGTCGTCAAGACAATGCTGGCCCAGTACACCGGGGCACACCATGAACGATGGGACGAGAAAATAGACGAAGCACGGTTCGCCATTAACACCGCCTGGCACGAGGCAACGGGATACAGCCCGGCCTACCTCAACCAAGGGAGAGAGCTGCGACCACCAGGACAACCCGTAACTGGACAAGCCACCGAACCACCGCAGCAACGGTGGAAGAATCTCCGAGAAGCCCAGGAAATGGCCAAATTGCACCTGGCCCAAGCCTTCGGACGACAGGCGAAATATTACAACCTCCGACGTCGCGACTGGAGACCCGCAGTGGGAGAACGCGTATGGAAAAAGGAGCGTACACTGTCCGACAAAGGAGCAGGCGTCGCCGCAAAACTCGCGCCGAAGTACAGCGGTCCGTACACGGTAGGCCGCATCGTGTCGCCAGTCATCGTCGACCTACGCGACCTAAGGGGACAGTGGTCACGCCACATCCATGTCCAGGATTTGAAACCAGACGCGGGGAGTGAGGAGGAGGTCCCGAGAGGTGGAGAGCATCCGTACCTGGACGGCGCGGAAGGAACCGGGATGCCAGCTAGCAACCCGGCCGCTTCCCCGCAGCCACGAAGACGTGGACGTCCCAGAAAAATAACGAGTTTTGTTCACCTTTGTCACAGGCCAACAGTTCCAGGGTCGCAGTGCCAACTGCAGCAGCCACCGCAGAGCACCAGAGCAATGGGGGAGAGGGCCGGAGAGGACATCGACGATTTCTACGGAGACCTTTGTGCCCTGTTCGACGCGCCGTCGAGCGGGGATCAGAGGCCCCGTACGCCGACGATCCCGGAGTGGGCAGTGCGGCCACAGACGACCGCAACTACGGTCACCAGTAGTCACGACGAGACAGCTACAGCAGGACGACCACAGGGCCCGGAACAGCAGAGGGAGGTGCCAATAGCACCACAAACGACGCTGTCATCCGAGCCAGCACAGGGTAACAGCACGGCATCAGCAACCGGGGTGACGGAAAGCACCGTGCGCCAGGCCGTCCGAGCACGGACGGCGGCCGAACGGAAGGCGGCCGAGCGGAAAGCGGCCGAACGGAACATCGAGGTCACCGCTCGTAAAGCCACCCGACCGCGACCGATGGCCACCTCACGGTTACCAACCGCCGCATCAGGGCCCACATCACCCGCCGAGAGGCCACACCAGAAGCACCGGCGACGACCAGGACACGGCCGCAGATCAGGAAGATTCGAACGGTGACCTGGCTACCAGAAACAATGCTGGCCAAAACAACACGACCGTGGGCAGGGTCGAACACCAGCATGTCGTCAGTAATGACGATTCCGCCGGCCACCATCGACGAACACCGCGTACGACTCGGCCGCTTACCGTCTATCGGCCGCGCACGATCACCTGAACCCGCGAAATGGTGGCCCGCCGAACCACTGGTACCGAAACCCAGCGGTCGCCGCCGAGCGGCGTCGAAAACGCGTCGCCATATCACGATCCAACCGAGACCACGCCGCGGAAGGCACCCTGCCGAGGCCACCGCAACATCGAGCCCCACCGGTCAGCAAGGGGCACATACGGGTAAGAGGCAAAAGGCGGCGGAGACCCCCGCGCCAGAGGGCTTCCAGGCGGCTACGACGCGGACAGCCGAGACGCCCGACACACCCACCGACCACGACGGCTCACACACCCCCGACCGTTGGACCTCCCGGTGCCGATTTGGCGCGACCTGGAAAGGCATTCACGGTCACCGCGAACGCCGCTCGACCCCTACAGCATAAGGGAAACGGGCCAAGCATACCGGCCAAATCCTCGGGCGTGGCCCGTATGCACGACACGACGACCGGCCGAGGTACCGCCACCAGCAGCCCCGGCAGGGACGACCACCCGGAGATGGGGACAGGAGGAAATCCGGCCAATCGTGGCGACGGCAACGTACCCGGACGTGCCAGAAGAGGAGCAACCGGGGAACGCGGGCAACCGGTCGCGCCATGGCGGAGGGCCCCGGGGGCACCCCCCCCCCCCGATCCCCTACACCGGCAGGCACGCGCCGTGCCCCACGACGTGGTTCCAATTGCCCACCGGTCGCTACGTAGAGCTACCGGACAGGTTCGTCGGGAACCGGGAGTATCGGGCATCGCTCGGGGAGGAGCGATGGATGCTCCTCTTCGACCGAAGCGGACGCCTGCGCCGGTGCAAACGCAGGGACACGGCAGGCGAAGGACCGGAAGGGTCCTCCCGTCCGGAACCCGCGCGCCGCGGTTCCCCTCCCCGCGCCGGGGGAGGTAAGTAGCAAGTAAGATAGGATTAGTTTGGGTGCCCGCGGTAGCCATATAGTTACCGCCGGAACGCTCGCGCCGCGGTGCCCCCTCCCCGCGCCGGGGGAGGTAATTAGCCAGTAAGATAGGATTAGGTTGGGTACCCGCGGTAGCCATATAGTCAAGTCTTTTTCGTTTGAGTTATTTTCCTGTTGCAACCGGCGACGCCCCTTCCCGCGTCGGGGGGGGGGGGAAGAGTACCGATTACTCAATTAAAAGTTCGCTTTCTTTTGTTTCTCGCGCAGTCGCGTTGCAGGTATGTCGTTTCACTCTGAGAAACGAGCGACCAGAACGGGCGTTCTTTTGTTTACGTATTTCAAGAGCTTTTTTTTCTTACCTCGTTAAGGATTACGCAGTTAGTTAGGATCGATTACTCAGTTACAACACTTCACTTTCTTTTGTTTTCGCGCAACCGCGTCGCAAGATGTGACCAGAACTGGTTGTTTTTTGTTTAGTTACTGCAAGTTTCCAGAATATACATACATGTTGTGTTGTCAATCCTGGTGCCGTTTATTTGTTACCTGACCTTAGCCGTAAGACCGATGCGCACGGTAGTTATAAGTACGATATGCGATTCACATTCCGACATGTATTTTTTCGTTTTTCTTTTTCAATAAACAGCGCCTCGCTCTCGCACGTTTCGCTGTCCTGAAGGGGGAGGGGGGTGTAACAGACCTGTATTATGCAGGCCTGTTACCACGAGACACGCGCAGAACACCGTCGATCACTATCGAGGATCGCCGAACCCGTCGGTAACTAGCCGCGAAACGAACCCGTCGGGATTCGCGGACGCATGTCGACACGTCCCACCGCGCTGTCCCCGCACCGAGAAACTGCATTTGGCGGGAACCGGATGCCAGGATTCGGCCATTTACGGCGGATACGGAAACTCGACGTCACTCTTCCACTTCCCCACACTACTCCCTTCTACCACCAACCTGTGCCTATAAAAGGCGATGCAGATGAGGCACGGGCCTCTCTTCCAGCCTGGACAGCAATCCAGGAGCACCGTTCTCTTCGAGATCCACGTAAGTATATATAAGAAGTATACTTCTTAAACATTCGAATTCTACCGCGCTAATCGAGTAGGTAAAGTAGAGTACGGATAAAATAGGACTCAACAGATTAGAGAGTAATTAGCACGCTTTGAGAAATATAAAAGTGGAACTAATTTATAACCTGTGAGGGACAAGATTGTAATTAATAAACATTGAATGTTGTTTCTCATTTTTACAGGTTTGTAAACTATCTTATAAATAAGGGGGGAATACTGTAAATAGCTGTATAATATAATAAAACTCATTTTTACAGAGAAACATTTCGGTTTGTTGTTATATAATTCTTGCCCTAGATTTATAATAATTAAATCACATATTATATATATCTTCCCACGCTGTCCTATTTTCCCACGCACTAGACGTCGAGTTGTCCGCAGCTTACGGCCCCCTTGCCATCACGGGCAATCCAGTTCCCACCGGTGTGACAGCATACACGCCGAGCAGAGCGGGCAGCATCCCTCTCTGTCGTCCGGGCAGCATCCCGGACACCCTCTCGGACAGCATCCCGAGAACTCCGACAGCTACCGGAGACGCTTAGATGAAGGGACAGCGACCCCTTCGTCTATCGTAGAACCGCCACCGGGGAATCTCCCGACCCGTGGCAGGGTACCCAACCGTTCCTAGAGCCAGTTCCCACCGGTGTGACAGCGTACATACCAAACAGAGGGGGCAGCATCCCTCTCTGTCGTCCGGGCAGCATCCCGGACACCCTCTCGGACAGCATCCCGAGAACTCCGACAGCTACCGGAGACGCTTAGATAAAGGGACAGCTACCCCTTCGTCTATCGTAGAACCGCCACGGGGATCCTCCCGACCCATGGCAGGGCTATCCGTCCGTTCCTTGACCCCAGTCCCCGCCGTGCACCTGGTCCGCGAAACCGCGTCGCGTCACCGCGAATGCTAGCCGAGCACCGTTAACCGGCTCCGGGTAACCTCGCACCGATAACCGTCTCCGGGAGACCACGCCGTCGCGAACGTGCAGGCTGCGAGGCGCATAAAATACATACACGTCGTCGTTATTTCACGTCCCGCGCACCTCGTTCACATTTTCAGCTTCAGCCGGTCTTCTCGCCGCCGTACGACCCTGGCTCGGCGAGCTGTTCAGCTCGAGAGGATCCGACGTCGCGATCGAAACACTCTCGGTCGGAAGCAGAACCTTTACAACATAAAAAATTTTTTTCTTAATTTTTTTCTTTTTTAGATTTAAAAAAAAATTTTTTTTTAACTGATGCTGATGTTACCGTTTGGAATAATCGAAAGTTATTCCAATGCAAGAGTGAATTTATCATCTCTATTCCCAAGAATACATTTTGGGAGAATATCGATGAAAATACAAAAAAAAAACGATGTTAGCGATGTTGGCGAAGGAGTAACGAATCGGGAAGTTCTTTGTGTGACTCTTGGAGAGTCACACACCAAATAAAAAACATTAATAGCAGTAGGCCCTACTAGCCATGCGTATCACTAATCCTCTCGCAAGAGCAGTCCTACCCGCGAGCAACAATAGCCCTCTAGTTTCTATTTCAATTCACCTCGTCCTTCCCGATCCCGATGATTCTCTCCGCCGTGTTAGAATCCTGGCCGCGGCGAGCTAACCAGCAACGGAGGGAATCCGACGTGACAACGACCGATACCGGGAACAAGACCCGTTACACTAGTTTTCAAAAATGTTGTATTTCCTTGATAAAAACTTTACAAGAGCGTTCTTCGAGGCTTCCTTATGAAGCTATTAACGCAAAAAACAGACCAATCAGATTCCGGCTTGACCATTGCCAACGCCACGTTCAGCGTGACCGGTCGCCGAGCTGGAATCCGTCTGCTGTAGTAGCGCTCTTATTGGTCCATGTTCTTCGTTAATAACTTCTTAATAAAGCCGCGGAGAACAATTTCGCAAAGGAAAAGTTTCTTCAAATGACTTAGGAATCACTCTTTCCAATGAGGTTCAACAATTTTGGGACACTCTGTATAACATGCTCAATGTTGTACAGAATATTCGCTTCGACCAAATTTTACGAATGCAAATGCATGTATATCAATATTATACGGGGTGTTTCGTTTATCTGATAACGGAAATACCTTCTGACGCAATGAAGTTACGACAAAAATTTGTTTACTAAAATTGTTCGGTATTGTTAGAGATCGGAACGCGAATCTGGGATCGTCAGTGGGTGTTCGTGAATGGTATATAATTGTATAGACACTGGTTTCGCACACACTTTTAATATAAAGCAGTTAAACAAAAACTTAACAATAAACAGTGTTTGCCACGATGAACATACGCGAATGCGGTGTAAACGAAAATGTAGTGTCACGACTGCTAACGGTTGTACGACGACGGTAAACACGATGTAAGACGGTAGCCGTTAGTAGCACGAATCCCGCTCGCGATCAGCTGGTCCGTAGCCGAAATTCACGCGTTCGGCGGATCGCAAAATGGGGGGCCGCGAGGATGACGTGACGTCATCTGCGAGGCTACGCGCTCCCGGCAAGGAAGATCGGCCTAATGACGGATGGCCGGAACAGTCTCCCCCCTTGTCGTGACGTCGTTTCGGCAATGAACGCGGACCGTGTACCTGCATGCCGTAGGTCATGACGCGGTTTGTTTTGAATCGACCGGCAGTCGGCATAATTTGACAATCGACCGTTTGAGTGTGGCAGTAGAAGTCTGTGACGACTGTGACGACGCGGGTCACATCGTCGTTGCCGGGATGGAGTTCGGTCACGCGCCCGAGCGGCCATTTGGCCGGAGGAGTCCGTTCGTCTCGTACGAGGACGAGATCACCTACTCGGAATGGTTCTGGCTTTGTTTGCCATTTCGATGCGGCATGGAATTGCTGCAGGTATTCCTTTGACCACCGCGACCAGAAGTGGTCAAGAATTTGGCGCAGCAGCTGCCATCGTGACAATCGAGATCGAGGAGTGTCTGCGAGGTCCGGTTCCGGAATGACATTGAGTGCGTTGCCGATCGAGAAGTGACCCGGGATTAGCGCAGACAGATCGGAAGGGTCGTCGGAGAATGGACAGATTGGACGCGAGTTTAGTACGGCTTCGATCTGTGCGAACAGTGTCGCGTATTCCTCTAACGTGAGTGGCGATTCTCCTATTACGCGGCGCATGTGAAATTTAGTAGATTTTACTGCGGCCTTCCATTTGCCGCCGAAGTGAGGAGCTGAGGGAGGATTGAATCACCACTACGTTCCGAGGTTCGCGAGACTGGTCGCGATCGCTTGAGCTTCTTGCGAAGCCCGTTTGAACATTGGACGCAGCTCGTTTTCCATTGAAACGGACCCGCGAAGTCTACCCGGAGTTCACGAATGCACGCGCGGGAGTGATGCGTCGCGCCGGGAGCTATCCCATCACTTGCGTACACTGACGAGCTCTGTGGCGAGCGCACGTTACGCAGTGCTTGATGTAGGATCGTACTGGCTGTCGACCGCCGACAATCCAATAAGACTGCCTTACCGTCGAAAGTGTGAGCTGTGTGCCAGCGTACAAGTTTCGCCAGTGTGTTTGGACGATTATGAGCGAGATGAAAGTAGAGGATCGCGGCAAGATGATTAGATGTTTCTGGTCCGCGTCGAGGAGGGAGTGCTGCAGGCGCCTTCATACGCGTAAGATGCCGTTTGCGTCCGCGAAGGGCATCAACTTGACGAGAGGACTCGACTTCGGTAGCACGACGCCGCGGTTTACGGCCTGACTTTGACGTGAGAAGTGGGCCCCCTGCGTTTGTCGGATCCAGAACAGGCGAGCCTGTTCTAGTTCCGTTGTCGTGATGGAATCTGCAGGGCCGCGATCCGCTCTTTGCACCTTCATTCGGCGCACAGCTCGAAGACACAACAAAGTAATGCGTAGTAGTCGCGTTAGAGACGAGTAACGGTCGATTAACGTCCACGAGGGTGTCGACGCTGCGTGTGGCGCGAACGGCTTGTCGGGCCGTTTGTCTACGTCGATACGGGGTTCCGGAGATAGAGTCCCCGTGGCCAGGCGGGAGAGAATCGAGCAACAATTGCGGAGAGACGCCACGGGACGCTAAGTCCGCCGGGTTGCATGTCCCAGGACATGGTGCCAGTACGCGTGCGGTGCGAGTTGATGTATGTACGCGACGCGATTCCGAACGAAATCTTTCCATGTGGAGGGGGGGCTGCGAATCCACGCGAGGTCCACGGCCGAATCTGTCCACAAATGCGTTGGTATTTTTTCCGAGGTCTAACGCGGTGCGAATGTGCGCGACTTGTTTCGCGAGGAGATGCGCGGCCGACAGTTCCAGACGCGGGATGGTAATTGGTTTAATGGGCGCGACTCTGGACTTCGCGGAGAGGAGAGTAACGCGGAACGTGTCGTCGTCGTTCCTGACCCGCATGTAGATCGCGACGCCCACCGCGTGTGTGGACGCATCGGCGAATCCATGGAGCTCGACGCCGCGATCAAGGTCGAGTTGTCCGACCCATCGAGTCAGAGTCAGACGACGAATTTCCGCCAAGTCGCTGTAGAATCGCTCCCAGCGACGCGAGAACTCAGCCGGGAGAGCATCGTCCCATCCCGTTTTTTGCGTCCATAGCTCCTGCATAAGAATTTTACCCTGCACGGTGACGGGCGCGAGCCATCCTAACGGATCAAACAATTGCGAGATCGTAGACAGCACCCCGCGCTTGGAACTGCTAGCGGTCGGGGGTGCCTGAAAGGAGAACGCGAATGTATCGGAATCGGTGTTCCACGCGAGAACGAGTGCGCGATGCGGGGCATCGATGGACAATGTTCTCCCGTCTGACGACTCGAGACGCCTTTCTTCCGCGGGGATTAACTCATCGTAGTTGGCGACCCACTTTTTTAGCGCGAACCCCCCGGCTTCCAGAAGACGCTGTAGTTGACGAACTTTCTCCTGGGCCGTCTGTAGATCGTTCGCGCCCGAGAGTATGTCGTCAACGTCTGTTTCCCGTACAAGAACATCCCTAGCTAGCGGAAAATTGTCGCCTTCGTCGCTGGCCAACTGGTGCATACACCTTATCGCGAGAAACGGGGCGCACGCGAGGCCGTAGGTGACGGTGGTGAGCGCGTATTCCTAAACCGGTGACGAGACATCGGGACGCCAGACGATTCGCTGGAAGGTCTGGTCGTCTTCGTGAACACGGATTTGGCGGTAAATTTTTTCCACGTCTGCGGAGAACGCGAAACGGAATCTGCGCCACCGGAGGATAATGTCCGCCAAGTCCGTCTGCAGTTTCGGACCGTTGTGCAGACATTCGTTAAGGGACGTATCGGACGTCGTGCGATGTGACCCGTTAAATACTACGCGGATCTTTGCCGAGTCACCTGTCCCGCGGAGGACTCCGTGGTGCGGTAGGACGTAAAACGCGGTCGTCGTCCGATTCTCGCTCTCGGTTACCATACACATGTGACCGAGGCGCTCATACTCGGTGAGGAACTCGACGTATTTTTCGCGGAAGTGCGGACGCGACGCGAGAGTCTTTTTGCAACGCTGTAGTATTTGAAGAGCCGACGATCGCGAGTCTCTGAGTTCAACGACGCCTTTCGCGAATGGCAAGCGCACAATGTATCGCCCGGTATCGTCGCGGGAGTGGGTGTTACAGAAGTGTTGCGCACATTCACGCTCGGAATCAGTCAGCGTCGTGGCGGGCTGGGCGTTCGGCTCCTCCTGGACCCAGAATTTCTGGACGAGCTCGTAGAGCTCCCGGTCGATGCCGCATTGGAAGCAGGAGATCACATTGGACGCGTTGTGAGTGCCGACGGAGGAAACCGGACCGGAAATGACCCATCCCAGCGTGGTGAGCTGGGCCACTTTAGAGTCGTCGTCACCTCGCCTGATGTCGGGCCGAATGATGCGGCTGTAGATATCGACGCCGATCACCATGTCGATCGGCTGAGGGTCCAGGTAAGACGGGTCGGCTAATTGCAGGCCTTGGATGTGGCCCCAACTTGCGTGCGGATTGGTTGCGGTTGGTGCATAATGGGTCAGCTCGGGTAATATAAATGCCTTCACTTCGCAGGAGTACGTCTGGGTGAGCGACGAAATGACGAACGTGGAGACGCCTCGTGTTGTCACGTTATGACCCGCACCGATTCCGTAAATGGGTATGCGTGCATGCTGCCGAGGAAGACGCAGCCGCTGGCATATGGACTCCTTGATGAAGGAGACCTCAGATCCCTTATCGAGCAGCACGCGGGCACGGATGCTGTCCCCGTTGGTGGAAAGTACGTTCACGAGTGCAGTGGCCAATAGCATCGGACGACGCGACGACACCGGGGGCGAGGCGGGAACGACATGATGAGCAGTAGCTGACAGAGCCTCGACTATCGGTTTCGGACTCCGAAGATGACGAGGACGCTGAGGAGACGCTGGAGGCATCGTGTAACGACGTGTGATGTAGGGAAGTGCATTTTATGCACTTTGTTGCGCTGCGGCAATCCTTGAGTGGGTGGTTCCCTAAGCAGTTGCAGCACCGGCGATGTTGCGTTACGAGCTGCTAGCGTTGCTCCGGCGTCTTCGCAAGGTATTGAGCGCATCTTCCGAGGTAGTGATCCGCGGTGCATAGAGGGCAGCGGTTCTGCGACGCGACGGTGGCGTGTGATTGAACGCCGGGTGGTCGAGAGTTTGACACCGGTGTGGCAGGTCTCGCACTCTCAACTTTGGCCAGCGCGCGAATCCGGTGCTCATGGAAGCTGTCCAGTGCTGAAAATTCCGGATACTCGGTGTTGTCTGCGAGTTGCAACTCCCACGCTTTGAGCGTTTCCGGGTCCAGTTGTTGAGTGACCCAAAAGATGACGAATGGCCCCCAATGCTGCACTTGGCACTTCAGCACTTCGAGCGCGTTCAACATTTGCTTCACCGTGGCGCGGATTCGCTTGAGTTCCGCCGCGGATTCCGAAGTCGTTGGGGCGAGCGAAAACAGCGTGCCGAGCAGGTTGTCGACAAGGGCACGAGTGTTTTCGTACTGACCGACGATGAGTTGCCACGCCCGATCGAGATGAGCACCGACGACTGGTAAGTTCCTGACCAGATCGAGCGCTACGCCGTGAACGCTCAGAAGGAGGTAGTGGAACTTCTCGGTTGAGGACAGGCTGGCGTTGGTTAGAACAAGGGACGTGAATAACGCCTTGAATGATGACCAGTCCTTGTAGCCTCCTGAGAACGTCGGGACGTCCAGACGGCGGAGCTTTGCCGACGAGGCAGGCTGCGAGTTGTCTCGATGGCTGACGTGAGAATCTTCGGTTGACACAGGTGGAAGAGGTGTCGCTGTGGGATGAACCAAACGCAGAGTTAAGGCGCCTAAGTCGACGCTTATGGGATACCATGAAAGGCGTTGGTTGCTTAAGACAGCAGGACGGTGGTCGTGGAAGTCGGAATCCGCTAAGGAGTGTGTAACAACTCACCTGCCGAAGCAACTAGCCCTGAAAATGGATAGCGCTGAAGCGTCGCGCCTATACTCCGCCGTCAGCGGCAAGTGAGGTTGACGTTAGTTTTTTTTAAAGGCGCGTCTTCCATGAAGCTCTGACGAGTAGGAGGGTCGCGGCGGTGTGCGCAGAAGGGTCTGGGCGTGAGCCTGCCTGGAGCCGCCGTCGGTGCAGATCTTGGTGGTAGTAGCAAATACTCCAGCGAGGCCCTGGAGGACTGACGTGGAGAAGGGTTTCATGTGAACAGCCGTTGCACACGAGTCAGTCGTTTAGGGGTCCCAGGACCTTGGGCGCCTACAGTGGTGATTCAGATCCACTGTCGGCCCGTTCTCTCTATTTGAGGGATGTCCAAGGTCTAAACCCTCTCGCTCCACCTCCTCGTGGTGGACCCTGAGACACGTTTCGGCGTGTGCTAACGGAGCGAGGGGTGTACTCCGGGACGTTGCCTGGTTCTCTTTTCTGTGAACATTCACAGTCCGGCCAGCGTCCCTGGGTACGATATGAATGTGCGTGTGAATGTGTGTGTGAATGAGCTGCGGCCGGTGCACGGTGGATATTCCCGGAGACTAACCGAGGGAGGAGTGGTAGCCTCCCGACCGGGGCTGGGAGATAAGTTAGTACCTGACCTCTGTGCGTGGCAACACGCACATGTTTAACGTGGAAGAACCGCTACTCCCAGCTGACTGGAGCCTAGCCGGGGGTTAGGCGGGTCAGTGGCTCAGGTGGTAGAGTGTCTGATTCGTAGGGGGAAGACCAGGGTTCGATTCCCGGGGTGGCATAAATTTCCAAGGTGGTTTTTTCTCCTGCTACGGGCTCAGTGCCTACTGTCGGGGTCATGGGGCAAACAATAATGGCAACGATTTCCCCTTTATCCAGGGAATCGGTGACCTGTTGAGAGCCCAAGTTGGCCATCCCGCCTCATAAGGGTATCCGCCGGCTCTATCTCCTGTGTTTGGGGGATAGAGTAAGGAAGGGGGTGGTCAGCGAACAAATGGTACTACTGAGAAAACTGAGCATGGACCCTACCAAAAAACGGAATCAAAAACGCAAAACGGCACGTAATTAGAAACCTTTAAGGGAAAGGCCAGGTGGACGGAGCTAATAGCTGAACACCGACCAGAAGCGAGGATGGTAGTCACATCCGAACAATCAGCCATATTTTCTAGGATGTGTCAAGCCCACCCAAGAAGGAAAATCCCGATGAACCTGATATCAAATCTCTCAGGAGACAGATTTCGGTGAAGTTGGTGAACCCTTCCTTCTCGACCCCATCGCGAAGTAGGTCGGCAGGTGAAGACCGAATGGAATTGATATCTCGGCCCAGCCGAGATTTCGATGAAGTCGGATTTGATCCGAAGCAGCAGTAACTTCTTCCCTTGCATTTGTACTCCCAATAGACTCACAGCATAGGCGGAGGGATTAGCCCTAGGGGAGGTTGTGGGCAGGTTTCTGGACTATCTGGAAATAGAATAGGGACGGGCTTCAAACACTTGACACATTCGACATGAAAATATGGTGAAGTGGGGGGAGTCTGAAAGGGCAGGCGAGACACCCTGCAGGTCTGAAGGTGAGGGGGCCCGACGTTCACACCGAGCCGTAAAATAGCTCAAAAACTCACAAAAATTATGTAGCATGGCCCGCTCATCAATGATGACCGACCCGTCTAGTAAGTCGACGACTCTGAAAATGGCCCGGGCCGAATAAAACAGAGGGGACGGCTGAAAAACGAAGACAATTGCAACGCGCTAAAGGACCGAGTGCGCTAAAGGACCGGCAGCGCCAATTGTGATACTGGTGATGAAAGAACCGGTGTGCCCTAAGGAAGCGAGGGGCGGCCGAACCGCCCCTCCCCGGCAATAAACACTACTACTACTACTACTACTACTACTATTACTAGCCGGGGGTTGAAGCCGTGTTACCGGGTGCAGGAATGGAGGATTACCTGGCCAGTATTGCCTCATACTCTGTGCTCTGGGGGGTAAACCAAAGCAACGTCTAGCCCGAAGTTGGAGCTATATCCGGTTCGGATCCGGTGCTCTCCTTCAATAGGGGTGACGCTAAACCTTTAACACCATATGGCGCGGGCCTATCCCGTTAACCTTTTTGTAGAGTTATTTGACACGTCGATAGGCTTGGCCAGCAGATAAGTCGCTTCTCGGCTTCGGCGTGATTAACTAGGGTGCTTAACCGACGGGGAAGTACCCCTACTGCGGTAGGGGTCCCATGATGGGCGAACCGTCGTTACTCATAACGAACAATGCCATGAAAGGCCTTATTGAAAAACCATGTGGTGGGTCGGAGGAGGAGGAGGAGGCCGTTCGGGAGAAACCTCGAATGCGTTCGCGTTCTCGCGCCTCGGGGAGGGGGTCGGTAAGGCCTCGTACCACGGAGGAGGTGGGAACGGGCGCGTCAGCGACGGAGCCCCTCGCGGGAACCTCGTCGCGGAGAGAAGACGGGTCTACTTGACCCGCTTCTGTGGGGGAATTCCCTGGGGGAGGAAGGGATGACGATGAGGTGTCGGTCGTCTCCCAGGCGTCATCGCGGAAGCCTGGGAAGCGTCCCGCGCCGTCCTTCGTGGGGGAGGTCCGAATGGAGGAGGTGAAAAGGCCCCGCAGTAGTGAGGGCACGCCCTCTGTGGAGGAGTGCGGGATGGAACTGCGGGACCTCCTCCCCGGAGAGATTGCCGCTGAGGTGGTGGCCGCTGGCCGTATGGTCGAGACCACGCTCTCAAGAGCGGCAATCTGAAGGGCACGTATGTGAAGGCGCTAAAGGACGCGGCGCGCCTTATTGAGGCAGGGATGAGGGAGCTGGAGGGAAGGGGGTGACAGGGAGCCTCTTCCTCCTCCGCTGGTAGCAGCGCCGCGGCCTCTGAGGGGACAACCGGTGGACCGCCTGCAGCCCTCTGGGAGAGGATACAGGCGGAAAACCGGGACCTCAGAGCCCAGAACGCGGCGCTGAGGCGAGAGATGGGGGAATTAAACGACTCCCTGACCGCCATCCGTGGGGAGATGGCGATGAAAAGGCACCAGGCCGCCTCAGTGCCTGTGCCCCTTCGTCGCCGCTTCCCCCCGCGGATGCGGTCCAACCATGAATTCGCCGCCCCCTTCCTTTCTCGGGGTGAGGCCTTCGGGGGATGCGGTCCTCCTGGCCCGGATCGGAGCCCTCATGGACGCCAAATTAATGGCGTTCCGCGAGGAGCTCCGACCGGTGCTGGGGGGTCGCAAACCCCCGTCGATGTCGTACGCCGGCGCAGCGCGGTTGGCCGGGACCCCCTTAGGGGTTCCCGCCCCCGTTGCTCCGCCGACGTCGACCACTGTCCCCCTGACCTCCGTTGTCCTTCCCGGTGGGGTGCTCCCCCCCGCCGGGGGGCCGGAGATTGTGGGGAAGAAGAAGAAGGGGAAAGGGAAGGGAGGATAGGGGGATGCCAAGGCCTCCCCCACCCTCCCAACCCCTCGTGTAGTGGCGTCGGTAATCGCCACTCCCCACCAACCCGGGGCATCGCTCCCCTCTACGGAGGAGACTTGGTCCCGGGTGGTGGGGAGGAAGGAGAGGCAGAAGGTCAAGGCCACGTCCGCCCGGCCCCCCCGGTTCCCGCCCCTAAGGGTGGGACCGGGCCCATTTATTAGCGTGTAAGTCGATGAACGAGATGCAAAAATTATGATTGTATTTAATAGATAGGATAATTTGTGAACAATGGAAAAATGCCGAAATCGGTCGATAAAATAGAGTTGTTTGGGATTGGCTGAATGAGTCGGCTGCGTCAACGCGCCGATTTGCTGCGCCGCCCCGCTATTGGCGGACTCGTACGATAACCGCGAGATCGAGAGTCGATAAGCAGCTCGCAGTAGCTTAGACCAGCACCGTCGTACGTCTATTGAGATCGATTATCGACCCCCAAAAGGGGGATTCCTATTGGCTGATCGATCTATCGATCTGCCAATCAATAGTTCGACGGTGACGGTAAACTGCCAGCTGTTCGACTCCGATCTCAACGTTAATCAATCGTTCTCGCTCTCGCCCACGGTAAACGTCGCACGTCTCTTGACCGGTTTGTCGCGAGTAAACTAACGATTCAATCTATCTACGGGATTCACGGAATCTAAAACGTGAATATCCATATCTAATCAATCTAGCTATCTATAATCAAACTATCATCTTTTCTCATCTCTCATCAACGCTCTTCATTATACTAATCTCGCCAAAACAGCTTATTGTTTTGGCTGTATACATCACTCGTTTTTGTACAAAGTTCGTGGACATTTTTGAACGAACCCCAGTTGGGGAAATAAAGTTAGTTCTAAGTGAAGTGACTTGTTCTACCCCTTCTAATCCGTAACAAGGGTAGAAGTTAGCAACGGAGATAACTCTAGTCAATTCAACAGTAGATAAAACAGGAAACTGTAGAATAAAATAGAAAATGTACATAAAGCTATGAATCTAGAAATGAAAGTAATACTAGTACGAAAGAGCATGAATGAGAGGTAAAATCATACTCGTTATTAGTAGATAGACTAATTTTTAAGCAATTTAGGAACATACAAACAGAAATATTAGTTATTGTAATAGATAAAGTGGAATAAAATTACCAACGATGATAACTCTACTGATAAAAATCAGAAGAGTTACCATAAGAGAAGATAAATACACACGAATCAGTAGATACAGCCGAATAAAGGTTGCATACCTAAAGGGGCAGCAGCGTGTTAGCATGACAAGATGGCCGCTCGGTAGGCCAAACGTAGGTGTAACGTAAATTTTATAAATTTGCAAATAATGAGACTAACAAATAGAGCTGAGACCTCAGATGTAAACGCGGCGAGTTTTTCACGAAAACCAATGGCCCAGAGGAAAAATTTCAGAAAACAAATACCTAATTTACCCCAACTACGGTGTAAAAAATCAAACAAAATTTTTTTATGCGAAAATACGCGGATCACCACTCTAATACAGCAGGCAAAATTCCAATTAGAATTATCAAATAATAACGAAGATATTCAAGGATTCTCAATTTTCAATTTCATAGAAAACAAATTTTTGTAAATTTTATTACAGATTCGGAAGCGCTAGGCTTAAACTAACAAGTGAGGAAAAAATAGATCAATAAAAGTTGCTTAATAAAAAAGTTATTCAGTATTTTTCAATTTTTAAAACAGAAGTAAAAGTAGTTTTAGGAAAAAAGTTTATAGAAGAAAAGTTACTCTAAATGATATAACAAATAAGTGGTCAAAAATTAGTCAGATAAAATTTTAATAATAACAGAGATTTTGAGGTTCTTTTATTTCCCAAAAAAGGCAGAGACGAAACGAACGCCCTAGGACGCCTAAAATTAATTTTAGGAAAAAAGTTCACACAGGGAAAGTTACGCAGAATACAGTAATAAACAAGTGGGCAAAACTTCGCCAGATAAAGATTAATAATAAAAGAGATATTGAGGATTCTTCAACTTTTCAAAGGAGGCAGAAATAAAGCGACCGGCCCAGGACGCCTCACTCGCTAAGCAAGGGAGGCGGCCTGGAACAGAAACGGCCGAGACGACAAAGTGGAAAATCGCCAAACGCAAAACGAAAACGGCAAATTAGGCAGAAAGATTTTTAAAAAAGGAACTCTACAACGAGTATCGTATAAAAGGTCAACGGCACAGTGAAAAACACGCACGCGTAAGGTCACCAGCACACGTAGTGTTATATTTAGAATTCGATACAATGATACAATAAACAGGAAAGTAGATCACGACCGCTAAGCGTTCGAAACAAGGGTACAAGCGAATTTAGACGGCTATTTTTGAAATATGTAGAGTGGGGAAACAGTAGAAAAAACACGAAGTCACCTTACATCCAACGGTTGGTAGAATCAGGGCTCAGAACGTCTTGGTCTGACAAAGTGGCAGCAGTAGCTTCTGTTAACAGTTAGGACAAGTTTTAGTAAAGAGAGTGTTGAGAATCAACGGATTATCATAGAAACAGTTATCCAAAACGATAGTTATTCGTGATAGTTATTTGCGGATTTAAAACATCGAGAATCGTCAGGAAGGAAGTGAGTAATGTACTATAATACTTACCTCTATATATCGGTTCATTCTACTGTATTCTGTCTAGCCAATCGAAGAAATTAAAAGTTAATGGGCGTATCTGAAACTTAAAAGTGTTAGCAAAAGAAAGGTCCAGGAAATTTTGGTGCGGGCTTCGCGCCGAAAGTTCGTGGACTTTTCACATAGGAGATAGCGTGCATAACGTCCGGGAACTTTTGACGCGATTGTCGCGTCATAAGTTTCCGGACAAAAAACGCTTATAGATTCTGAAAAGTCAACTACAACTAGGGAATAAACAAAAGTAGTCAGGATAAGCGTCAATAAAGTTTATTAAGACAATAATACAATTAACAGAGTAGGTTGATTATTCCGATCTCAGCTAATCTGAAAACAAAGGAAATAAATAAATTAGGGACAATACAATTAATACTTAAATAAATAAATAAATAAATGAATAAGTACATATTTGGATTAATTTATAAGTGAATGATAAAATTCTTAATAATTAGATAGACAAGCAAGTGAATAGAATAAAATAGATAAAATAGAAAACAGAGAAATAAAAAAAGACAGAGTGGGGTAGAATGAAATGTAACTGATAGAACAAATTCAAACCAGCCATAAATAAATAAATAAATAAATTTAGACAGAATTAACAAAACGATATCTGCAAAAATGAGTGACACGTGGCTTTTTTCTCTTGTTTCCTCTTACAGATATACGCTCCGAAGGGAGAAACCCTGAGGGGTAAATCCAGGAGATTCCACCTGAACGATTACCTTGTTTAAAAGGAAAAAATAGTTTAAAAATAGCCTTTTGCTATTCAAATTTAGAAGAAGGAAAGGAAATAGAAAAAATTTTTGTAAATACTAAGGTGGAGGGTAGGATACATAGAGTTAGGATTAGGTAATATTAAGTTTAGAGTAGGTTAAATTTAGATTATTTAGGTTAGGACACAGGGAAAAAGGGGGTTTCTCAAAAAAGAAATAAATAGCGAGGTAGGGGAAAACAAGACCTATACATAGGAATTTTCGAATTTAAAATCGAATAAGAAATAAGGGAGCTAAGACGTTTTCTAGTTCTCCGCGAGAGCGAGAGAGAGGAAATAGAAAGAGAGAAGACTAGTGTGCAACCTTAAGGCTGTGCATTAGTACATAAGATAGAAAGAAAACCACCTAAGAGCTTTCCATCCTTGTCGCTCGCATAGGGAAATTCTTATTTTGCGCTAAAAAGAGCTATAAACAATAGATTTTCTGAATTCTAAAGAACTAGCACACAGGAGGGGGTCCCCCCCGAGGGACCAACAATAATTAAATTTTGGTGGAGGGCTTACTGCCCCCATAAGACGACGATTAAAGGGTTTAACAAATTTTCTTTTATAAATTTGAGCGAATATAAATTGGTGAGGGGTCGGCGGGAAATTAGGAAATTTTTTAAATTTCGTTTAAGACCCCCTGAGTGGGTACTCGTTTCAAAGGGGACATCACTATAATAAACCCCACCATATAAAAAAGTATGGTTTATTATAGTGATAAGTGGAACAAGATAAATTAAGTTAGGGAATAAACGGATAAATCCGGCGTCTTGCGTGCGAGTGGGTCAGCGGACCCCATTAGAATTAGGATAAATAGATTTTAAGGTTAGTATATAAGATAAGACAGTGTAAAACGTGAGAGAGCACATAGGGTGACAGAATTGAGGATAATCCTTCATTATACAATGGACAATAAACTATAGGAAAAAGTCGCTAAAGGGTGGGACCGGGCCCGCCAGGAAGGCGCCCTCTCGTGTGGTGGCCCCCCCCCGCTCCGCGGCGGTGACGATCACCGACCCGGAGGGGAACAAGGCCACCTACGAGGAGGCTATACGCAGGGCTCGACAGGGCGTCGATCTCGGCGCCCTAGTCATCGAGACCCTGCATTGGAAGCGGGCAGTCACCGGGGGCCTGATTATTCAGGTCCACGGTGCCGACGGAGGTACCAAGGCGGACGCCCTCGCTGCCGGGATGTCCAGTGCCCTGAGGGACATGGACGTTAGGGTGGCCAGGCCCGTCAAGAAGGCGGAACTCCGTCTGACGGGCCTGGACCTCTCTTTCACCCCTCAGGAGGTGGTGGCAGCGGTGGCGGCGACCGGGGGCTGCACCCCCGAGTCCGTCAAGGTCGGGGACATCAAGATCCCGACCGGCGGACTCGGCACCATTTGGGTGCAGTGCCCGGCGGTGGCGACTTGACCTTGGAGAAGGCGAAAACCGTCAGGGTGGGATGGACCCTCGCACGGGTGGTCGTTCTGGCCGCCCGGCCAATGCAGTGTTTCCGCTGCCTCGCACTTGGGCATGTGAGGCAGCGGTGCACTGCTGAGGTGGACCGGAGCGGCCACTGCTACCGGTGCGGGGATCCGTCCCACCGAGTGGCTGCGTGCCTGTCCGCCCCCACTGCGCAGTGTGCGCGGGGGCGGGCAGGTCCGCCAATCACAAGGCGGGGAGCAAGGCATGCTCTCCGCCTCCAAAAAAGAAGGGGCCAAAAGGGGGCAGCGGTGTAGCGCCGTCCCCTAGTGCCATAAGGGGTGGTGGGGGGCGGACAACCCCTCCCCCTACTTCCCCCTCCAATATGGTGGTAGACCCGGCCCAGGACGGGAGGGGGGCTAAAACCCCACTCCCGTCCCAGCGCCGACTCAGGCGCGAGCACCCACGAGCCCGACGTAATGGCTGCCTCGGCTCGGGGATGCTCCCAGCTCATTCTCCAGGTCAACCTCAACCATACAGGACCTGATGGTCCAACGCCTGGCGGAGCTTGAGGTTGGCCTGGCAGTAGCCGCGGAGCCCTTCGAGGTCCCCGACCAACCACAATGGTTCGGGGATCTGGAGGGCTCCGTGGCAATATGGGCTCGCCAGTTGGCGAGGTGCCCCTTGCTCCGTGGTCGAACGGAGCCGGAGGGCGGTGTTGGTGAAATGGGGAAGATTTTTGGTCGCCAGGTGCTACTGTTCGCCGAACTGTGGCTCCACCGAACTCGGGGAGTTTTTGGACCGGTTGGGGGGCATGCTAGCCCCCCACTTAACCGGTCCGGTGCTGGTCCTGGGGGACTTCAACGCGAAGTCTACCAGTTGGGGGAACCCCAGGACCGAACCCCGGGGTGGAGCCTTAGAGGAATGGATGGAGGGACTGGATCTCCGGTTATTAAACCGGGGCTCCGTGCCGACATGCGTGAGGTGGAACGGTTGGTCGATTGTGACCGTTTCGTTTGCGACCGCTTCCGCCTCACGCCGTGTGTCCAGATGGCGGGTCTGGGAGGGGGAAACCCTCTCGGACCACAGCTACGTCCTGATGGACGTGGCTGTGGTCTCGGACCCGCCGGTGGACACGCCCCTCCTCCGGCGAAGTAGCGCCCTTTCGGCGCCCAGATGGGCGCTGAAGCGGCTAGACAAGGACCTGCTGAGGGCCGTGGTTATGGGCTCCGCCTGGCCTCCGGCCAGGGAGCGTGGACCTGACAAGGGGGCGGCTTGGCTCCGGGGCACGTTGCAGATGATCTGCGACGTAGCGATGCCCCGGGTCCGGGCATGTCCCCCTCGAAAGTCTGTGTACTGGTGGTCGGGTGTGCTGGCCGAGCTTCGCAGCTTGGCCGGTCGAGCCCGCCGCCGGTACGTCCATGCTCGGCGTCGTGGTGGCGACCCGGAGCCAACGGTGGACGATCTGTACAGGGAGTATAGATCGTCCGCCGAGGCCCTCAAGCGTGCGATTACCGCAGCCAAGGCCAAGGCCTGGAGCGAGCTCCTGCTCACTCTTCGTGAGGATCCGTGGGGGCGCCCGTATAGGATGGTGCTTGGGAAGCTCCGTCCCCGGGCGCCCCCTGTCGCGGAGAGGATGGACCCGGAGTTCTTGTGGCGCGTCGTCGATACCCTCTTCCCCCCCCCCCCGACGATGGGGGGGAGGGGAGACTGTACGCGCCCCGGGGCCGACTAGCGATTGGTCGGACGAACTCCGGGTCTCCGAGTGGGAGCTCGACCAGGCTATCCAGGGGCGCCGGGCTAGGGGCAAGAAAGCCCCCGGCCCCGATGGCGTTCCTGGCGGTATAACGGCCTTGGCGCTAAAGGTCCTTGCCCCGGCTTACAGGAGCATCTTGGATGCGTGCCTGAGCCGGGGAATCTTCTCCAAGAGTTGGAAAAAGGCGTTCCTGATCCTCCTCCAAAAAGTCGGAAAACCCGTAGAGTCTCCCTCCGCCTACCGGCCGGTATGTTTACTCGACGAGGCGGGCAAGCTGTTCGAAAGAATCATTGCTGCCCGCCTCCGAGAGCACCTGTCGCGGGGTGGTCCCGGGTTGAGCGACAGCCAATACGGATTCCGGAGGGGGCGCTCAACTATAGATGCTCTTGAGCGTCTGCGCCTCCTCCGGGAAAGGGCTGTCGCCCGGGCGGGTGACTCACGGGTCCCTGCTCTTGCGGGGCAGGAGGGCACCGGGAGCTGTGGGTGGACCGAGCTGGGGCTCGGGAAGCCCAATCCGAAGGCTCCAGGGATGGGGACACTGGGCGGGTCCCTCCGCCCAGGGTCCAGTTAGCGACAGGTATGGAGGGAGCTAACCCCTCCCCTTGGGATGCATGTAACGCTAGGAGGTGTCCTGTTGAGTTCTCGCGAGATCCAGGCACCTCCGACATAGCTTAGGTGGGTGTGTGTTTTTAGTGCGGTAGGCCTCGGGAGGGGATCGAGTCGCTTGCGAGTCGACCCTCACCCGAGGAGAGCCCCACATAACCTCGGTTATTCCCCAGGATGCCGAGGTATGCGTAATGCATTTTCACACGGAAAAAAAGGTGGAAGAGGTGTTAGAGCTTTCAGCATGTTACATAATGCAGCTTGGGTGTCGACGACTAGCTCCTCAGTCGCGTGACGAAGAAGCACCCTTCTTTTTTGCATTGACTAGAACGCGACTGATGATCTGGTGCAATTCGAGTTGCAGGGTGATTAGCGAGTTGGCCGTTGACATTTTGAAACGGCGGTTTCGGCAACGAGCGGGAGGTCACACGAGATGCGAGCGCGACACAAACAATACACACGCGAGCGGGCGCGAGCGGTCACCGAGCGGTTCAAATATAATGGCCGTTAACTGTACTTAGCATATACCGGCGCACACGAATCCACTGCAGCGGTTTCACGAAGTTCACTAAGGCCGCCCATTAGTGATATCAGATTGAGGTGTTGAGAGCCGCCGATCATCCGGCTCGAATGACCAAAAAATGTTACAGATCGGACCTCGAATCTGGGATCGTTAGTGGGTGTTCGTGAATGGTATATAATTGTATAGACAATGGTTTCGCACACACTTTTAATATAAAGCAGTTAAACAAAAACTTAACAATAAACAGTGTTTGCCACGATGAACATACGCGAATGCGGTGTAAACGAAAATGTTATGTCACGACTGCTAACGGTTGTACGACGACGGTAAACACGATACAGTAAATTCTCTATAAACGCGAAAATCTCTTCACGATAAACGCGAAAGAAATATCCCCTCCAATTTAGTACACAGATCTCGGCTCGGTATATCGGTGTGAACCACTACTAACGCGACGCGGAGAGTCGCAGTCGTCGGCACAGTTCAAACGCCCGTGAGTCATCATAACGTTACATCAACAGTCTATCTTCTTTATTTTCCATGATACTGTTATAGGAATTTCACTACCTTATTTCTGGCATTTTTCTGATTAAAATGATACCAAACACGATTGAATTGGAACTGAATTTAGTGGTTTAATTGACAATGAAAGTTTCGGGCGCAAGGAAGGATAGCGTATGTGAAAGAAAGAGACGCAGAGTCGCAGCGCGCCGGCACAGTTCAAAGTCCCGTGAGACATCATAACGTTACACCAACAGTCTCTTCTTTATTTTCCGTGATACTGTTATGGGACATTCACTACCTTATTTCTGGCATTTTTCTGATTAAAATGATACCAAACACGACCTAATTTAAACTGAATTTAGTGGTTTAATTGACGGTATATACATATGAAGTAACTTTAGAACATAAGAGTACAGTGGTCGTGCGTCGTTCGGTTTCCCGGCAGTAACGTTCGATTTCGCAAATATAAAGACGTGATGATCTATGACCAATCATGTCGCAAAACCGAACACCGTGTCAAGTCACGCGCGTCGCTCGCTCCATTACAATTTTTTGATAAGAAACAAAATTAAATAAATCTTAAATAAATCTTAAGTATATTACTTAAAACAGTTCAAAAACTACAAAAAGTGTGTCTTTTCCTGACGGATGTAAACGCTTCAATTCGATAGTTTTCCTTCGATGGTATTTAAAATGTAGTGGTTTAAATGACGATGAACGTTTCGGGCGCAAGGAAGGATAGCGCGATTAGAAAAGAAAGAGATGCGGAGAGTCGGAGTCGCCGGCACAGTGCAAAGGCGTAAAAAATTTGGCGTAACAGAAATACATCAAATGAATCTTACACGTTAAATTTTATTTATACCATTTTTCTGGGTTGAAGGTCATTTGAAGGTCATATTGTGTTACATGCATGAATTCGTTCTTTTGTCAGCTACAACATTACGTCAACGAAAATATATCATTCCATTTAAAAAAACATCGATAACCTTGAAATTTCATAAAAATGACCTTGAAAATTTTTTCCCCTTACACCGTTATATGTGACCCTTCAGACAGTGTAACTTTGTCCTACGAAGTTTTTTGTACAACGAAAAGTAACGGAGATATTTAGGTGTCCTGCTTTATCGAATTGACCCTGTATATTGAATCTCTTCTTGACCAATAATCTCCTTTTAAATGCCTAGAATGCCCATTCAGTTCACCACCGTACGATGTTACAAAAACATTAAAGTATTGTGGCAGTCATTTGTATGGTTCAAACTAAATGAAAAAAACAAATTTTAAACTGGCATTTGTTAAGTTTTGCTAATTCTGCTCTATTAGGGTCAACTAAACGGCATAGTAAACTGGTACTTAAACAATGTCTAAAAGTTATTGTAAAGGACTTTACTAACGAACTCTGTAAACAATAATGTAAACATTTACTTATATTAATATAGAAATAGTATTGAAGCTTCAAGATTCTTATTTATTGCTCTCACACAATTTTCTTTGTAACCAATATACACGTACGATCTTGCCGTAAAGCGGTTCGAAATTTTCTTCTATCGCTGTTAAATGAATGATTATGGGTATAATTAGAGTGAAGGATGGTCTCTGATTGACCAGAATGAGCTGACGGAATTGAAAATGGAATGACTGAAAGAGTGAGAGGATCGATGAGTGATTGGAATGAGAGACGGAATGCAAGATTGAACGGAATGGATATGTATAATTGCAACGGATGAATTTGAATCGAGGAGAGGTGTGCACGTGGACTGTATAACGGGTTAAATTGAATGAATCGGATCTACAATAAATATAAAATGTATTTGCACTTGTACTGAATAACTTAACGATGAAATGAACTGTAAGATGTATGAAATGATTGAATAAACTTGATGAAAAGCAATGTGTAATTTGACAATGATTAACAGCTGATCGCTTGACTGAGATAGAGAGCGGATGGTGGTTCTCACTCAGTTTTATTGTCTCGATCCTTCTGGAAGTTCGTCACGCACTGGTGATTCCGGTTGAGCGTTCGAGAACATTCCAGAAGGATCGAGACTGGGTTTGGCCAATCACGGTCTTGGCTCAACGCCCGCGCGAGCCTCGATGGCAGACGCCGATTTATCGCGTTCGGGTGAGGTTGCGCGGCACGGGTGCTGATTCGCTGTCGGCTCGCCGGGATCGGCAGGCATTATGGCGCTCGCGCGCGCCAATCTCGAACAATTAGGGTCAGTCAACCACATTCCCAAACAAGAATATTTGAGTGTTATACCTATCTTCTTACATGTGATTTTTTCCAACTAAAATGGCCAGTCGGTTCACTGTGTGTATCGCTTCACGACTCTTACGACAAGTGTACCGATTCCCCTACTATCAATTATTTCTAATCTCCCCAACCGCCTCCTATACGCCACAGAAGTTTGGTGGGGAGGACCCAGGAGAAGGAAGAGAAGACGTCTGTGGCTCGCGAGCCGCAAGTTGCCCATGTCTGTACTGCACTGTCCTGCAAATGATTTTGGATAAGGAAATATCGAGTAAATTAAGAGAAACATTATCGCCGCAAATTATTTCAGTTCAATGAAAACACACGTTAAAAAATTTAATTTACATATATTACAATTATGTAAATAAGAAATCTTGTATTTATAATTTTGAAAAAGATTTAAAGGTCATCGTGCCTATTTAAATGAGATGAGATTGTTTATCTATATGATGAAAGATTATAAAATACGAATTCAAACGGTACTTGTAAATAATCTTTAATCGGTTCAGTTGGGCGAAGTTTCCGTTTACGTCCGTTGTCAAAATTGGATGAAATTTTGCAAATAGGTTCTTTTTTTACTAAAATGATGATTGTCAGAAGGATTTTTGGCGACTCGAAAAAAAATATTTTTACCATTTCAATGTCACTAATTACCTTATCGACTTACTGACTCTCTCTTTTGTAGGTAAAAATATAAGTACATAATTAAAATAAAATAAAATAAATTACTACTGCTGGATTTTAGTACCCCTGGTCGGGCCGGCCTTATGGCCGGCACTCTCCGACCCCACACCACCAACTAATCCTAATTAGTTCTGATCGCATAATCTTTCCATTAGAGATATTCAATAAATTGGTTTAACAATTAGAATTTTGAAAACATTTTATATTAATTTCCAGTATATACATATTTAATATCTTCAATTAATAGTAAAAATGGATCATCACCAACTTGGTTGACTTCATAGCGCCATAAAAATTCACACATGTGATCTATAAGCGAATCCTCTTTAATGCCACCTCTACTTATTGTTAGACGAGCTCGCAAAGCACACCACGATGACTGAATATTTTGCGTATACGTTCCACTTTCCGGATCTACGAAATTAACACTATGATTCACAGGTTTATGAACGTAGCCATGGTCTTTAAAATTAATATATCCCTTCCAACAATCAGTATAGATCTCCGAACCCACTGCTTCATGTTTTTTAATAAGTAACGTCAAAAATTAGAGGGGGGGGGAGAGTCATCAAAAGTCATCATTTAGGCAGTCACGATTTTTTTTAGAAATTACAGGAATTCGAAATTTGCAATTTTTGCCCGCTTTGGCGAAGACGGGCTTCACGAAAAACACGAACCAATCAGAGCGCGAGCTGGACGCGTGCAGCAGAGTCGCCAGAAAGTGATCAAACCAGCACTCGAGGGGAATACAAGGTACCCTTTCTCTGATGAACAGAGTAGAGTAATGCGCGTTGCGCGGCACAACGTGCCACTATTACTCTACTCAGGTCATCAGAGAGGGGGTACATGATCTCACCGTGACTCCCCTCATTTGGCGACACTGGCGTGCAGCCCGACGCGCCGGCAGCCAAGTGTCGGTGGCACGTCACGATGTTGCAACGAACAAAAGTTTCACGATGATGTGAATCCTCGTCAATTTCGATAAGCTTTGGATATGTTGTCAATACCATGATTCTGAACAACATTTCCCTTTATATAATTGTAAGAACTCGTAATTGTAAATCGATCTCCTCGCCGATTTCGATGAGCTTTATTTCATAGGAAAAAGATATTTAAAACATCGAATTTATAACATATTTCAAAGCCATCGAAATCGGTAGGACCCACATCGTCGGCAACTTTACCCGAACGAGAGAAGAAGCAGAAATTTGTCGAATTAAAAACTCACTTGTTCAGCTGTAAATCCATTTGCTTATTACTCCGGTAAAACACAAAACAGGAAACACCACACTTTCACACAATTTCACACAATTGCTAATCACGTAGCACACTTTTCTAATTCGTATCGATAGCGAACGAAATTACATGCTCCGTCGCGGAAAGAGTTCCATGCCCTTCGCGATTCCGCGCGAATCTGTGCTCTCCCAGCGTACAATTTATTCGATGAAGGCGTCGTTTAAAGCAAATGAAATCGTTCCCAAGGAAATATTGATTTTTCGAGAATCATATTGTTCGGGATTTAAATCGAGGAGTTTACCGGTCGATTGAGATCCACTGATAAACGTCGCTCCTCATGGGTTTTTCTATATGTCTCAAGGCGAGTGAAGAACACACGCTGTATGTTATGATTGTCAACGCCGCGTTCGCAAAAGCTCGCTGTCGTGACCCGTAAACTACCTCAATTTGAATCCCGAAACAATCGACTCTGCGATCGATCTGCGCCAATCGCGTAACACCGCGTTCGCCGAATCGGCGTCTATTTGAGGACCCCCTCGACGAAGTGGTTTCAGATTCACTCTCATCTCATTCTGTACACGAGTTAGAGTCGCGTCTTGTCAATAGTGCACGAAATAATGTGACGAGCCCAATGTGGGTGTTAAACTACAATTACCACCTCTGACTCGCTATATTTCCTTCCAGGGATGCGAATCCTAACCCGAACCCGGTTCGGGTTTGGTAACCCGAGTATCCCGCCTAACCGGGTTACAGAAATCTCCTGTAACCGGGTTAGGCGGGTTACTTAACCCGGTTAACCAGGTTAATCCGGTTACACAAGACTACAGTAGGATCATGAATACCTTTGTAACTTTTTAATGTAAATTTTCGAGGAAAGTTCGAAAAAAAATCGAAGAACTATATCTCACATAAGTTTCACCAAAATCTACTTGTATCAACTGAAAATGTTCCCTTTTCAGTATGCTTTGTTAGGATCGAAGCGCTTCGTTATTTTATTGCCTGCTACGGTCACCATCCGAAATTCAACGACTGTCCGCTCGACAGTATGCTGTATTGAAACCGAAATAATGCCAAAATGGAAAAAGCCGAAATAGTTAACACTCGCAAGGGTAAGGTTTAATAACTAAAAACCTAACTTAAATACACTAATTAACTTAACCCTGAAACTATCCGACACGCTCCTGCCTAAATCCAAAAATCCCCAAATTAAATCTGCGAGCGAACTGGTTCGCGTCAAAAATAAATGACTCTGATTTTTTCAATTAAATTTCGGACCTGACCTACTTAGGGTTCACCTAAGCTGGACATTACCCTAAAACCGTTTAATTCACAGTTCAGAAACTTTTGACGCGTCGCTAGCCCCAAAAGTCTCGGGACGCACCGCACTTGGGCGCCGGCCTAAAAATCCAGAAACTTTTGACTTGAAATTTTCGTCAAAATTCTCTGGACGTTCCGGCCACCACCACGCACCAGCACTACCCGAAACCACCGCACACACCTAACACCACTCAATAAAAAAAATATTAACTAACTACTTTACAACTAAGATGCCTATAACTAAACTTTATCCTACAGCTATAAATCTATCCTAATAAAAGTATATCTCCTAATATCAACTATATTCGCACGTCTTTTCTCAACGGACTACCAGTTCGCTCTGAGCACGAAATCTCTTCGACAGCCGTTGGGAAGCGCCTCTGTCCTCCCTTCCCCTTCACCGTACGCTCTTTATCGTCGCTACGATTCGCCCTGGTTTACATTATTTGCATTTGAACTGTTGCCGTGCGACCTCCAGTCGCCAAACGAACAACAGCTCCTAAACCAACGGACGAGTTGTCCTATCTACGTCCTCGTTACCTCGCACACTTTTTCTTTTCTTGTTACTCTGGTTTACTTCAGCCACCTTTATCAAGGTCTCCATACATTTTTTTTGTTTTGTATACCGAGACACTACTTCTTACTTTCTTTCTTTCTTTCTGACCTAATTTAAATTTTTCAATCAATTACGTTTCCAACGGCTAGATTTTGTTCTAGGATCGATTTCTACATTCTTTTACTTGATATCAATTCTTGATTTTATTTAAACTAAGGATACCATTGTCATCACAAGTAACAATTTTTCTACTTTCTTTTCTTACAAGGAGACGGCGCGGTCGATGGGTCACCGATTTTCCTGAAACTTGCAGTATTTGAAGACGACGTCTCCATATGTAATCTCACACAGCTGTAGCGCGCAATACTCAAGATTTTTCGAGAAAATTGCATTTGAAAATCGCTTTACTCGGTTATAAAGAGTTTGCTTCAATGAGTCAACATGAAGATGAGTGGCCGAGGGCGTAGAGTGAAATACTAGTAATCTGTAGGTTGCTGGTTCGAATCCCCGCTGTCGTTTTATTTTTTTTTTTTGAAATTTATATCTACCTCAATTTTAATAAACCTAAAATCTATTATTTAAAAGTTATTTTTATTTTTCAAGTAGAAAATACATGTTTTTTTTATTTGTGGGAAATGGGGAAATAAAATAAATCAAACATAAAAAAAATAATTCGAAATGTTACTTTATAATACAACTTACTGCATTATTGGACATGCTCTTTATTCATTACATGGTAGTGTATGTGTGTGACACGAGCCAGGGTGATATTGATCGTAAAAACATGGAAAACAATAATTTTGGCGGCATCTAGTACACATTATAAACGCCGCGTTCGTACAAGTACACGCTTTTTTGAGGACTTCTATCGGAAAACATACTTCGTTCACATTCATAAATATTTCTCTAGTATCAGAGAGTTTGGACGCAAACCACGCATACTGTAACATTTTTAAAAATATCGGAGAAGACAGCTGATGGTGAACAGTCGATTGGATTTTTATACAATCTTCTCTCGAATTTATTTCACATTTCTGTTGAATTAAATGTGAACAGTTTTGTAGACATGCATTTTCTACTTGAAAAATAAAAATAACTTTTAAATAATAGATGTTAGGTTTATTAAAATTGAGGTAGATATCAATTTCAAGAAAAAAAATATAACGACAGCGTGGATTCGAACCAGCAACTTACAGATTACTAGTATTTCACTCTACGCCCTGGGCCACTCATCTTCATGTTGACTCATTGACGCAAACTCTTTATAACCGAGTAAAGCGATTTTCAAATGCAATTTTCTCGAAAAATCTTGAGTATTGCGCGCTACAGCTTTGCGAAATTACAAATGGAGACGACGTCTTCAAATACTGCAAGTTTCAGGAAAATCGGTGACTCATCGACCGCGCCGTCTCCTTGTTAGCTCAGCCACTGCTTTTCATAAAATTACCAACCATTATCAAAGTCTGTGCGAAGTAACGTTACGCTTACATTTTACAGAACAACTTTACATGTAACTTATAACTTAACTTAACTTAACAAGTAACCGCTTATTCGTTGGGACCTACCGGGTAGATTTCCACGTTACGCCCACTATTAGTATCTACTACTTCGCTCAGTTATACTATCTACACGTTTCTACTATATCTTACTTTTATGTACAAAATCTAAACTCCTTCTTTTCTCTTTTTATTTTTCAGGAATCATCTAGGATGTTTCGCCGTTCAACCACGCCAAGGACCACCCCCTCGACTCCCGGTACTTCTTCCTCATCGGTAATATACTGTAACTTTAACTTTATCCACCTTACTCACACTATTAATATCTACTACCTCGCTCAGTTACACTATCTACTCATTTCTACTATTTCTTCATTTTATGTACCAAATCTAATCTCCTTCTTTTCTCTTTTTATTTTCAGGAACCCTCTAGGATGTCTCGCCGTTCAACCACGCCAAGGGCCACCCCCTCGACTCCCGGGACTTCTTCCTCCCAGGTAATATATCTTTAACTTTATTTTACTGCTTCATTATACTAACTTCTAAACTCTAATCTCTTTTTTAATTTTAACTCTTCTTTTCTCTATTTAAACTAGTAAACGCCCGTGCTTTCCCGAGCGATGATGCGATCTATCGTTCATTATCTTTACTCGACCAACATGCCGCCGTTAGACGCCGTTAGACGCACTCGCACAAATAAACCGCGTCTATGGGCGGATCACTTCTCGCTCAGCAATTTACTTGTTATATGCGGAATTTCGGAAGGGTCCTCCGGTCCAGGGACCCGCTGAGGATCTACTAATTTCCACCGTCACCGCTTTTCCCCAAATAAGCTTGGAAGCCCTTTCTCGGCGATTTGGGGTCAGCGCCTCTACCCTTTCACGCCGATTACGATCTCTTCACTACCGCCGTATCCGGCGTTCCGGATTCCGATTCGTGCCAAATTCATCTAGTCGCGACATACGCGTGGAGGGAAGCGTTGCACTCTTGCTACGCAATCTTGAGTCTCCCTTCGATCGTCCATGATGCCCCGTACTCGCCTACGCTATGGGCCCGTCGAGGGGCTAATGTACCTTGTTACCCCCACCCCAGACGATCCCCTTGAGGTTGCAAGTGAGCGTCTAGTGGTGCGGGCGGGCTGTTGTTATGCCACTTTTTGGACGACAACGCCAGTCTGAGCGGTGCACTGCACGCTTCCTTATTCGACGACGCCCTTCGGGCCTATTACGTACTGTATCCGACGCGCGGTCCCCCCTTGTTATTACAGGACGGGGCTACCCCACATAATTCATCGGTGGCGAGGGAGCGCTATCAGGCGAGCGAAGTCGTGGTGCTGAATCACCCCCCCTACTCTCTTGACCTATCACCGACGGACTATTGGGGCATTCGGCGAAGGTGATGTACGCCGTAATTTCCTGCGTTTTTTAACATCTCTAGCACCCGAATTCTATTTAAACGACATTAACGAGTTAGAGGCACGTTGGGAGGCCTGCATCTCATTGCGTGGTCATCCCGTGACCTTCGAATAGCTACGCCTATCGTATCACCTACTTCGACAGTTCTGTTAACTAGCCTTCAATAGCTATCCTTCTTATATTATTTAGTCTATACTTTTTCTTACCTAGTCTTTAAGTTAAACCAACATAGTATTACATATTTATCGTTTTCGATTACGATATAAAGTATTATACTACTTAGATTATAAGTTTACTTAACCTAGCCTTAAGATGTATCGGAAAATTGTATTACCTAGTTATATTTTTGTTTATAATACAATATTACATTACTTAGTTTATAAGTTTCCTTAATCTGAATTGTATTACCTAGATATAGCTACGTTTATATATTATATTACTTAGTTTATAAGTTTACTTAATCTAACCTTTAGTTAAACCAACGAATTGTACTACCTTGATATAGCTACGTTTATAATAAACTTTTTCTTTTTGTCAAAAAACCATTGTTACCCTTATCTATCTAAAGCTAGCCCTACTAATAACCACTTGCTTCTTCTAGCCTATTTACACTATTTTTCAAAGTTTCTGATAGTTCCGCTGACTTTACTTTTCGACAATTCCCGTCACAAGGCGGCTCGCCTGCTTAGCACGCGAGGCGCCTCGCGACGCCGATTCTCCACTTCGAAAAGTTGCACAAACCTCTCTGTTTAATTTAATCCTCAATTTTTTACATATCTCTTTTTTGGCGCTTATTTATTATATAATTTTACACAACTTTGCTTCTTAAGAATTTTTCACTAGACCTAATTTTAACGTTAATAAGTCGTCTCGAAGTTTCTATTCTGTCTGGGCCTCAATTAGTACTTTAAACAATCTTCTCTATTTCCTTTACTATTAAACTTTTACGTATCCAGTTTTTTACTACTTATTTATTTTACTATTCTACACAATATTGGTCCTATGGAATTTTTTCATAGACTTGATTTAATATTTTTTCTAAGATTGCAAAATGTTTCATAACTCTGTTATTATTCGACTTTTGATACAAAAATTTTTTCTATCTGCTTAGTTTTCTGATCGCGCATCCGGCTTTTACAAAAAATTTCTAAAATTTTGTTATTTATAAACTTAAAGATTACAAAATTCGTCCTAACACCGTTATTTATTAATTTTTTTATAAAAATTTTTTTGATTTCATATCTGCTATTCTAGGGCTTCCCGAGCCTATTTTTCGCGACTAGATCGATCCCGCAAGGGAAAAAACCCCCTATATACATTTTGAGCCGGATCTGAAGCTTTTAACACCCCTAATTTTAACGAAATAAACTTTAGCTGGGCGTGACGTCACTACTACCATTTTGTAGTTCGGCGTACGCGTCTCGCTTGCCTACGTCACACTATCCTGTCCTCTCTGTTTCGCTTGTACATCTCAACCTGCTCTCGCTCGCGTGCGCCTAGCTAACCGCAACCGTTCTTACCGCATATCTACACGCTAGAAATACGAACGGTCTTGCAAGTAGAAATATAACTGCTAAAACTAACACGATTTAATTAGCCCAGCCTATTTTCATTAAACGCCGGTCTAAACACAATTTGAAAGAACGTTACTGATCTGCTATTAATTACTAAAATTCCGCATTAATGCCTTATTATACTTTTAAAACCTACTGTGCGTGCGTGCTCGGTTATTTACAATCGTATTACTACTCTCTTACTCGATCCCACTAACGCTTATTTTCAGCTTTCAACCTGCTGTCCGCTTCCGTCTTCAAGCTCCTCGATCTGATCCCAGTCCTTCCACTTCTCTGCAGCCAATCCCCGAATCCAAGAGGAGTCCGAGGGTGTCGGCGAGCCAGACTGGCGTAAACCTCAGAGAAGGAACCCCGCATACAATCACAACATCCTGGACACGCTAATGTAGCTTCTACTCAGGGTGTCTAATTATTCACTCCGTCCCTCCTCCTCGGGCACCACTGTAGACACCTCATTCCCACGGCTCGCTCCTTCCTCAGGGATGGCTATAACAGATAGTAAAACGGACTGAATACCAGACCCACATGGAGATAGTAAGTATCAAAATTATGCAACTTAGCTTCCTTCTTCTCGTTGAACTTCCTCTTTGGCTTCCTTCTCCCTTCTTCTTTCTTCCTTTTCCTTCCTCTCCAGAACCGCTTTAAAGAATCCCGCAATAGCTCTCCACTTTCTTTCGGCGCTGACCATCTCCTTTACCAACATTCTCATTGAGAGGTCCCCTTCGATCGGACCCAGCGTCTCCAATAGCTTGTTTCTGTTTTCTTCCCACTGCTGGCAGTGCACGAACGTATGCTCAGGATCGTCTTCCAGCTCCGGGTGGAACCAGCACGCTGAAGACTGGGCTTTCCCAATTCTTCTCCTGAAAACATTGAAAACGCCGTGACCCGTAAGCGCCTGCGTGATATAAAAGTCTAGATTTCCGTGGCAGCGACTTAACCACTCCTGTATATTGGGTAAGATTTCGTGCGTCCTTCTTCCCACATTGACCGAGTCCCATTTCTCCTGCCAATTCTTTAGGATTCTCGCTTGCGCCAGCTTCCTCAATTCTTCTTTACATCTCTTTCTATTTTCCGCTTGAGCCCCTCTTGTTGACGTGTCTCCACGAAGGTCTTCCAGGTCCATAAACTCTTCTCCTCCCGATCCTTCTTCATCCTCTTCTTCTCCGCTACCTCCATACAACCATTGATTCCTCAATCGCGACATGGACCCTCTGGTTCTATTTTCCATGGGGACATCGTGCTGGAAGTCAAACAAACGATTTTCTCAATTAAAAATGGTCTTCCTCTCCTCCGCCTTCAGGTCCCAGGGAGGGATCCCGGTCAGCACACATAAAGTGTCCATAGGGACCGTCTTATATGCTGCTGCTACCCTTGCAAGACCCATCCTTTGAGTCCTTCTCAAGGCATTTGACGAGAAAATCTTTCCCGCTGCGTCGCTCCAAATTGGGGCACCGTACAAAACGATAGACTCCATCGTCATATAGTACAATCTCCTGGCCTTATGTGAAGTCCGCATTTTATTTAGCATCAGCCTACTCAATGCCGACATAACCTTTATGGCTTTGTTTGTGACCATCTCAATATGTTTAATAAATACCCTAAGATTGTCGAACAGCACACCGAGGTATTTCAGGTTTTTTGCTGGAGCTATTACCGGCAGAGCCGACTCTGAAACAGAAAACTGAAGGGAGTCTCTTCCTGTTGGCCATCATAATTTCTGTCTTATGCTCGGCTAATTCTGAACCCGCCGTTTCCATCCATCTTCTGGTATCTTCTATGACGGATTCCAGTTTCCGTTTCATCTTCTGGAGATCCCTATCTTGAGCCATAATTACCACGTCATCCGCAAAGGCCCTCCTGATGCACAGCGGAGGCAACGGCCTCTTAAGCAGGCCGTCGTACACCATGTTCCAGAGCAGTGGACCTAAAATAGACCCCTGAGGGACCCCTTCTCATAACCGTCCTTACCTGTCCCTCTGTTGTCTGATACGTTACCACTCGGCCCCTGAAGTAGTCCTTAATTAGCTTAATAAGATAGCCGGGAACCTCCCTTTCTCTCATTTCCTAGATGATCTTCTCCCATCTGAGGGAATTAAAGGCGTTTTTAACGTCCAGAGCCGCAACAGCCGCAAACCTTAATCTTCGGGTGGCCTCGTTAATATTATTCTGCAGGTATTCCATTGCATGGATGGTGGATTTACCCTTGCAGAATCCATATTGCTCATTCCTGAACGGCTCTGGACCTAGATGTTCCAAAATTCTTCCTTTAAGGACATACTCCAGGAGCTTCGCAGCCGCATCTATAACACAGATAGGACGATATGCAGAAGGGACGGCGGGGTCCTAACCCTGCTTCCTCAGCAAAATTGTCCTAGTCAGTTTCCACTGCTCTGGAATTCTTCCTCTTCTCAGGATCCCATTCAGCATGGCTGCGAAACATTCCGGCCTCATCGTAATCATTGCTTTAATATCTTCCGGCGGCATACCATCTGGTCTGGCTGCTTTCCCTGGTTTGAGTAGCCGGCCCGCTCTCTGGATTTCCTCTACGGAGATTTTCGGGAAGGCTTCATCGGTGTCCATGGCTCCGCTGTGCATTTGCTCCCTCGTTTCTGTTCCAGAGTCGTCCGCAGCATCTAGGTTTACCAGCGGAAATAGATTAAACATTACTTCTTTGGCCAGGTCTGTTGATAGAGCCGGGGGAGGAGTCACTCCTTTCACCCTACTCATAATTCCTTTATAAGGCTTTCCCCAAATATCCTTATCCAACGAATTGCAAAGGTCGTTCCAACTCTCTTCCTTCGCTTTATAAATCATTTTGTTCAACTTTCTCTTTGCAAACTTGTACAACTCATGGAGTGCTTCAGCTTCATCTTTCTTCCCTTTCTAGTTTCTGCGTATAGTTCCTACCCTCCTCCAGTTCCTTAGACCACCACGGGTTTTCCTTCGGGTGGAGGCGACTATGGCCGGCGCTATGGAGTTGGTCACCCGCCAGGTCCCCCTTGAGTCCGTCGGCATCACCGACGGAGTCGCGTTTGGGGTCGCGAGGACTGGGGCCCTTATGATAAGGGTCCGCGGGGAGGGGAACAGGGCGACGGCCGAGGCCCTCGCTGTTCGGATGAAGGAGGCCCTGGCAGGCACGGGGGTGCTGGTGGGCACCCCCTCGAGGACGGCGGAGATCCGTCTGCAGGGGCTTGGCGTTGACGCCACTCCGGATGCGGTTCGTTTCGCGCTTGTGGGCGCAGCTGGCTGCGCCCCCGAGCTCGTGCGTGTGGGGATGGTCACCAGACCTCCTTCTGGGTTGGGGCCCGGCACGTGCTGGGCGAGGCTGCCACTCGTGGCGGCGAGGAAGGTGGCCGGCGCCGGCCGTATAGGGGTCGTGTGGGCCTCGGCGAAGGTTGAGGTACTGGAGCAACGTATGCTCCAGTGTTACCGATGCCTTCGTCGGGGACACACATGGGTTAAATGTCCCTACAAGGAGGAACCGAGCCGGATCGGCTGGTGCTACAGGTGCGGGGAGGAGGGGCATAGAGCGGCGACTTTTAGATCGCCACCGAAGTGCCCCCTTTGCGGGGATTTGGGCCTGCCCGCAGGCCATAGATCTGGCACTCGCGCGTGCCCCTCGGTTCTGTCTGGGGTTAAACCCGGGCAGAACCGAGGGAGGGGCGCGGGGACAGGAGCCCCCACCGGTGCCGAGGGGAAAACCCCGCCTGCACCTGCCTATCCGTCTCCTTCTCCTGTAGGAGGGGGGATGGATGTGGGATAAGAGGCCACACCTTTCAGGTGTGGTCCACCGGGTGGAGTAAGAGGCTACTCCCTTCTGGAGTAGTCTAATGGGGAATTCACCTCCTCCCACGATCGGGGACGCCCGATCGCTGGAGGGGGCAGCGAGGGTGGAGGCACCGGGTGCCTCCTGGATTCACGGAAAGGGGCCTCGCCCCGGGGGTGTGCGAAATGCATTCCTCCGAGGGGTGGGCCTTACCGCGAACTGGGATCCCCTCGTTCGTACCGCCGTTAGGAGTCGTTTTCCTTGACGCGCCTTCGCTTTTTCGCGCACCGGTATGGGCGAACGACGGGATCTCTCGGGTCATCGAGCTGGAACTCGGCGTCCCATCGGATGACCTAGGGACGGGGGAAACACAGTCGCCGTCGCTGCGGTTCCCATTAGAGGGGTTAACCGTTGGGGGAGCTTCACTCCCTCATCGGGAATGGCCTAGTAAAGGCAGCGGTTGGTGTCCGGTTGAGTACTCGCGTGATCCCGGCACCCCGCGTTAGATGTCTAAGGACGACCGTGGGGTTTTAGTCGGTGTGAGTCCGACATTGGCCCTCCTCATTTCCAGCAATGGGGGGGGGGGGTTATCCATAAAGGATTTCCCCGACGTAAGAAAAAAAAAGGGTTAGTCCGCGATACGCATCCCTGTTTCCTTCTCCTCCACCGGTCCTCGTGGATTTCCTCGCGCGCCAAAATCTGGGTGGTTCCGGCAGCCGGCATTTTCCGACCACGTTGGTCGGTGCCGAAACACATGATTCTCGAAAACATCGATTCTTGACGAACGAACGATGCTATGGACGAAATATCTCGTGTATCCTTATTACTGATATACCGTGCTATTATCCATCCACAACATCGTTTCATCGACATCGCGGAAACGAGATATCTCGTCGATTGAAGTTCCTGTGCGCCTCTGAAATGGACTGATTAAAAATTTTATACAAAAAAATTAAACCGACTTTGAAGAAACGCACACACGAACTTAAATAAGGATTTTCGTAATTTCCAGTATCCAAAATTTTTAATTTTGCGCTGCCTTCGAAAAGATTGTACAGTATTTAAGTTCGTGTGTGCGTTTTTTCGAAGTCGGTTCAATTTTTTTTTATAAAATTTTTAATCAGTCCTTTTCAGAGCCGCACAAAAACTACAAAATCAATACCATATGATTCTCGAAAAATCAATATTTCCTTGGGAACGATTTCATTTGTTTTAAACGACGCCTTTGTCACGGGAATTATTCGTGACGTAGAAAAATTAATTGTTTAAAACTGATTCGGAGTATCACTGACCGGAATCGCGTTTATTCGAGGAGTATAGGAGAGGCCGTAGCGATGTCACTATACGAAACTACCGAGGTTACTGTGATTTAAACGTATCGCGATACGGAGTAGGGAAGTATCAAAGAAACGTATTTGTTTGATTCCAAACCCAAGACTGACTTTTATTGCGCTCCGAGTCTTTTATACATGTGTGTATCAAAGTGTTGTTACCAGGCGAGCTCTGAACAAAGGGGTGTCAAGTATCTTAGATGGTGATGGGTCGTATGTTGCATATCGCAGGTGTCGTGTGCGGAACCGGCTATTAATCGATTGCTTGAATACGCTTCACACCCCCCTTCTTAGCTTTGATTTGGTCTCCAAATCGCACGACTTTCCGCACAGGTGTTGGGAAGTCTTCTATGGATGCGTAGGTGTCCATTGGTATGCATTCAGAGGATGCATGTATGTTCGGTGGTACTGATGGTTGACTTCTGATAGTGTTTACATTTTCCATTTTAATTTCGTTGCAACAAATTTTGAGACAGAAGTTTCTGGGAATTAGCTTCGATATATACTTAAATAGTCCTATTTTGCGAAGAGTATACAATGTTATGATACCTAATGAGATCCAACCGGCAATTTTGAGTATGTTGTAAGCTATGTCTGTAGCGGAGAGAATTCTACGTTGATTTTTAAGCCTTTCTAATCGTGAATACATTAAGTCTAAAGAGTCCCTGAAGTTATTGAAGTTTGGAGTTATTTTTGGAGCTTTTGGAATATAATCGTTTAATAGTTTAATTTCGTCATTTGTAAAATGAATAGCCAATGTGTAGTTAGTGGTAATTATTCTAGTCTCCAGTGTCTTTCCTCCAATCTTCATTACATTATTGTTATATGTTAGTAGGCAATCAGTTGAACTGTATAGTATTACGGGTTTCGAAATTTCTATTTTCTTATTGTTATTGCAAAATGTCTGGATGGCTATATTGTCTTTAGGAATCGCTATGTATTTGTTTGGCGTATGCATTGGTATGAAAGTGATGTCGTCGATTCGGAATATGGCTGTACCACAAGCAGTGTAATCTTTTTGAGCTGTTTGGCATCCTGTAGTATAATCGTTTCGTGTGGGTTGTGTTCGTTCACAAATGAGCCCTATTGAACTGTCTCTGCAATAGTCATGTATGTACTGTTTGTCAATTATTATTTTGGAATTGTGTTGTTGTAGCACAGTGTCGTGATCTAATATGGGTGCAAAAAACACATTATTAATTTTATGCGGTGTAGCGTAATATCGAATAATTTCCCACTCCTGTTCCTCTAGAATCGGCACGATTATTTGATATATTATCTTTCCATTTGAGATCTGTGTTTTGAGTCTACTGATATCAATTAGAATTTGGAAATTCTCTGGTTTTCCGTCTATATGATGTAGTATTAAGTTTTTCTGAGTAACGTTATTGTATGCTTTCAAAAAGTTATCTATGTTCATTAAAGTAGTGTCAATAATTCCGGGTTTTCCAAGTATACGGATAAGATAGAAATCATTTATTTTTGCTGTTAGGTCGGATATCATGGCTTCTAATATTATGAGATATTTTCCTAGTAGTTGATCGCTATATGCATTGGCCAGTTCATTCGTATTATTGTCTAATATTTGTGTTAAATGCCTGAAGTCGTTGCTGCTTATTACAGATTTTATCATAGCTGTCTGGTTCTGTACAATGTGTGTGATTTCGTTTTGTTGATCAAATAATTTGTCCATATAATCATTTATTAGCTTTAGGTCGTCTTCGTCTAAAGTGCCAAACAGAGATTTAGAAACGGAACCTATTACGTTAAGAAGTCCGCGTCGGGGTCGTTTGTGTAGAACTGTGTTCAGTTTCAAATATGTTTCGTTGAGTTTTGTTATTTTTGCCGAAATTATGTCGAGTCCGGAAGGTGCGCAATTTCGTGTCTTACAGAGTGTGAATGTGGGTTTGTATACCTGCATTACTTTGGACATGCTTATGTTGATTTCTTCTACATCGAATATAATGGATATCTTTACTTCGTTATGGTATACAAAACTAGTCCCTATTCTTTCTTCAACTATTTGAGTATTATTTAAATACTGAATTTGTAGCGCGTGTCCTTGAGTCGTAAATAGTGTTAGGAGCTGAAATTAGAATTGTACAATTTAATTCTGTTTCCATGCGTTAATTGTGTCCTTTTGTTATTAATTTTTAATAAGTAATTCGGAGTATGAACTTCGAGAACCTCGTAAGGTCCTGTCCATTCTGAATCAAGTTTATGTGTTTTATGCTCATTATGTAACAAAACAAGGTCTCCTACGTTGTAAAGGCTCTTTATACGTATTTTACGGTCTTGCTCGTTTTTATAACGTTTTTTGTTAGTCTCTATAATAACTTTAGCATTTGCTAGGTACTCTTGGTGTCTATGTTTCCATAATTGAAATAATTCGTTTTTAGTTAAGCTAGGCGTTGTCGCGATAGCTGAAGGTAAATTGGCTTTATGTCCGAAAGTTAGTTCGAAGGATGTGTACCCTGTGCCTGAGTGAACTGACGTATTATATGCCATGCAAATAAGATTTAGATGCTCGTCCCATTCCGATTTCTTTTCATCTATACAAGTTCTAAGTAAATCTTTAACTGTACCATGGGTTCTTTCCAGAGCTCCATTACTCTGAGGATGGAAGCTCGTGGTCTTAATGTGTTTGATTTTGAAAGCCTTTTCGAAGGATTCCATTAACTTACATACAAAATTTTGTCCTTGATCAGTGAGGATGTGTTTAGGTGAGGAAAAGACGTATACGTAATGTTCAATTAAGGCATTTATAATGGAATCTGCTCTTTGATTGTCTAAAGGTATGAGAAGCAGATATTTAGTTAAACAATCTTGGATTGAGAGGATAAATTGATTTCCTTTAGTGATTGTAACCAGTGGGCCAATAATGTCAAGTGCTATTTTATCATTAGGATTCTGAGGTGTATCGGGTATAATACTTTCTTCGCGGGGTCGTATACGCGTCAATTTGTTTCTTTGACAAATGTCACATTTTTTTTATGTACTCGCATATGTCTCGGTCAATGTTAGTCCAGTAATGTCGTTCTTTTATCCGTTCTATAGTTTTATTTTCACCTAAATGTTGTGCATTATCATGATTTTCGAAGAGAATCTGCTTTTTCTCGTCATTATTGTATTCTCTAGGCGGTTCTTGTGCAAAACGTAATTTTTTATCAGGATAATGTTTCATAAGGAATCTTAACATGAGTTGAATTTCAGTTATTTGAATTGGTTCAAAGCCGGAGCTTATTCCGAAACAAATGGTGGTCTTGTCCTTTTGAAGTGCCATTAGATCGTGAATTTTGACTAACCATTGTTCTTCGTCGTATGGCCCTAACAAGTCGGTGGTCAATTGTGTCCAGTGTGGTCTGTTAGCAGTTATTTGTAAAGGAGCCGCGGTAGGCTGGGCTTTCCAATTATCGTATTCTAACCATAAGATTTCTTGAGGATTGCATGGATCTTTCGTATCGGATGAATTGTCTTCATCTTTTCGTGTGTCGGGAGGTAATACAATTTTAACGGTTTTGTGGAAAGGGACATTGCTGCTGATTTTTAGAGGATGAAGTCGGGAAAGCGCGTCCGCTACTGTGTTCTCTTTCCCCTTTTTATATTCAATTGTGTATTCGTACTCCTCGAGTCTCAGGCGCCACCGCATGAGCCTGGAAGAGGGATCGCGTACATTGTGTAGCCATTTGAGAGCTTGGTGATCGGTTTGAATAATGAATTTTCTTCCGAGCAAGTACTGTCGTAGGCGTTTAATAGCCCACACAATTGCGAGCAATTCTTTCTCGGTGGTAGTATAATTTTTTTCAGCTGAATTTAAGGTTCGAGATATGTAGCAGCAGGGATGGTCATTTTGGGAGAGTACATCGCCAATTCCTTCATTGCTGGCGTCTGTGGTTAAAGTGAAAGTCTGTGTGAAATCTGGGTAACATAGGATGGGTGTTTCACAAAGTTTCGTTTTTAGATAATCAAAAGAATCTTGTTGTTTCTGAGTCCAATGGAAAGGAACGTTCTTCTGCGTTAGGTCAGTGAGTGGCTTCGAAAATTTAGCAAAGTTTTTAATGAATTTGCGATAGTATCCTGTGAGTCCTAAGAATGATTTTACTTGGGTCACGGTGGTAGGAATCTTAAAGTTTTTGATGGCGTCTAATTTTTCCGGGTTGGGCTTTATTCCATCTTTTGTTACTACATGTCCTAGATATTCGAGTTCGGGTTTTAAAAATTCACATTTATCACTCTGTAGTTTAAGCCCTGTTTCTCTAAGTCTTTGAAAAACGATCGCGAGGTTTCTATTATGTTCTTCAAAGGTGTTACCAAAAATGATTATGTCATCGAGGTATACAAAACAATATTTGTCAATTAATCCGCGTAGGGCTGTGTCCATCATTCGTTGGAATGTGGCAGGAGCGTTTTTAAGCCCAAAAGGCATCCTATTATAATGGAAGTGTCCGTCAGATGTCGAGAAAGCAGTGTATTTTTTGCAATCTGGATGCATGGGGATCTGGTGAAAACCAGATGAAAGATCGAGTGCCGAGAAGAATTTTGCGTTGCCTAAATGTTGTAATATTTCGTCGGAATTTGGTAGTGGGTATGCGTCCTGGTCAGTTTGCTCGTTGAGTTTACGAAAGTCAACTACGATTCGCCATTTTTGTTTTCCCGAGGCGTCACGTTTCTTGGGTACTACCCATATCGGGGCGTTAAAGGGAGAGTCTGATGGTTCTATAACTCCTTTGTCTAACATTTCGTTCATTTGTCGGTGAATTTCTGCTTTATGGCATTCTGGTGGTCTGTATGATTTTATATTAATGGGTTTTTGGTGCTTTAATACAATTGTATGTTGCGTCAGTGAAGTACAAGGTAGTGGATCAGTATCTAATGCAAAAATGTCGTTGTAGGAGCTAATAATTTTTAAGATGGATTCTCGCATGCAGGATTCAACGTGATCAAGTCGTAATTTAGATGTAAGTTCGTGGATTCTATCAATGTTATTTTCGTATTCAATTAAATTTGTAATGTACGTATTCTGCTTACCAGTATTGATGAAGCAAACCCTCGTAATGTCATCGTTGATTTTACAAAACCGTGAGGTGACCTTGTTTGGTTGTATCTCTACTTCAGTTGGCGTCGTCTGTAATGAATAACTAAATTCGTTAAGCTGTAGGTAATCGTTATGTATGGAATATTCGTATTTTTTAAGATAGGGAAGTCCAAGAATTCCGTCTTCAATTAATGGGAAATCGTCAGGGACAATGAGGAATTCGTGTGTTTGTCCTAGGGAAAATAGTTCGGTCGTATCAGTTATTTCGTGTTCGTCATTGCCGAGTCGTATGTGTCGAGGTTGTGTTAAAGGTGTATAATTTTTTACAAATCCTCGTTTGATGATGTTGGCTCCTGCTCCTGTGTCCAGTAGAAGTCGTCCTCGTTTGGACATTCCTTGGAATAGGCAGAATACTGACTGCAGGTCTCCTGGGGTGTAGTTAATTCTGTAGCTTCTGATAGATGGTTGTCGATGGTCTCGAGTCTGTGGATGCGACGGGGTGGTAGTTTTCCGTTCTGAGGTGAGTAAAAATTTTTCGGCTTGAGCTGATAGCAAGTTGCTTTTGTGTGTCCTGACTTTCCGCAATGCTCGCAGATGATAGGTGGTTTGGTGATAACGGAGCTATCCGATGGTCTAACGGCAGTGTTGTTGTTGGCTGGGTTTGTCCGTGCAAAGTACCCTCGAATTGGTTGTGGCCTTGACGGAACGTTCATAGGGCGCGGCTGTTGGACTGGTCTGGAGTCACGTAGCCAGAGTTCCATGTTTGTAGCTTCGCTCTGTGCTTCAGAGATGGTCTTCGGTCGCATAGGAATAATTATTTGTCCTATGTCGCGTCGCAGGTTGATCGAATACATACGCAGTGCTTCGGCGTTTTCTTGATCGAGTGCAATGTTACGAGCTGTCGGGTTGCGATGTTTTGCTTGGATTGCGTATTCCAGCTCGCTAAGCGCTTGCCGGAATCGTGAACTGTAGGATTGCACACTTTCGGTCATACCTTGCTTAATGTTGTGTAGTCGGTTTCGACTTCCACTTACGGTTGTAGGAACAGATATTTGGTTCCTTAAGGCCTCGTAGAGTTCCTCATAAGTATGTATTCGGCAGAACCGTATGCTCCTTTTTGCTTGATCCGTAATCTTTTCGGTAATAATCATGCGTAAGAGCATATCCGGCTCAGAGCATTTGCTTCGTGCAAATTTACACGTTTTTATGAATTCTTCTACTCCGATGTCGTCTTTACCGTGTAGGGTCTCGACTACTCGAAGTACTTTGCTGGCTTGCGTGGTGTTATTAAGGGAATTTCCATGATTGTTTGTCGGTGGTTGGCGTCGGGATGTGTCGGGTACGGTGTCGTCGTTGTCATTTGTCATATAATCTTCTTCTTCTGTGCTTCTATGGGACTGCTCTTCTTCGGTGACAGTCAACACTCCCAGTCGAGCGCCCAGCTTCTTTAATTCAGCTGCTTGCTCTTTTCTTTCGCTATTTATTGTTTTTATAGCGTTGGTTAATCGATCAATTCGGTCGTCTTGTCTCCGTAAATGGTCAAACATGGCATCGAGTCGTGACAGGATGTCAGAGTTTGACGGGGTCGCGACTGTCGGATTGCTCATTGTTCTTTGTATATATATATATATTTTTTTTTTCTTTTTTTTTTTTACCTGAAAATGTTCAATCCGTGGCGTCTGCTGAATGACGTGGCACACGTAGTCCTTGGGTCGTCAAGCTCCGTAGATCGCTCTAGAATCCCAATTTGTCTTCAGCGAAATGACCGTTGGATCCTGGCAGGATCGCCAAAATGTCACGGGAATTATTCGTGACGTAGAAAAATTAATTGTTTAAAACTGATTCGGAGTATCACTGACCGGAATCGCGTTTATTCGAGGAGTATAGGAGAGGCCGTAGCGATGTCACTATACGAAACTACCGAGGTTACTGTGATTTAAACGTATCGCGATACGGAGTAGGGAAGTATCAAAGAAACGTATTTGTTTGATTCCAAACCCAAGACTGACTTTTATTGCGCTCCGAGTCTTTTATACATGTGTGTATCAAAGTGTTGTTACCAGGCGAGCTCTGAACAAAGGGGTGTCAAGTATCTTAGATGGTGATGGGTCGTATGTTGCATATCGCAGGTGTCGTGTGCGGAACCGGCTATTAATCGATTGCTTGAATACGCTTCACGCCTTCATCGAATACATTGTACGCTGGGAGAGCATAGTTTCGCGCGGAATCGCGAAGAGCATGGAACTCTTTCCGCGTCGGAGTATGTAATTTCGTTCGCTATGGATACGAATTAGAAAAGTGTGGTACGTGTTTAGCAATTGTGTGAAATTGTATGAAAGTGTGGTGTTTCCTGTTTTGTGTTTCAATGGATTTACGGCTGAACAAGTGAGTTTATAAAACGACAAATTTCTGCTTCTTCTCTCGTTCGGGTAAAGTTGCCGATGATGTGGGTCCTACCGATTTCGATGACTTTGACATATCTTTTACATATCTTTTTCCTATGAAATAAAGCTCATCGAAATCGGCGAGGAGATCGATTTACAATTACAAGTTCTTACAATTATCTCGTAAACTAAAGCCGACCGACAAAAACTGTAAAGGGAAATGTTGTTCAGAATCATGGTATTGACAACATATCCAAAGCTTATCGAAATTGGCGAGGATTCACATCATCGTGAAACTTTTGTTCGTTGCAACATCGTGACGTGCCACCAACACTTGGCTGCCGGCGCGCCGCACAGTAGTCCCAAATCCTCAAAAGCTGGCCAAAACCCCTTAACGTACTTCAATTTCTTCAAAAATTGGTATCCCATGGTTTTCGGGTCCGCTGATTACAAATCTGAACTCAAAATTCGAAAAAACAAAATGGCGGATCCAATATGGCGAACGCATACGTTAAAAAATGGTTAGTTCTGTTCAAAAATTGGCATTCCGAGGTGTATCGTACGTATTGCGACCACAAAGCACAAGAACCGATTGGGAAAATTCAAAATTCACCAAATCTCGTGCCACCACTTCTTCCAATGCGCCCGTAGCGCGCTAGGCTCATGACGGGGGTGACGAGGCCGGTCGTCAATGGAGGGTGCTTGTCAGGATCGCGGAAATCCCGGCAGGTCAAACCCATTCAAGCACGTAGCAAACTTTCTCAGAAACAAATATTCCGTTCTCTTTACACTTTGCCATTTTGTCTTCGTTATAGAAATTAAAATCCCTAATGCGGTCTCTGTTTCAGGATTTATGCTGAATCAGATGTGCTGTTCGCATATCTGAAAGTAAATAATAGAAATTAATATTTAAAACATTTTGTCTAAGAATTAATTAAAAAGTTAATTAATTACTTCTATAAATTAATTTACTTAGACCTGTCTGTCCCTTGATGGTCGCTTCCTCTCTAGCTCTCTTATTGAAACGTTTATATCTCGATATAAATATCGTTTATATCTTGATATAATAATATACAGGGTGCTCGAAAAGTCTGGAAACGGTTGAATATCTCAAAAATAAAGCATTTTAGGGAAAAATGGTTCAGACATATATTTTATGGTTTCGCAAGGGCTATAAGATGACGCCATTGGTTTCACCTCGAAGAATCATTTGAAGGTCACGTGAAGGTTACCTCAATTTTTTTAAATGGCACCCCCTATTTTTTATTACATATTCTTGTAGCTGATCTCGAGAGTTTTCCAAAACACTATAATCAACTGTTTTTTCATGAATTACTTTTCGAGTTATAAGGCTTCAAAGGTACAATACCGCCGGCATTAGCGTTAACCGAGATGTACCACGTGGAGGTTGCACGGTCGATGGTAATAGTTTTGTTCTTCGTTATCGACAGAATTGTCGTTATTACATTCAACAAAAGTAAGAAAGACCTTCGGTAGTCGCCAAAATGGTATTGACTGAAAGGGAAAGAATTACATTATTAATGATGCGAGGATATGATGACCACGTTAGGTCCTTCGAACAAGTAGCGACTTTGTTTAACGATACTTATCCAGATCGTGAACCCATTTCAAAGTCTACAGTTCAAAAAACTGTCAGACGATTTGAAGAAACAGGATCTGTCAAGGACCGCTCACGGAGTGGTAGACCAAAATCAGCTACAAATTTTGATCACAGTATGGATGTAATGCAACCATTTGTAGAAAATCCTCATTCTTCGATGAGGAAGGTAGCACAGGCGACTGAAGTTAGTATATCTTCCGTTCATAAAATTATGATGAAAGAAAAATGTTATCCTTTCAAAATAAAACTTACTCAGGAGCTAGCGGAATGTGATTTCGATAGAAGAATTGAGTTTTGCGATGAAATGATGCGTCGATGCGATAATGATAACACTTTTCTTGATAACATTATTTTTTCCGACGAAGCTTCTTTCGAATTAAATGGTACAGTAAATCGTCAGAATTGCCGCTATTGGAATGACGAGAATCCTTACTGGATGCGTGATCTCCACACACAGTATCCCCAAAAACTAAACGTGTGGGCGGGTTTTTGCAAACGTGGTATTATCGGGAACTTCTTTATCGAAGGAAACTTAAATGCAAACATTTATTTAGATTTATTGCGAAATCAAATACTTCCTGCTATTGACAATTTGTTTGACGGAAATATACAAAATATTTGGTTTCAACAAGATGGTGCACCGCCACACTATGCAGTAATAGTGCGTCAATATTTAACTAATACTTTCCCAAACCGATGGATAGGAAGACGTGGAGAAATATAGTGGCGCTCTAGATCACCAGATCTTTCTCCATTGGACTACTTTTTATGGGGGTATGTTAAAAACAATGTATACGTAACGAAACCTGCTAATTTGGCAGACCTTAGGGAACGCATACTGCACCAAGTAAATCTTATCTCACCAGAAATGAGACGAAACGTATTAAATGAATTTTATCTACGATTAGGTCATTGTCAAGCAGCAGAAGGAAAACAATTTGAACATTTAATTCAGTAAAAACCCGTTTACACACATGCGCGCGCGCGCACACACACGCACGAACGCACGCACGCACGCACGCGCACACACACACACACACACACACACACACACACAAGAGATGTAAATCCGACCGTGCAACTTCCACGTGGTACATCTCGGTTAACGCTAATGCCGGCGGTATTGTACCTTTGAAACCTTATAACTCGAAAAGTAATTGATGAAAAAACAGTTGATTATAGCGTTTTGGAAAATTCTCGAGATCAGCTACAAGAATATGTAATAAAAAATAGGGGGTGCCATTTAAAAAAATTGAGGTAACCTTCACATGACCTTCAAATGATTCTTCATGGTCAAACCAATGGCGCCATCTTATAGCCCTTGCGAAACCATAAAATATATGTCTGAACCATTTTTCTCTAAAATGCTTTATTTTTGAGATATTCGACCGTTTCCAGACTTTTCGAACACCCTGTATATTACCGAGATATACAGGGTGTCCCAAAACTCCTTCAAGTCCGGGAAATGGGAGGTTCCTTAGGTCATTTGAAGCAACATTTTCCTGTGCACCAATGTCAGCCGCGGCTTTGTTTAGGAGTTATTAACGAAAAACACTGACCAATGAGAGCGCGCCCTGGGCCACCGCGCCGCGCCGCGCTCGCATCAGAGCGTTGGCGGTACGTCGTGACATCGCAACGAACAAGAGTTTCTCGATTATGTGAATGCTCTCCGATTTCAATGAGCTTTGGATATGTGGTCAAGACCATTATTCTGAACAACATTTTTCTTTAGAATTTGTGGCTGTAGGCTTTAGTTTACGAGATTATCGCGAGAAACTTTACTTGTAAATTCATTATAGGTGTTCATGATAGCGGACACGGCCTGCTAATGTCTCCTAAACTAAAGCCGACCGTCAACCATTTCAAAGGACAAAGATATTTAAAACGTCGAGTTTTATAACATTATTTCAAGGTCATTGAAATCGATGAAGACCCGGATCATCCTTACCCGACTTACGGCAACTTTACCCGAACGAGAAAAGAGGCAGAAACTGATTGTTTTAAAAACTCACTTATTCAGCCGTAAATCCATTTGCTGCTTCGAAATGTGTGTCACTAGGTCACTCGGTGACGAACTGCACAGATGTCTTCGGGCATACGGCAGTAACGAAATGTAAGGGACGTACGGCCAGGTCGACGAACTGCACAGCCAGTGGTAGATCGTAATAAGGTCTAAGGGATGCGCGGTCAAGTCGACGATCCAGAATTTCACTTCCACTTTCTAATCGATAAATAATTCGTATGTTTATTTCACACAGGTGCCTTGAAATTTTTCCACACTCACAATCACTGTTCACATTTGTCTACACACATAGTTATACACTAATAATAATTGCCATATCCGCAGTCTAGTGATCAGTTTAAATATCACTATCAAAACACAGCTAATAGCAACCGTTAGCTTTGAATTGACAAATCTTTGGAGATGTTCTCTCTACCGCGGCTCGAACGACACTGATTTTCTGCAAGATTTTTCTAAAGAACTTAGGAAGGGCATTAGCGTGTCGAAATTCGAAATGCACGCTGTTGCACGTTTACGAAAACGACGGGACGGTCAGACGAAAAACAGGAAGCGAGAAGGACCGCTGTAAGATTTATGGCAAACACATGTTTAGTTTTTCCTGCAGATTGGTACGTAGAGTCGATGGGTAACCGTTCGAAAACGTCATCGGTCCTTTCACCCAGCAAGGGGTAAAAATGTCAGGTCAGCGTAGCATCCCTATTGTCCTATACCTTCCTTAAGAAGCTTTCTAAAAGAAGGACAGACGACGTTTTCGAATGGTTACCCATAGACCCTGCGTATCAATCTGCAGGAAAAACTAAACATGTGATTGCCATAAATCTTACAGCGGTCCTTCTCGTATCCTGTTTTTCGTCTAACCGTCCCGTCGTTTTCGTAAACGTGCTACAGCGTGCATTTCGAATTTCGGCACTCTAATTGCCCTTCCTAAAATCTTTAGAAAAATCTTGCGGAAAATCAGTGTCGTTCGAGCTGCGGTAGAGAGAACATCTCCAAAGATTTGTCAATTCAAAGCTAACGGTTGCTATTAGCTGTATTTTGATAGTGATATTTAAACTAATCACTAGACTGCGGATCTTTATGCAAAATGAAAGTTGGTTGCCGCTATTACAAGGGACAGCAGCCAGACAGATATTTGATTCTTACTGTGATCACTTTAAGAAGTTGAAAATAATACATAGGTGTTTTGAAATTATTTTAATCTCTCTACTGTCTTAAAATGCACCTACAATGTTTGCTACAAATGCATGAAACCCGCAGTCTAGTGATTGCATTGCCTGATTGTTGTAATTTGTGCAGCAGTACAAGTTATATGGCAATTATTATTAGTGCATAACTATGTGTTGACAAATGTGAACAATGATTGTGAGTGTGGACAAATTTCAAGGCATCTATGTGAAATAAACATACGAATTATTTATCGATTCGAAAGTGAAAGTGAAATTCTGGATCGTCGACTTGACCGCGCATCATTATCTACCACAGGCTGTGCAGTTCGTCGACCTGGCCGTACGTCCCTTACATTTCGTTACTGCCGTATGCCCGAAGACATCTGTGCAGTTCGTCACCGAGTGACCTAGTGACACACATTTCGAAGCAGCAAATGGATTTACGGCTGAATAAGTGAGTTTTTAAAACAATCAGTTTCTGCCTCTTTTCTCGTTCGGGTAAAGTTGCCGTAAGTCGGGTAAGGATGATCCGGGTCTTCATCGATTTCAATGACCTTGAAATAATGTTATAAAACTCGACGTTTTAAATATCTTTGTCCTTTGAAATGGTTGACGGTCGGCTTTAGTTTAGGAGACATTAGCAGGCCGTGTCCGCTATCATGAACACCCATAATGAATTTACAAGTAAAGTTTCTCGCGATAATCTCGTAAACTAAAGCCTACAGCCACAAATTCTAAAGAAAAATGTTGTTCAGAATAATGGTCTTGACCACATATCCAAAGCTCATTGAAATCGGATAGAAGCTAGTAGTACATCGATCCCATGGATTTACAAGTAAAGGTTCTCGTGATAATCTCGTAAACTAAAGCCTACAGCCACAAATTCTAAAGAGAAATGTTGTTCAGAATAAAGGTCTTGACCACATATTCAAAGCTCATTGAAATCGGAGAGCATTCACATAATCGATAAACTCTTGTTCGTTGCGATGTCACGGCGTACCGCCAACGCTCTGATGCGAGCGCGGCGCGGCGCGGCAGCCCAGGGCGCGCTCTGATTGGTCAGTGTTTTTCGTTAATAACTCCTGAACAAAGCCGCAGCTGACATTGGTGCACAGGAAAATGTTGCTTCAAATGACCTAAGGAACCTCCCATTTCCCGGACTTGAAGGAGTTTTGGGACACCCTGTATATCTCGGTAATATACAGAGTGTTCGAAAAGTCTGGAAACGGTCGACTATCTCAAAAATAAAGCATTTTAGAGAAAAATGATTCAGACATATATATATATAAATAGACATAATTGGCGAAAAAACCTACAACAGTAGGTTTCACATTGTCCACAAGATGGACAAATGGTTGAATGACTTTCTCGCAAGTTACTAAAATGACATCAATTAGTATATTAATGTCACTCCTCCAGACACTTGTGTCTAAGGCAGGACCCGCTAGATAGCCTTACTGATGAGTCCTCTAGCGGGTCTAGGACGAAACACACCACCATCCTTCCTTCTTTTTCTCTTATAGAAAAACATTCTATAGCAAACGTGTCTTTATAACGTAAATGATTCACATCCGAATCGAACGTTTGATAAATGTCTACAAAATTGCTATCTTTGTGTATTATATGATCGAACCTATACGCCGCAAACATAACCCTAAAATTTGAAATGTTTTAGTATCATTTGTTACGTACGGTGGCTTTGCCTACGTGACTTTTGCTCCCTTCTTGAAACCACGTGTCCATGCAGGAGGTCCAGCTCGCATGCCCAAATAAACAGTTTTTCCCCTTATGGGAAAGTGCATTGTGACGTTGCAAAATTTGCGACGTCACTTCTCCGTTCATTTCGAGCGCATTTGAAAGCGATAAAGGACCGCTTCAACAACTGGAACAACCTGTTCCTCGCGAAAAGAGGAATTATTTAGGCGAGCCAGTCCGAGAGAAAATTTCTTTTTAATTCTGTTTTATTCTATTTTTGTTGTTTAAATTATTGAAATTATTGAAATTATTGAAATTGTTGGTATTTGTGGAGTGTACGTTTTTCGGTATTCCCTTTGTCCCCGCCTGAGAAGGCAAATTCCTTCGTGTTTGTCGCATAGATTAGTCTTTTTTTTGTATTTTTTTTTGTGTACGAACGATTTCGGCGCGTTACAGAGCAAGGACGCGATACCCTCTGTAGCGACCTTGCGAGATATTTTGAATTCCGCGACTTCAGCACTGAGTGAGACGGTTTCAATTCGAAAAGCGACAACATTTCGAGGCGTTTCAAAACGAAATTCGGTTGGGAACCGCGGTCTGGTCGGACAAACAACGAGTTTTTGTATCGTAGCGAAGAGCGAGACCGCGTCAGGGACGTTCGCATAAACATCGCTCGGTCGCGGGTCCTTGAGTTCGAGAGCTCCTGGTAACGTTACGGTAACGGTCGCATTTGAAAAACAAAACATCGAGAATTAGCTTCGACGTTCAAGGCCACATTTGAAAATCTTTCGTTCGTTTTCAAGTACGATTCGTCGCGGACCCCCAGCGTGAAATGTCGGAGGACGGGAAAAGCTACATTTCGAGGTGGCCGGAGGACGACAGGTCATATTACAGCGCGTACGGAGCGGAGGAGGACGGGGTCGGCCATAAAACCGAACCCTGAATTCCCCAGCCGCGGACCCGCCCCGCTGCGAGTACCGACGGGATGGAAATCATCCCCGATTGTCCCGCGACCGTCGATTGTGACGACCTCGGTTCCTCCGGTCAACCGCGATGAGTCGACGACAGCGTATGAGGTCATGCGGAAATGGAATTTATCATTCGACGGAAAACCCGGAGAAGATCCGGAGGAGTTTTTCAACGACTTTCAGTAATGCGCCGCGCTTGTACCATTGGCGACGCCGACCTCATACGCTGTCTACCGATTTGTTTCACCGGTACCGCGAAAAAGTGGTTCGATACCTGCCCTCCGATGTCCACCTGGGAGGAGTTCGAGGACGAGTGGCAGCAGAATTTCCGTGATCCGGATTACCAACAGCTGCTCGAACATGACCTGCAGGTTCGTAGGCAGGGCCCCGACCAACCGCTTCGCGATTACCTCGCGAATATGCGCAGCATGTTAGCGAGATTGAAGCGACCGTGGTCAGAACAAATGAAGATCGATCAAATTTTCTGGGGCGCGAGGGTGGAGTGTCGAGTCGGCATCGATAAGCGGACGATCACCTCAGTGGCCGAACTCGCGAATCGATTACGAGAAGCGGAGCGATTCGCGATGCCGCAAAGCGTAGACAAATATCTGATTCACACGATCGCTAACAAAGAATTCGCTTACGACACGAAAAAGTACGCGAAAGATCAGGGTGCGGGGTCCGAACCATCTCCGGTATATGAAAACGTCAATGCGGTAGTTGAAGAGCGAGGAGGGGAACCGCGTTACAGCGCGGGCCCCTCTTGACCGCGCGTACCCCCGGTCACCAAGCCGCCGCGTCATAACATCCCGGCGACTAGCCGAAAAGGAACAGTTACGCGTGTTTCTCGAAAAAGAGATGTCCGATTTCGAGAAAGTACCTGGCGTGACGACTTTGACCACTCACCGAATTGACGTCGGCGATAATAGGCCAATTAAACAACGCTACTACACGGTCTCACCGGTCGTCCAGGAAGCCATTTACCGAGAAGTAGATGCGCGACTGGAGACCGGCATAATTGAACTGTCGGAAAGTGAGTGGTCCAGTCCGATCGTCATGGTAAAGAAGCCGAATGGCAAATATCGTTTTTGTTTAGACTTTCTGAAAGTTAACGAAGTTTCAAAGAAGGACGCGTATCCGTTATCGATCATGTCGAGCATTCTAGACAAATTACGAGCCGCGAAATACATTTCTACCCTCGATCTCTCACAGGCCTACTTCCAGATTCCGCTCAATGAATCGAGCAAAGAAATAACAGCGTTTACCGTTCCGGGGAAAGGATTATTTCATTTTAAGAGAATGCCATACGGGCTCACGGGAGCCCCGGCAACTTTTCAACGCCTCGTAGACCGTCTGATCGGACCGGAGATGGAGCCTCACGCGTTCTCGTATCTCGACGATATTATCATCGCGACCGCGACATTCGAAAGTCATCTCGAGTGGCTCCGTCGGGTTCTGGACAGAATAAAATCGGCGGGATTAATCGTGAACCCGGAAAAATGCGAGTTCTGCAAAGAGGAAGTGTAGTACCTCGGATTTGTGGTCAGCCGGGAAGGGTTAAAAGTCGATTCCGATAAAGTCGCGCCCGTCCTTTCGTTTCTGACTCCGCGGAATATAAGACAACTGCGACGATTTCTCGGGATGGCCTCGTGGTATCGCAGGTTTATTCCGGATTTCGCCACGGTCGCGGATCCGTTGAACATCCTTTTACGAAAGGAAGCGAAATGGAAATGGGAAGACGGACAACAATCCGCCTTCTAAAAATTGAGATCGTTAGTCGCGACCGCCCCAACCCTGGCCTGTCCACGTTTCGAGGTGCCGTTCACCGTGCAGACCGACGTGAGCATGGTAGGACTGGGAGCCGTGCTTACACATGAGATCGAGGGAACGGAAAGGGTAATCGCCTTCGCGAGTCGGTCGCTTGAAGCGGCCGAACGAAAATATTCCGCGACCGAACTCGAATGTCTCGCTGTGGTGTGGGCCGTAGAGAAATTCAGACCGTATCTCGAGGGGTACCATTTCACGATCGTGACCGACCACAATAGTTTACAGTGGCTACGAAAATTATCGAACCCCTCCGGTCGGTTCGCGCGGTGGGCGCTCCAATTATTAGAGTACGATTTCGAAATAAAGTATCGGAAGGGAGCGCTCATTCGCGTACCGGACGCGTTGTCGCGCATGTACGAGGGAGCCGATTCGGAGGAAGGGGGGTTCGGATTAGTGACTGCGGCCGTGACGAAACTCGAATGGTTCGAGCAAAAATTTCGGGAAGTAGAAAAGGGCCCGGAGCGGCACCCCGACTGGTCCATTCGCGAGGGGCAACTCTTCCATCGTCGTACCGACCCGTTGATCTCGGAAATTCTCGGCGGTGATTTAGACGAATGGAAACTCGTCGTACCGACCGAGAAAAGAACAGAGATTTTGAGAGAAAGTCACGACGAGGTGCAAGCGGGTCATTTGGGGGTTGAGAAAACATACAACCGTATAGCAACCCGGTATTATTGGCCGGGAATGTTTCGCACGGTCGTAGAATACGTGCGACGCTGCCCCACGTGCCAGTTAACGAAGGTAGAGCAATCGCTTCCTTCTGGGCTCATGGGAAGGCGTCGTATCGGCGCGCCGTGGATGGTTATCGCAACCGATATTATGGGCCCGCTTCCCCCGAGTCATGCAGGTTTTTCGTATTTGCTCGTGATACAAGATCTTTTTACGAAGTGGGTCGAGTGTTGCCCCCTGCGAAGGGCCACCGGGGCCAAAATTTCGGAGGCATTAGAAGACCTAGTCTTCTCACGTTGGGGGACGCCAGAAGTGTTGCTCACCGATAACGGTACCGAATTCGTAAATAAAGCGATTCATGAACTTGCGCGGACCTACGGGATAGCGATCACGACGACACCCCCGTATCACCCCAAGGCCAACCCCGTCGAAAGGGTAAATCGTATATTGAAGACGATGATCGTATCCTATATCGAGAAGGATCATCGCACCTGGGACGCACATTTAGCGAAATTTCGATTCGCGTACAACACCGCGTATCACTCAGTGCTGCAAGCTTCGCCCGCGTTCTTGAATTTCGGGCGCGAACCGAAGCTCGCCCGAGGTTCAAGTGCCACCACCAGGGTTTGTCGTTCGTTTGTATCGTCTGTATTGTCTTTTAGCAAGCTGTACTCGTCAGACGTGGTTGTCGTTTCGTGGTGAAGGCTCCGGATTGTAAAGGACGTTTCTTGGGAGGAACGCTCTCTCTCACCTGTCGAGCCGTGGATCACGGGGGCGACGAAGCCGTGTCGGTCCGGTCCATTTTAAGGGGGGGGGGGGGGAGTTGTGATGTTGCAAAATTTGCGACATCACTTCTCCGTTCATTTCGAGCGCATTTGAAAGCGATAAAGGACCGGCCCGCCCTCTAACAGGCACGACACCGAAAATACAGGATTCGAGAGCGCTCCTCTAAGAGATTCCGATATTATCGAGGATCACACAATGACATCTGTCGCGCGCGCCGAGAACGACAAGTTTCAGGGCCGTATATGGGGCGCGCCGAAGGAACCACCGATCGTCCGAATTGTCACGGGAATGCAACAACGTCCCGCAGCCAGGAAGCGCCCGACCGAGAGCAAATGGCTATTTTCGAGATGTGAGCTTGGTGCGAGGACACTCGGCAAACAAACCGGAGGCGACGCCAGGATAGCAGCTCTATCGACCATCACGTCCATGGCGACTTATTACAGATCTTGACGCCGTCTCGCCCCGTCAAGGGAGAGCTGCCCCGGGGTCGGTGGCCTCGTAGCCAAGAAGAGGAAGCCCCTCCGCCGACCAAGAGAGCGATAGGCTCCTTGGTCAATTTCGTGACAGTCCGGGGCCCTAGGACGCTAGAGGGAACGCTCCTGAGCCCAAGAATTCGCGCCGTGGAAACACGCCTTAGGCAATTCGGAAAAACGATCGAGTGGGGGGAGCCGGGTTCGATCCGCTAGCTTGCCGAAAATCGATGGATCACTGTCGCGCTGGCTCTCGTCTACGCACCACGTTCGGCCCACTTAGTACTCGCGTTGCGAAACATCAATAGTCTTTTGCGTCGCGAAGTGTACGTGCTTGTTGGAGGTTCGCGAGCTCTAGGACGAATACCATCGGAGTTCCGGCCGTGTTCTAGGCCTTATCGGGAACGGACATAGCCGCGAAACACTCAAAAACGAGAAATGGTGAGTCGCAACTGTGATCCATTTCGGTATTTTGTAGCGCGACGGCTCGACCTTTTGCCGCGCGAGGACGAACGCTTCCCGTTCGGTCCTCGATAATTCGCTCGCATTCATTCGGGAATGCTTTGAGATTTTCGGGATTATTTCGAGAGAGTTTTCTTCTTAAATTGCGTGCGGAAGAGTGTCCTAGAGGAGTCGCGTTTCATGAGAGTAATCTTTGCGATAGTTTCGCGTATTCTCGAATCCTGTGTTTCTCGCCGCGCATCGTATTGTTTCCGTCGGCGTGCAATCGTATAATCGTTAGCGTACGCATTGTAGCGACTCGCGTACGGAAGTCATCGCGGCAGTCTCGTAGTTCGCCGATCATCTGCGCCTCGCGTTTCGAAAGTTCGTGTCGAACGAAACGACGACAAATTTCAACGGTATCGTCGCGAGGGAAAAACGATAGGACAAACGCGCTGCGAACGACCATCTTTTCGCTAGCTTGTATGAAGAGCGCGGGCTCTCGGGTCGCTTTTCGTGAGAAGAATAAGAATGATGGCCGATCAGCTGACCGAATTCTCTATCACCGCCGGATCGATGACTTGCGGTTATTGAACCGTCCGGCCAATAGAAATTCATTAGCCGGGTCGATAATCGATCCGACGGTGACCGCCTATGGCGCGTCGCGCCGCTGATCTCTCGACGACGCGAGCAGCGCCCAATGATCGGGCTGCGTCGTGGATCGTGCGTCACGCGTGTACGCCACACGTAGCCAATCCCAAACATAGACAATCTTCCAGATTTCCGTTTCCCCCACTACCACTTTCCGAACAATTTCATTACTATATAAAGGGTTCGAGCTTGGCCACCACGGGCTTAGTTAAAGACTGAACACCAATCTGTACGCGTCTATAGTGAGATTGGGCCCCATTTCCTCTCGATCGTTGTAACTTAAAAGAATTTTAGAAACGCAGTTCTTAAGTCAAGTCAAACTCACTTACCCCCGCATTTCTCAGTGCGTGAAAAACGAGAGCTCGGGAATTAGTCCATTTCCATTTGTCTAAAGAATATATTGTACTCTTCACATTAGATAATTGAGAGTCTCCAATATCTTTACTACATCCTTTAAACTCCAGTAACTAGCATTGCACCCATATCGATAAACCTTTACCGCTCGAGGTTTATCAACTATTCTATATAGAGTTACGAGAGCTGAACTTCCTAATACCTTACCTCTTTCCGAAATCCTGTGACACCCGGTGATGAAACAGGCATCGGCTAGTTCACGAATTCCTATCTAGTGTCGACCCTGTGGTGAAACAGACATAGGCTAGTCCACGAAAACCCATTCCCTATCTAGTGGCGATCCGGTGTTGAAACAGACATCGGCTAGTCCACGACTACCCCTTTCTCCTAACCTAGTGGCGACCCAGTGATGAAACAGGCATCGGCTAGTCCACGAAAACCCATCCTGTGACCCCGGTGATGAAACAGGCATCGGCTAGTTCATAACCTTCCATCTAGTGGCGACCCGGTGGTGAAACAGGCATCGGCTGTCCACGAAAACCCATCCTGTGACACCCGGTGATGAAACAGGCATCGGCTAGTCCACGAAAACCCATCCTGTGACACCCGGTGATGAAACAGGCATCGGCTAGTTCACAACCTTCCATTTAGTGGCGACCCGGTGGTGAAACAGACATCGGCTAGTCCACGACACCCTCTGTCTTTCATAACCTAGTGGCGACCCGGTGATGAAACAGGCATCGGCTAGTCCACGAAAACCTATCCTGTGTCACCTGGTGATGAAACAGACATCGGCTAGTTCACGACCATCCTGTTAACAAGAACAAACCTCGGGCACGTCTATCCGCCAGCCCTCGGCTCGTAACACATTCATACTTTCCGAGATATTTTGATGAAAGCTAATAAAATGTTTACACTGAGTCATATAAAATGGTGGTACGTGAGAATTGGCTGTTATTGGCGGTTAAATTTTTAGATTTTGAAAGATAGTACTATAATCTAAGACCCTATATAAGTTATTCGATGGAGGTGGGTGGAGGTTTTAACTTATCTCAACATCTTTAAAATGTATGGGTCAAATTTTACGTTCCCCTTCCGTGTAACTTTTAACCGGTTAACATTAACAATTCTGCACTAAAAACGATTGAACTTACTTCCGCAAACTGTATCCATTATGTAGTATAAAAATCACTAGCTTCCAATATAACTTATAAACTTTGCACTTAAATTTCGTACGTACGCTCACGCGCGTGAAAAATGCCTGTCTAACGAAAGCGAAGTTTCGACTACGACTGCAACTCAGGTAAAAAAATGCAAGCATTTTCCCATTTACCCCACTACGGAGTCACTATTAGACTACCCATCCCAATGTGTAAAAACGTCCTAGCTCATAATTCATTTTTGGGGTTTTTGCCACGTTTTCGGGCTTTGGGATCACTGTGCGCCGGGCTGCACGCGTCTAGCTGGCGCTCTGATTGGTCCGTGTTTTTCGTTAATAACTCGTTAACGAAGCCGCGGACGTCATTTTTTCAAAGAAAAATGTCACTTGAAATGATCTCAGGAACCTCCCATTTCCTGGTCCGGAGGGAATTTTGAGACACCCTATATAAACAGGTTTACGTGAATGCGTTAAACAATCTACGAATTAAAAATATCAAAACATTAAAAAATTTTATATTTAGATAATCAACTAAAAACATTAAAAAGATTTCTTAACAAGTCAACGAATATTCAGATAATCGTTTAATAGAATTATTTACGAATGAAAATTCTATACTATAAATTAAGAAGAAATATGACTCTGAATTTCGACAGCTCCGGAAAGAAGAAAAGAAACCGCTCGAACGCTTTTGATGCGGGCATCGACGGTTACTGTATGAATATAATGCGGCAACATTGCACTTTTAAAGCTGACAACGTTGTAAAATTGAACGTCCTCAGTCACACACCTTTCGTGTTGGTAACGTCATGTAGTTCACTAGATGACCGTTCCATTTCGATAGAGTCCGCTGTCGTACTAAGTCATTTTCTACAGTGTCGGTAATTCAGAACCACGGCGTGAAAAATGTGTTGCATGCACAGTCTGTACTTACACAGACTTAAGATAGGGACAGACCAGGACAGACTGTGCATGCAATACATTTTTCACGCCGTGATTCTGAATTACCGACCCTGTAGAATTTTTTTTTTATTTATTAATAAGCTTTAGGTCTTTTCTGACCCATAAACCTTATACATATAAATATATAAAAATACGTAGTATGTATTACAAACTGTTATAACCTTGTTCTTATAAATATTAACAGATGATATAATATCTTACATATAAATATATTTAAAAAATACATAATATCTCTTACATAACTCTCTGTTGTTATATATTCACCTATCTATTTCTCCTAAAATATTATATTATAATATAATTTCTTATATCTACATAGGAACTTTTTATTAAATAGGAATCTCGAGTGAACTTACAACCTAATATTGCATTTATTACAGAAGTCATTGATTATCCTTAATATTTTTATCTTTGGTTCTTTTAAAAATATATGCACATCGTATGGAGGTTTCCATTTTGCATTTATTAGGTTTCTAAATAGCATCTGTCTTTCATCTCTATATTTTGGGCATTGCCATAAGATATGATTAATATCTTGATATGGAGCATCACATTCACATTTAAGGCTATCAATTATACCTAGCCTAGCTAGAGATTCATTAGAATTGTAATGATTAGATCTTAAGCTATTAAATCTTACTACTATTGCTCTAGTCAGTCTTTGATTATAGAACCATGGTTTTTTTCTTGGCTCATAGTAATTTTCATAATATAATTGTCCTTTCTTATTAAATTCTACTAGTAATTTTCTTTCAAATTCTCTCCACATATTTCTTTTATGGAGTTCTTTGAAGTCAGTGAACGGAACTTTCATATTTTTAGTAAAGTCACAAGTTGTTCCTGTTTCGGCTACGACCGACGTTCGGAAAGCCGGACTGCCGGGACCGCCCAGATTTGGACGTGCGACGAAAGAGAATGAGAAGGACCTGTTAGGAAGAAACTCGCGGGAGTTGCCGTTTTGTCGGTACAAGTTATTTTATTTACGTTCAACGTCTACTGAATAGTTCGAATGTTACAGATGATGTGTCGCGCTCGAATCAATGAACCGACGAAGGAGGCTCCTTAATTAGATCGTTTCGGCGAACGTGGTGTGTCGCGATTGGCGTAGATCGCTCACCGAATCGATTGTTTCGGGATTCAAAGCGAGGCGATTTACGGTTTGCGATCGCGAGACGGTGCGAACGCGGCTTCGCGACAATAACAGCGGGGTCTTCACGCACCGCTGAGTTCGATGGAAAAACACATCGCGCGGTGTTTGTCCGTGTCTCGCATCGACCGGTAAACTCCTCACTTTGAATCCCGTACATACCGCCCGCCTCGAAATACAATTTCGAAATGAATCACCTTTTCGCGCACGAACTATGACGAGAACGGAAAGGCCTCGCACGGCCAAAGACGTAGTGATAACGGGAATGCGTTGTACAATGGCCTAGAACGCTAGACCCAGAAACGCACGCAAGAGAGGCGACTCGCTGTCGCCGGAATCGCCGATTTCTGAAAGTCGCGATTTCGACATTGCTCGCGGGAGATAATGGGTGAAGACCGCCCGCCGTGACGTAACGCGTTGGGTCGCGACGTTTGATTCGCGCGGGGGGCGCGAGGGACGATCTATGACGGGGACGGAAAGGCCTCGCACGATCAAAGACTTAAGGATAATGGCAATGCGTTGTACAATAACCGATAACGCTAGAACCAGAAAGACGCTATTTCGGAACGTGTTGGGCCGTGACGTTTGTCGGGGCTCGGAACGAACAGGCCCGACAACGGTCGAGACGGGGCTGCATCTACATATGTTGTGGTCAATGCGCTCTTGATGGGTAATAAACATAATTTTACCAAGGGCCGCTTGAACGTTGCCGTCGCCGTTTTGACGGTAACGACACGAGTGTGACCGTCGTCGCCGGGATGCAACTGGGTTACACGGCCGAGTTCCCACTTGCACGGGGGGAGTGTGGGGTTCCTCAGAAGGACTAGTTGTCCCGTAGAAATGGGAGGGTACGGCTTCCGCCACTTACCGCGCTGTTGTAGGGTGTTTATGTAATCGTCCTGCCACAGCCTCCAGAAACGTTCTGCCGTATGGCGCACTAGCTGCCACCGGGAAAGGCGGTTTTCACTAATATCCATATATGAGGGCTGTGGCGGTACCGTGAGCGTAGATCCTACGAGGAAATGCCCGGGCGTGAGGACTTCGTAGTCGTCGAGGGTATCGACGAGTGGTTCCAGGGGGCGAGAGTTTAAACAGGTTTCGATCGAGCAGAGAAGTGTTGTGAATTCCTCGAAAGTTAACATACGCTCGCCGAGGACGCAACGAAGGTGGTGTTTCACACTCTTGACTCCCGCCTCCCACAAACCCCCGAAATGCGGCGCCGCTGGGGGGATGAAATGCCACGTCGTACCATCGGCGGCCGTTTTATTTAAGAAGTTCGGATCTCTTACGGCGGCACGATACGCAGCGGCGAGTTCACGGTATCCGCTTACGAATGTAGTGCCGTTATCGGAGTGAACGGCTTCCGGCAGACCACGGCGGGAGCAAAATCGAAGATATGCATTTAAAAACGCCGAGGTAGAATAATCAACGGCTAACTCCAGGTGAATCGCTTTTGTTGCAATGCGGATGAACAGAGCAATGTATGCTTTTCGCGAAGTGATACCGCGACCGGTGGAGGCGCGGACCAGGAAAGGTCCGGCGTAATCTACACCACAGTGTGTGAAACTGCGAGCTGGCGGGGATACGCGGACTTTGGGTAAATTTCCCATGATTTGCTCGGGGACCGCAGCTCTTTCCCGAACGCATGTGACGCATGAATGTATAACGGATTTCACAATGTTTCGGGCGCGGAGAAGCCAATAGTTTGTGACGTGGCAGGTTTCGCCGACGTCTTTCCGAACCTTCTAACAGAGACCGGGTCACTTTTTCGACCATCGGAACCGAAACGGGCGTTGCGATCGATCTCCCTGGAGACGGCCGAGTCCCAGTGGAATAGTATTATCGCGCTTGAATGTCGCGCCGCTGGGCGCGACACGAGGTTTCAGATCCGACTACTATCCATAGGAGATTTCGATGCCCATCTTCCGCTGCTAATTGGCGAGAAATTTCGAGAACAGGCACCCGGAGAACCTATCGCAGATCGGCGAGTACGGAGAAGAAAACGGGGATTGGACCGAGCCCGGATCCGTCAACCCGGAGACATCGACGAGGCATTTACGATAAAGGGGACGACCAACGGCCCAACCTTGTCGATTCTCGCCCGGGCAGGGTCATGAGAGCCCACCCGGAATGGCTCGCGTCCACCCTTACCGCCCTCGCAGCGTTATCGGACGCCGCCTCGAGAAATTAACAATTTTCGAAGGCACGGGTCCGAATCCTTTAGATTCGGCCCTGCAGCGAGGAGCCACGCGATAGGCCCCGAGTGTCGCCACAGCGAAGATGGATGAGGAAGTAGAGGGGATGCCTCGCTTCCGCGTTCCGAGCCGACACGAAGTAGGTTACTAGGACGAAGGATTGCATTCGATTAAGTACCGCTCTATAATCGCGCATTGTATAAAGTCTGATATCGTGCGACCATTGTGCCGGAGACGCAAGTCCACGAATTTGGTAAGTACCGGTCAGTTTTCGGTGTAATAAAATTGTGCATACTCGTGTTGGCTCGGGGCGTAATTTTGACAGAAATTGTAACCTCGCGTCGTGTGCCACGTGCTTCGGTGTGTCGAGCGACCGGGACGAGCTCTCCCGAGAGGAACGCCGGGCCGTGTATCGTAGCGTCCCCGAATGCTGCGTGATACGGGGCGTACGGCCGAACTACCGCCGAAGATTCTCGACGACGCGCCGGCAAATATTTTGACTGCCGCCGGTTCATACCGGTGGCTTGTATTACCATCCCGTTCTCAATAAACGGTAGTAGTTTCCCCCAACTTCACTCTATTCATTTCGCCTGTGAGAAACGTTCCCGTCGCGGGGAATGCCCCGTCCTTTTTCCCACGTTGAATCCTGGCCTGTTCCGTCGCTATCCAAGGCATCTACGCAGTCCTCGCAGATTCTAAAGAAGTTCGTGTAGAGACAAAAGTTTCGCGTGGCACGGTAACGTGCCTGGCGCCCGAGTATCGATCTACGGTCGATTAAGTATTGTCCTATTTCGAGTCTGCGAGTGGCTGTTTGTCCCGGGAGGACCACGTTTCGCGCGACCGAGCGTGGCCCGGCCTTTCGGCCATAATTTCCCGAGTCCGGTTGCCGATTTCGAAGGGAATCGGTGAACGGCGTGACAAGTTCTGACGGAGGATGTGTAAAGTGAGTTGCACGCCGCCGTGCAGTGTGCTGGCATGGATCTGCTCCACCAGGAGGCGCACGAGGGGATGCGGTGCAAGCAGAATCGGATACCTAGCTCTATGGGGAAGGGAGGAGTGCTGCAATCGGCCTCCGACGCGAATAATGCCTTCCGCATCCAAGAATGGTCGGAGCGATAATAGAGGGCTCTTCGGCGACAGATCTTGGGCTTGTTGGAGCGCGCGGAGTTCTCCGGGAAAAGCCACGGACTGGAGGCGCTTAGGCCAAAAAATCCTAGCTTGGGAGACGTCCGAGGTCGTGAGCGCGTGACCGGAAGGTCGACCAGGGGTTTCGGAGATGTCACGACGGCAGAGACGGACGAACCTCGTAACATAACGTAACGTCTAGTGTCCCAGAAGTTAGATCGCGGTCCAGCGATCGAGTACGGGGCCGGATATCGGAGCGTCACACTCGATTCGGAGTCGCCATAGATCTTGGATGAGAATTTTAGCGGAGATAATGGCGGGGGTGACCCAGCCCAGCGGATCGTAAAATTTCGCGATCGTCGATAAGATGGTCCGTTTCGTTAAGGGGGGCGTATCGGAAATCGAGACTTGGAATTGGAAAACGTCGCGAGACGGATTCCAGCTGACTACTAAAATTTTGACTTCGTCATCGGGTGTAAGGAATTTTGAACATGCGAGGCCGTGATCCGACGGATCCATATCGGGGGAAGTTCGGAACGGTTGCTTGCCCATTTCCGGAGTTTCAAATGACCGCGTTGCAATAAGCCGTTTAGCTGATCGCGGGACCGGCGTAAAGAAGAAATGTCATCGCCGCCGAATAGCACGTCATCGACGTAAATGTTAGATTGCAGAATGGGTCGAGCTAGGGGAAAAGAGAGCCTTCGTCCTCGCTGAGTTGCTGTAGCACTCGAAGGGCGAGGAAGGGAGCGCAGGTCATTCCATAAGTGACGGTCAGCAGCTGAAAGGGGGTGGGCTCATCGCCGGGGAATTCTTGCCACAGGATCCTCTGATAGTCGAGGTCGCAGGCATCGACGAGGATTTAGCGATACATCTTAGCTATATCGGCGGTATAGACGTACCGAAAATTTCGCCATCGAAGTAGGACGGAGGGCAGATCGGTCTGCAGCTTGGGACCGGGTAGTAGATGGTCATTGAGAGAGGTTCCGTTTGAGCTGATGCTGGACGCGTTGAACACGTCGCGGAGGTGCGTCGTCGCGCTGCCTTCGCGAAACACGGGGTGAAGCGGCAAATAGACAATTTGCGTCGACGAAGTGGAGAAAGGTGGTGCGCGACGCATGTGGCCCAGCTTCTCGTACTCGCGAATGAACGCTCGATATTCCGAGGCAAGGGAGGGATGCAGATGGAATTTTCTCTGCAACGAGCGCTGAATTCGGTCTGCAACCGGGCGTAATTGCCCGATGTTTATCGGGGGCCCAGCTCGGAATGGTAGGCGGACCACGTACCGACCGTTGGCCGCGCGGGTAGTATTCGCGCGGAAGTGCGCCTCGCACCGTTCTTCGTCTGGGGTGAGGAGAGAGTGACGGGGAACCTCTTCGAGTTCCCAAAATCGCTTGAGCTCGTGGGCGAGAGTATCATCTTGAATGCAATGGTGCATTGTGATCGTTAAGCGATCACGAAGTTGACCACGGGTCGCGCTGGAGGAAGCTGATTCTGTTGACTAACATACGATAGGTCCGGAAATAACCCACCCAAATACCGTTTCCTGCGCTACTGGCAGTCCGTGGGAACCTTTACGCACGCCATTGAGGATTAAGCTGTGGTAAACGTCCGCGCCCAGAAGGAGGTGAATTTCGCTTCGGCTTGACGGATCGGGGTCGGCCCATTCCAAGCCCGCAAGGTGCGCTAGAGCTTGCGAATTCCGGATACGTTTCGGCGCGTATGTTGAAAGCGCAGGGAGAACGAGAGCGAAAGTTGATATCGCGGGAGTCGCGGACGAGCGGTGACCAACTTGGAGCTGCACACCGTGACGCGCGGTGCCGGCGTGGATGCCGCCAACCGCCGAGATCGAAGTGGTGACGCGGGTGCGTTTCGCACGCAGGAGATGCACCATCGCTTCAGTGATAAAGCTTGTTTCGGAGCCTTGGTCAATCAGGGCTCGGATGGTCACGCAACGACCGGACGGAACGCTTATCTTGACGGGGGTGGTGGCTAACAATATCGTGGTGCTTGGTTCCGCGAGGATGGACACGAGGTGAGCGTTCACCTCAGAATTCACCGCCGAGGGGGGAGTGGGGTTTTCCGAAGGTGTCGCGTCTTCGTGTAGGAACGAGTGGTGTCGTCGGTGACACACGCGACACGAAAACTTGCTGGTACAGTCCCGAGTGAGATGTGCATGGCTCAGACAGTTGAAGCGCCGCTTGAATTTATTTACGAGCTCGCGACGGTCGCGAGGGTTCCTCGTAGCGAATTTCGGGCAGGAACTGAAGAAATGAGGAGCTTGACACACCGGACACGGTGGAGGTGGTCGCTTGATCGCGGTTACGGCATGCACGTGAGACGTGTCGTCGATGGATTGAGCGGTCGCGGCAGGGTGTATCGAGGAACCCCCTGAAGACACACTTTCCGCGAATTCTTCAAGTCCACGCACGCGGGAGTCGATGAAGTTGGACAACGTGACGAAAGATGGAGGTGTGACATCGTCACTGATTTTTAATTTCCAGGCCCGTCGCGTTGTGTCGTCTAACTTCTGGGACACTAGATGGACAAGAATATCGTTCCAGAGATCTTCCGGCTTCCGGTTGAGATTTTGGAGCGACGCGCGGAGGATGCAGACGCTATCGCGAAGTTCGAGTACGTCGTCTGCTGACTCGCAAGAAAGTGCGGGAAGGTTGCACAATTTCTGAAGGTGCGCGGTTCCAAGACGCCGCGGATTTTGATATCGCTTTGTCAAGGTCGCCCATGCAATTTGAAAATTGTTTTCGGTTACGGGAATCCTTTTGATATAGGCGAGCGCTTTTCCCGTGAGAGAAGACAGAAGGTAGTGTAGGCGCGATACATCGTGAAGCGTGTCGTTCTTAATAATAAGGGAGGTGAAACGTTCGCGAAACGATTCCCATTCCGCGTAATGGCCATTAAATTCAGGCAAGTCTAGACGGGGAAGTTGATCGGCCGGTACCGGCGTTGATTTTTCGGCGCTAGGTTTTGAGGTGGGACTTATTGAGACGCTGGTCAAGTCGTCGAGCAGAGCGGTCATGAAGGACAAAGTCTCCAAATAGTTCTCCTCCGTCTGCTCGAATTGTTCCTCAGAAAAGTACGGGATCTGGGCCTGGTCCGTTGGCGACGCTGCAGCGCGGAGGCGCGCATTTACTGCATTGAACATCCGCCATTGCTCCTGGAGATGGACGATTCTCGTTCGCAGCGTCGTTTTGGCCCACTTCTCCTTTCCCAGCTTCCGCAGGTTGAAAGAGCGTGGTCGATACCGCGCTTCGTCTGAAGTTGACCCGCGAGTGACTCCGCCATTTTCGAGGGGCTTGAAGTTCACGATATGACACCAGTTCTCTTTTTCGCGATCCGGCTCGAAGGACCAATGTTTCGACTACGGCCGACGTTCGGAAAGCCGGACTGCCGGGACCGCCCAGATTTGGACGTGCGACGAAAGAGAATGAGAAGGACCTGTTAGGAAGAAACTCGCGGGAGTTGCCGTTTTGTCGGTACAAGTTATTTTATTTACGTTCAACGTCTACTGAATAGTTCGAATGTTACAGATGATGTGTCGCGCTCGAATTAATGCCCCGACGAAGGAGGCTCCTTAAGTAGATCGTTTCGGCGAACGTGGTGTGTCGCGATTGGCGTAGATCGCTCACCGAATCGATTGTTTCGGGATTCAAAGCGAGGCGATTTTTAACTTCCCGATTTTATAGGGAAGTTATTGTAATTACCCCGAAAATCGAAAATCGATTTTTTAGCAGATCTTCACGTTTCATGGTCATTGCAGTCATTTTAGACTATTTTCAGCAAAATGTTCGTATGTGTGTGTGTGTGTGTGTGTGTGTGTGCGCGTATGGCCGTTTCTATGTAATCAAATTTTTCGTTAACGTTTTCAGAAAAAGTAACAACGCGATCAGAATGATGAATGATGCAATCGATGTGCCCCGCTGTAACTTAGAGCTGATTAGATTTTGGTCCATTTTGGTCAAGTAGTTTTTTAGTTTTTTTCGAAAGGAGTTGATTAAACATTGCAATTTATACGAAAGGCGTATCCACCGAAGAAGTAAACGTAACTATATATATATTTAGACATATTTAAAAAAAAATTTTTTTATATAATTAAAAAAATTTTTTTATAAAATTAAAAAAAAAATTTTTCTTGTTTTTTTTAATTAAAAAAATTTTTTTTTCCAATTATGCAACTAATGCTAATGTAACCGCTTACAATAATCGAAAATTATTCCAATGCAAGAGTGAGTTAATCATCGCCGAGAATACATTTTCAAAGAATATCGATGAAAGTACAAAAACATTTATATTACAATCTTTAAATAAACAATCAGTTCAAAACGAATTGTGAACTGAGATTAAATTGAAAATTAATATAAAATATATGATAATTAATAACATTGATGTTGAAGACGATTGGTTAATGGAGCATGCGGAATATTAAAATTTATTACTTTTCAAGAAAATACTAAAATTACGTCTATATTGTGGTTAGATTGTCAATTGGCCATAGTAGGAGTGAAAGTAAGAACTCGTTATCGTGATTATATGAAAAATGCAAATATAAATCAAAATTTAACACCAATAATAAAAAAATATCGAATCAAGTAATTATTTCGAGTGAAGAAAAATAACAAATCACACGTAGTCAATTTCCAGTGGTTCCTGCTAAAGCGATTACGATTCATAAAAGTCAGGGACAAACATACGAGAAAGTATGTATGGATTTTAAAACATCAGAAATACGAACTTTACAAATGTTGTATGTAGCACTAGGGTGGACCTTATTTTTTGACCAACGAATTTTTTTCACGACGCCCCCCAAAATGGTTCTCTTTGGTGAGAAAAAAATTTGTGCCAAATTTGAGATCGATCGGATAAAAGGATCACGTGGCGCATTTAAATTGAAAATTTTGAAAATTTTTAAATTCATCGTAACTATAAAGTATTATATATCGTTGGATTTGTAATTTTTTTCTAAATAAGAATATGGAAAAATTATATGACCATAATTTTAAAAAAAATAACGATAACCTTGAAATTTCGAAAATTTGATTTTTAAAAAAAAAAATTTTTTTGCCATTATATTTACCATATTGAACAGTGCAACTTTTTCCTCTGACATTTTTTCGTATAACCACAAATAACAGATATTTAAACATTTTCATTTATTAGCTGAGAGAGAGAAAGAGAGTACGATCTGGCAGCGTTTGCCGCAGTCATCTTTTTGCTTCCCATCGTCACACTTTTTTTGGGGGAAATTGTCGTGAAATTGACGCGAGCAGTCATCGAGAGGTAGTTGTTTGGGAGTCATGTGTTAAGCTCATTAACAGTAAGCCCAGATTGTAGCTGCTCAGTAACGTCATCAACCAGGTAGTTACTAACCGAACCCTGCGTATTTTCACATTTTTTGACCGGCAATTCATGGGTTTCAACGACCGAATATAATTTATTACGTTACCTCCAGATGTGCCCGTGAACCTTAAGTCCACTTTTTTACAATTTTACCTATCTTGAATCTCGTAAGCGCACCCGGAAAACAGATGTAAACCCTCGTTATAAAATTTATAACCACCCGTACTTACACTTCTAATCCTACTCCTACCCTTACAAGTTTTTTCACCAATAACTTTCAACTGCATCAACCAATCATCACGCTTTTCCAAAAAAACGACACCCACACCGAAGTAAGAGTTAGATGTATCAGAGAACCACCAATTAGATCTGTCTCAGCTAACGAACTGTAATCATCAGTATCGAGTAAGCGAACACAGAACCACAAGTGTTGTCTTTGATCAACTATCACCTCAACCTACCAAATCGGACTCGCGATCATCGTCGTTCAATCCAGATTCGGCAGACGCGAGACGTTACAGTAGTCTTACAGGAAGACTACTCAATTTCTATATAAATTGAAAAGCCCAATGGAGAGTAGAAGTCGCGAAACACTGTTCTTATTGGAACATGATGAAAATCAGATAATTGGCGCTAAGTTGCCATCGAAACGACAAGTTTTAAGAGTGCTATTTTATAATTTGCGGAAAGTGAAACTGAACCTTCGGTCCAGTGCACACCTTGTTGTTAAAGAAGTGGAAGTGTTGTGGGAAAAGGCCAGAATTCCAGTTCAGTTAAACAGTCGCTGCGTCGAGAAATTGGAGTCATTATACCACAACTGGAAGGTCTTACAAAAGAGTTGTAAACGACGATCCCAGATACAAGATCAACGGGAACAAGAGTTTCTTGATCAATTAGATGATCTTTTCGATATTGCGCATGCTGATGCTTTAGAGGTGATCACGATAGAGGAAGACAAGCAATTTCTTTTGCGGAGGAGATCGCAGTCTTTACGATTAGAACAGAGACAAGCGCTTCGTAAAGGAAGAAAAGAATTACATCAAGTTCGAGTGCGAGCAATATCCTGACGCAACAAAAAGTACAATAGCGAAAAATGTGTAAATATAAAATACAGTTTTTTAGTGTAAGAAAAATCGTACGTCGAGGGTTCGCAGCACAGGCCGACCACACAGCTACCACCCTCTCAGGAAAAACCCAGAGGGGTAGCGACATAAAATACGCTGGCAGCGCGGGTCCTTACAGCCACTTCGGGCCTGAGGAACCACTCTTCCCGTGATCGCGATTGGTGCAACATCGCTCTTCCACTGACTGTGGTCAAGTTTGGATTCTCTCTCTAACTTTTGTATTGTTTGTCTGTTCATTTAATAAAACGCATTCTTGGCGAGCGGCTTCACCGTCGATCGGCGTATGATTTGGTGACCCGCTCTGTCCTTCCCATCCTAAAGGCAGATAGTCTTACATTAGAATATAACAAATAGTTCCTTATTACTATTGTGTAGAATATATTCATTCACATATATAGTACAATACAAAATTAAATATTTCTGTTATTTGTGGTTATACGAAAAAATGTTAGAGTAGAAAGTTGCACAGTTCAATATAGTAAATATAATGGCAAAAAAAAATTTTTTTTTTAAATCAAATTTTCGAAATTTCAAGGTCATCGTTATCTTTTTTCTAATTACGGTCATATAATTTTTCCATATTCTTATTTAGAAAAAAATTACAAATCCAACGATATATTATACTTCATAGTTACAATGAATTTCAAAATTTTCAAAATTTTCAATTTAAATGCGCCACGTGATCCTTTTTTCCGATCGATCTCAAACTTTGCACAAATTTTTTTCTCACCAAAGAGAACCATTCTGGGGGGCGTCGTGCTTTGTATCTCTATAAAAATTTTTCGCCAAGTATAGCTTAGGTCCACCCTAATGTACCACTGAGCAGAGTTTCAAAATTGAGCGGTTTATATATTTTGAGAAAATTTAAATTAATAGTATCGAAGAAAACCAAGATCAATACTGCAAACCCGGATAATGATGAGTTGTATCGTTTGCGAAAAACTAATTAAGACAATTTATTTTGCAACATTAGTATGCTATAACAAGGAACCAAGCGAGCAACGAGCATACGATATTGGTTTAATGCGACGCCATATAGCAAGCATTTTGATAAGTAGAAAACTATTGAATTTCCCTGAAAACGTATAATCTTCTTAAAACGTACACTTAATAAATAATAATAATAATAATATACAGCAAATAGCGAATCGGGAAGTTCTTTGTGTGGCTCGTGGAGAGTCACACACAAAATGAAAGACATTAATAGCTGTAGGCCCTACTAGCCATGCATACCACTAACATTCTCGCAAGAGCAGTCCTGCCCGCGAGCTCGCAAAGCGAGCGAGCAACAACAACCCTACTCGCGAGCGAGCGAAGCGAGCGAGCAACAATAGCCCTCTAGTTACGGTTTGCACCGCTGAGTTCGATGGAAAAACACATCGCGCGGTGTTTGTCCGTGTCTCGCATCGACCGGTAAACTCCTCACTTTGAATCCCGAACAGTCCCTAATTTGTCTAAAGCGTCCACTTCTTCATTTCCTTTGATGCCGCAATGAGATGGAATCCATATAAAATCTATTTTACCTCTATCATTAATATTAAATTGTTTTATTTTTTGCTTAGCATCTATAACATATCTATTAGTTGCAACTCCTACATTGATACTGATTAAACTTTGAATCGCACTAAGTGAGTCCGATAATATCAGGTATTGTTTGGTATCATCTTCTAGGCATATGTCTATTGCTTTCGTTATGGCTATACATTCTGCTGTAAATACTGATGCAATGTTGTTTATACTAAATGTTTGATTAATTTTTTTCTGTGGACAGTAAACTGCCGCCCCTGTAGATATACCATCCGTGGTTTTAGAACCATCGGTATACAGGGTGTCCCAAAATTCGTGAACTTCCCGAAAGGGGGTGGTTCCTGAGACCATTTCAAGCAACATTTTCCTTTGCAAAAATGTTATTCGCGCGCGCCAACTGTCTATTGGCCGACTGTGGCAACTCGCGTCAACTCGTGTTTTTTGTTAATAACTCCTAAACAAAGCCGCGGCTGACATTGGTGCAAAGGAAATGTCGCTTGAAATGGTCTAAGGAACCACTCCCTTTCGGGAAGTTCACGACTTTTGGGACACCCTGTATATGCTAATACAATTACTGTAATTTCTGTCAATAAAGTCATTCAACTCTTCGTTGATATAAGGAGATTTTTTTAGCTGTTTACCGAGAGTTATGTTTCCTTGTATATACAGGGTGAGTCACCAAACGTTAGCACCTCAAATATGTTTGTTGTTTCTAAAGATACGTAAAATATGGTAAGGACAAAGTTGAATGGTACAAATGGGGCTGACACGATGCCAAAACAAAATTTTGTTTTTATGTCATTTTTTTATAGATATGAAGGTCACCTTCATTTTTTTAAATGGAATGAGGTATTTTTTAATACATCAATCGATGCAGCTGGACATTCTTTATAAAAAAGTACTAACCTATGTATGTCGAAAAGTTAGTAGTTCAGGAGATATTTCAATTTAAATAACTCCAAAATACCATTACTGTCGTACTAAGGCGTTAGTGTTTACTTACTTGTGTAACGTCTTAGTACGACAGTAATGGTATTTTGGAGTTATTTAAATTGAAATATCTCCTGAACTACTAACTTTTCGACATACATAGGTTAGTACTTTTTTATAAAGAATGTCCAGCTGCATCGATTGATGTATTAAAAAATACCTCATTCCATTTAAAAAAACATCGATAACCTTAAAATCTCATAAAAATAACATTGAAATTTTTTTTCCCTTACACCGTTATATGTGGCCCTTCAAACAGTGTAACTTTGTCCTACGAAGTTTTTTTGTACAACGAAAAGTAACGGAGATATTGAGCTGTTCAGAGTTATGTGGGCCACCCTGTATACTGCAAATTTTGCGACGTCACTTCTCCGTTAATTTCGTGCACGTTTCGAAGACAATAAAGGACCGGACCGCCCTCTAACGGGACACGACACCGAAGACACAGGTTTCGAGAGCGCTCCTCTGAGAGATCCTGACATTATCGAGGATTCTTAATGACATCTGTCGCGCGTGCCGAGAACGGCAAGTTTCAGGGCCGTAGATGGGACGCGCAGAAGGAACCACCGTCCTTCCGAATTTTCACGGGAATCAGACAACGTCCCGCAGCTCAGGGTACAGCGACCGGTTTGAAAGCAAATGGCCAACGTTTGGGGAACAGAGCTTGGTACGATGGCCCCCGGCGAACCAACCGGAGGCGCCGCAGGGACAGAGGCTCCAACGACCACCTCGTCTAGAACGACGATCGGAAAACCCCTGACGCCGCCTCACCCTGTTAAGAGAGAGCCACACGGGGTCGGTGCCATCGTAACCAAGGGAGGAAGCGCCTCCACCAGTCAAGAGAGCGGAAGGCTCCTTGACAGTTTCGGGTAGTCCGGGGCCCTAGGACGCTATAGGACGCTCCTGAGCCTAGAGTTCGCGCGGAAAACGATTGGGGGGAACCGAGTCTGATCCGCTAGGCAACCGAAAATCGACGGATCACTGTCGCGCTGAATATCGCTGAGAGCGAAACGAAATTGTCTAACTCGCGTTGCGAACCTTAAAAGTAACGAACCGTCGGAAAGTCGTGTGCCGATTAGAGGATTGCGTGGTGTTGCCCTGGACCAGTCCAGCGGAGACTCGAGCCCAGCTCTACCGGGAGCGGAAACGAACAAAAGACCGAAAACCACGAGGAGCGGTAAGTCGTCACAAATATCCTTTTCGATATTTCGTTGTGCGACGGCTCGACGTTCGTCGCGAGGAGACGAACGCTTCCCGTTCCGTCCTCGATAATTCGCTCGTACTCGTTTCGGGAGTACTTTGATTTTTCGCGTCATTTTGAGAGAGTTTTCCGTCTTAAATTGCGTGCGTAGGAGTGTCCTCAGAGGAGTCGCGTTTCGAGAGAGCAATCTCTGTGATAGTTTCGCGTATTCTCGAATCCTGTGTTTCTCGCCGCGCATCGTATTGTTTCCGTCGGCGTGCGATCGCGTGATCGTTAGCTTTATATATATAAGTGATGTGTGGAAGTTTGTTATAAAACTAGAGGGCTATTGTTGCTCGCTCGCTTCGCTCGCTCGCGAGTAGGGTTATTTTTGCTCACTCGCTTTGCGAGTTCGCGGGTGGAACTGCTCTTGCGAGAGGGTTAGTGATACGCATGGCTAGTAGGGCCTACTGATATTAATGTTTTTTATTTGGTGTGTGACTCTCCAAGAGTCACACAAAGAACTTCCCGATTCGTTACTCCTTCGTCAACATCGCTAACATCGTTTTTTTTGTACTTTCATCGATATTCTCCCAAAATGTATTCTTGGGAGTAGAGATGATAAATTCACTCTTGCATTGGAATAACTTTCGATTATTCAAAGCGGTAACATTAGCATAAGTTAAAAAAAAAATTTTTTTTAAATCTAAAAAAAAAATTTTTTTAACTAAAAAAAAATTAAGAAAAAAATTTTTTTTTATGTAATTGCGTTTGGTTCTTTGGTGGAAAATTTTCGTCCTCCCTTATAAATTGCATTGTACAATCAACTCTTTTCGAAAAAAAACTAAAAATCTAAAAAACTACTTGACCAATATGGACCAAAATCTAATCAGCTTTAAGTTACGACGGGGCACATCGATTGCATCATTCATCATCCTGATCGCGTTGTTACTTTTTCTGAAAACGTTAACGAAAAATTTGATTACATAGAAACGGCCATACGCACACACACACACACACACACACACACACACACACATACGAACATTTTGCTGAAAATAGTCTAAAATGACTACAATGACCATGAAACGTGAAGAACTGCTAAAAAATCGATTTTCGATTTTCGGGGTAATTACAATAACTTCCCTATAAAATCGGGAAGTTAATTAACGTAATTGTTACCTTTGTAGTATAAATCTTCAAATTCTAGAACCTCTCTTATGCATCTGTTGAATATGCTTGTACTATATTTTATTGCTGAGGTATTAGGACTATTTATTGAATGCATCAAGTCCCTGATGTATCTATTGGTGTTATGACTTGTGTTTGAGATGATTTTGCTGAAAAATATTTTACCCAGATAGGCAGCTCGTTGTTGAAGGTACGGAGTCCCAGCCTCAGCCAAGACCACGTTGGTTAGAGTGGAAATCCTAAGTCCCAATGCCAGTTTAATTGCAGTCGCTTGAATTGTTTCTAGTCTCCTTCTCAACCAGCCTGGCTCCGGAAAATATACGAATGATCTATAATCCAATCTAGATCTAATGTATGTCCTGTATATTGTTAAAAGAGTTTCAGGATCCGATCCCCACCATACACCTCTTAGAAATTTAATAATGTTTAATGCTTTGAAGCATTGTTGTCGGAGTTTGTTTATATGTGCTTAAAAAATAAGGTTACTATCAAATATCATTCCTAAGAATTTTACTTGTCCTGAGTTCAATTTAGTATGTTGTCCAATCAGTACTGGTATGGTGTTGGGCCGCAGATTTCTATTATTGAAGATTACTACTTCACTTTTGTTGGGAGATAGTTCTAAGCCAAGGCCGTGTAGGTTCTCTATTATTCTGTCTATTGCTTGCTCTATTTGTTGTTTGGCTTTGTCAACTGAATTATTTTTATAGTATAGAGCAATGTCATCAGCATATTGAGAAATTTGTATTTCCTCAGGTATTCCATAAAAAATTTGTAATATATAAATGTTGTATAATAAGGGACTTAGTACCCCTCCTTGTGGGAGCCCTATATGAATGTTTCTGATCTCATTTTGGTTATCAAATTGTGCATATCTGCAGTACATCCAATGTGCTATAAAACTGAGCATTCTATTTGGGATGGAAAGTCTCGACAACTTTTTTAAAAGTAAGTTGTATTGTACATTATCAAATGCTGACGTGACATCAAGAAAGGCACTTACTGTGAATTCCTTATTGATAAATCCGACCCTTACATATGCGTTTAAATTTGCTAGGTTATCTGTACAGGATCTTCCTCTGCGGAAACCAGACTGAGTTGAAGGAATCACATTATTGTATTCAAACCACCACTGTAATTTTGTATTTATCATCCTTTCAAGCAGTTTACACATACATGACGACAAGGTAATTGGTCTGTAGCTCTTTCCATCTTGTTAACTTCCCGATTTTATAGGGAAGTTATTGTAATTATCCCGAAAATCGAAAATCGATTTTTTAGCAGATCTTCACGTTTCATGGTCATTGGAGTCATTTTAGACTATTTTTATCAAAATGTTCGTATATGTGTGTGTGTGTGCGTATGGCCGTTTCTATGTAATCAAATTTTTCGTTAACGTTTTCAGGAAAAGTAACAACGCGATCAGGATAATGAATGATGCAATCGATGTGCCCCGTCGTAACTTAGAGCTGATTAGATTTTGGTCCATATTGGTCAAGTAGTTTTTTAGATTTTTACTTTTTTTTCGAAAAGAGTTGATTCTACAATGCAATTTATAAGGGAGGACGAAAATTTTCCACCAAAGAACCAAACGCAATTACATAAAAAATTTTTTTCTTAATTTTTTTTTTTAGATTTAAAAAAAAAATTTTTTTTTAACTGATGCTAATGTTACGCCATAAGATGGCGAAGTTCTGAAATTTAAGCTCTCAGCAAATAAGCGAAAACTTTTCTTTTTTTTGTTTTAATAGCCTTTTTGTAACAGCCACTTGCTTTTTATAATTTGTCCAGTTTTCAAAAGAGTGGGCCCATTTTTTGAAAACAACCTTCCTTAATCGTATTGTCTTGTTACATTCAGGATCCCACCAAGCTACTGGGTTTCTATGTAAGTGAACTGGAATGTCTCGTTTTTTGGGTGTACTTTTTATGACAGAAGTTATCATAGTTCCACTGAAAAGTTTGTATCTCTCCAAAGTATTCAGATTTGAGGGTTGTATCATTGTATTATATTGACTATTGACTAGTTCCTGATACTTATCCCAATCTGTTCTCTTTGTAGAAAGTTTATTGCTATTTTACTTGTAAATATATTTGTCGGTACCCAGTCAACCAGGCGTGTATTACAGTGGTCGAACGTCGCTCGAAGCTAATCTAACCACACGATAAGTAGATTGTGTCCAGGTCACAAAAGATCGTGTGGGCTCGTAGTTTTGCCTCGACACCATCCCGGCATAAGTCGTTCTCGCCACAATCCTGGCCGATCGGGCCAGAATTAAGAGGGCAGCACAGTCGCACTAATGTGGCGAATGCCGTTAGTTATACAGGGAAAACGAAATAATAAACCTCATGAAATGATAGATTTTGTTTATTGTAGTATTTGTAGTAGTTTTCTTAGACTGCGGATCTTTATGTAACATATAAATTGCAAATAATAATTGCAAATAATAATTGCATATTGCATAAAGACTTGTTAAGTTTTATACAGTTGGCAACGTTTCTCTCTTTTGTGTGGCAACTCAGCGGAGTTGATTGCGCTCTCTTCTATGGGATTCTCCGGAGTGAACAGACGTGCGATGAAATGCGTTGTACAGTTGGAAAGTAATTAGTTATCCTTAATTAAAGAAAAATTGTTATTCAGAAATATATACTATTCAGTTCTAATGTTAATATAATATATATACGTAAAGTCTTATCCTAAGTTGCATCATCCACTGCTGTTATAAAGAAAAGTTAACATGACTTAATCAATGCAACTGTAAAGAAAATAGTACGTCAAGTGGTTAAGAGGGAAGAAGTAACATTCAATTTAGTTTCTATCTCTTGCAATCGATACAGATTATGTTGAATAAAGATCCGCAGTCTAGGAAAACTAATACAAATACTACAATAAATGAAATCTATCATTTAATGAGGTTTACTATTTCGTTTTCCCTCCTTGCATGCGCACAAAATAAGTAAAAAGAAAGAGAGTGCCCTGTATAACTAACGGCATTCGCCGCATCAGTGCGACTGTGCTGCCCTCTTAATCCTGGCCCGATCGGCCAGGATTGTGGCGAAAACGACTTGTGTCGGGATGGTGTCGAGGCAAAACTACGAGCCCACACGATCTTTTGTGGCCTGGCCACAATTGAGGATCTTTGCTGAGTAGGTAGTAATCGTTGCAAGTATTGAAAAATGATCTGATCCATATACCTCTTCATATTGCGTGGCTGTTGTTATGCTAGTACGATTCCTCGTGGTGATTACTAAGTCTAAATTACTGTAGGATCTGTTTCTTATATCCAGGTACGAGTTTGTATTCAAATTTACTATATCTAATTGGTAGTCCTCTAATACGTCCTTTAACTTTTCACTATTGCTTTCTATACGAGTGGAGTTCCATAAAGGGTGATGGACGTTAAAGTCCCCCATGATGATAAAGGATCCTAATTGCATTAATTGGTCCATAAAGCTCTCCCAATCTGCAGACTTCAGATTATGTCCAGGTTTTCTATAACATGCAACTAACGTAAACTGATCTTTTAAATTTGTTAATCTGACACCCCATACTTCTGTATTACTATCTCTGAAATTTAAATCCTTTATAATATTGAAACTAAGGTATTTATCTATAAATATTATAATGCTTCCACCTTTTCTGTCATCTCTATCTCTTATAACTTGATTAAAGTTATTTAATTCAAATTTATCATTCGGTGTAAGCCATGTTTCAACGCAGATGATAATATCTACTTTATTTGCTAAACATTCTATTTCTGTTCTTTTATTCTTGATGTTCCTACAGTTCCATTCTAATATTTTAAGTGTTTCCAATACTATTTTTTGTTTTGAGTTGGTCATATTATAAAATGTGATAAAAGGTTTTTGTTTTATTTTTTATAGTTCGTATTCATTTATGTTGTAACAGACCTGTACCGTGCAGGCCTGTTACCGCTAGACACGCGCCGAACACCGCCGACCGACACCGAGAACCACGGAACGCGTAGAGAGCGAACCGCGAGCAAACCGGCCGGGTCCCGCTTTCCCCTCCTCTACCAGCTTCACGGAGCGATCCCGCGCCTAGAAACCGCACTTGGCGAGAACCGGACATCGAGGTTCGGACATCTTTAAGGGATACGGAAACTCGACGTCACACATCCCCTTCCCCGCACTACTCCCCCACCACCAACCAGGGCCGATAAAAGGCGATGCAAATCAGGCGCGGGTCTCTTTTCTTTTCCAGCCTGGACAGCAATCCAGGAGAGTGTGCCCAGATGGGATGCTTTTTTTCGCGCATGCGCGGCGTTTTCAGCCTCAGTAAAGTACACTTCGCGAGGAAATGTGGCACCTTGAGCGCCATGCCGAATGTTAAGAAGTTGATATGAAGTAATTATGAAAAACGAATTAATGACAAGTGTATTTGTATATATATCCGTATATACATATGAAATATTGAAATATTATTAATTATTATATATAATTTTAAATTATCGTTACAGGCCCAGATAAAAAAGTTGGCGAAACGTCATATTTTAAAATTTTGTATAATTCCTACCAATTGCAATCGTAATAAATTTCGGTTTACTTATTCCCTAGCAAACTAGCCGGTCTAACATCTTAAAAAAATTGAAGTCCTTTGGACCAATTTCTAAAAAGTTATGCGATTTTTAAGCGTGTCCACTTATTATCGCCGCTGACTGTAGCTGCCTCAGGGCTCTGCTACATCATTTCCTCGGCCGCATCATAGGTACGTTACTGTTTTGGACGCGCATGCGCAAAAAAGCATCGCATCTGGGCACACTGATCCACGAGCACCTTCCTACCCGGAATCCCAGTAAGTATCACATTCCCAAGCTAACCTGTTTTCCCACGCTATCAACGTCGAGTTGTCCGCAACCTTCGGCCTCCTCGACATCGGCAGCCGCCTGGTTCCCGCCGGTGTGACAGCATACACGCCAAACAGAGAGGGCAGCATCCCTCTCTGCCGCTCAGACAGCACCCTGAACAAACCGCTCAGGCAGCATCCTGAGAACTCCGACAGCCACCGGAGACGCTTAGATGAAGGGACAGCTACCCCTTCATTTATCGTAGAACCGTCCGATCCCACCTGACCCGAACCGCCGCCGCGCACCAGGTCCGCGAAGACGCGTCGCGTTACCGCGAAAGAAGGCCGTCACCAGATTCGCGAACAAGTAATTATGTCCGGAAGACACGCGGTTCCGCGAAGGCATGAGCAGCGAGGTCCGTAAAAAAGTACACACGTCGTCGTTATTTCACGTACCGCGCACCTCGTCCAAGTTTCAGCTTCAGCCGATCCTCTCGCCGGTAGACGAACACGGCTCGACGAGTTATCCAGCACGAGAGGGTACGACGCCGCGACGATCAATTCCCGTCGGAAGCAGAACCGTTACTACAATGTTCTGTCTCCATTTGTTCAAAATTACTGTCGAGTTGACCTGATTTATCATTACGTATAGTATTGTGTATTGAAGAGTTTTGTTTATTTACAACTAAAGTACCATTTCTTGCTTGTTTTAGTACAATATTTGTTTTATTTTGAGACATTGTCTCATTTATGAGGCTAATACTTTCATAATTACCTTTCTCGTTTTGTCTTATAGCTATTCCGTACTGTTCCTTTTTAATTTCTAATTCGTTATTTTTAAGTGATATTTCTTTTATTAACTTCCCGATTTTATAGGGAAGTTATTGTAATTACCCCGAAAATCGAAAATCGATTTTTTAGCAGATCTTCACGTTTCATGGTCATTGGAGTCATTTTAGACTATTTTTATCAAAATGTTCGTATGTGTGTGTGTGTGTGTGTGTGTGTGTGTGTGTGTGTGTGTGTGTGTGTGTGCGTATGGCCGTTTCTACGTAATCAAATTTTTCGTTAACGTTTTCAGAAAAAGTAACAACGCGATCAGGATGATGAATGATGCAATCGATGTGCCCCGTCGTAACTTAGAGCTGATTAGATTTTGGTCCATATTGGTCAAGTAGTTTTTTAGATTTTTACTTTTTTTTCGAAAAGAGTTGATTCTACAATGCAATTTATAAGGGAGGACGAAAATTTTCCACCAAAAAACCAAACGCAATTACATAAAAAATTTTTTTCTTAATTTTTTTTTAGATTAAAAAAAAATTTTTTTTTTAGATTTAAAAAAAATTTTTTTTAACTGATGCTAATGTTACCGCTTGAATAATCGAAAGTTATTCCAATGCAACAGTGAATTTATCATCTCTACTCCCAAGAATACATTTTGGGAGAATATCGATGAAAGTACAAAAAAAAAACGATGTTGGCGAAGGAGTAACGAATCGGGAAGTTCTTTGTGTGACTCTTGGAGAGTCACACACCAAATAAAAAACATTAATATCAGTAGCCATGCGTGTCACACTAACCCTCTCGCAAGAGCAGTCCTACCCGCGAGCTCGCGAAGCGAGCGAGCAATAACAACCCTACTCGCGAGCGAGCGAAGCGAGCGAGCAACAATAGCCCTCTAGTTTTTTGTTGCAATTTAGCTGTCTCCTCAGTTTTCCTAAAGGATACGTGTTTTTCTTCTTGAGTATTAACTTTTTGTCTTAATGCTTTGGATAAATGATTTGAAGTGCTATATGTCTTGATTATTTTGTTGTTCCAAACTGTAGAATTGTTATTTGCGGAAGTATCTACACTTCCAATTCTTCTAAGTTCGAAGGCTTTATTGTCACTTACTTTTTTGAGTGATGGGAATTGTTCTTTGGATACTTCTATTTTATTTACTGTCGTGGCTTTGCCTGTTATTTCATGAGTTTCCCTTACTGATTGTATGGCTTGCTGTATACTAACGTTATTGTAAGCCTTATATTTTTGTATCGCTTTGTTTAATTTGTACTCTTTGAACTCAGGATTGAATACACCATGTTGCTCTCCACAATGTATGCAATTGTTAGATTTATCTTTTGTGCAGAAAGTAGATTCATGATTATCTTTTCCACAATTGCTGCATTTTAATGGTTTCTTGCACCACTTTTTGGTGTGCCCGTATGATAAACAGTTATAGCATAATTTAACAGGATCTATGTAAACTTCTACTTTTACTCTATATAATCCAAATAATAGGATGCTCTCAGGAAGAGTATCTTCCTCAAAGGTAATTATTACATTTTCAGAGGGTTGAATCTCAAAATTCTTACCTTCTTTGCTAAATATTTTCTTGCCCATTCTTTTTGCATCCAGTATTTTGCATGGAGTTTTCGATAGGTTTATAAGTTCTTTTATATCGTATTCTGTGGGATATTCTTTAATCAAACCTTTACGCTGAGTCTTATAGATGGGAATCTGAGCCTGAAATCCTGCCATATTTAAATTATTTTTTATAACGAAGTTGTTTGCTTCGTCTTTGCTTCTAAATAATACTTCTGCTTTATTGAAACCTCTACTGTTTAGCTCTAAAGCTTTATTAGTTAATTGGGATACTTGCCTTGACATTTCAATTAGATTTTGTCTTTTTCTTTTTTTGATATTAGGGTCTATGAGTCCAATTTCCACAATTGCTATTCCCTTGTGAACGTCGGGGTACAGTCTTACTAGTGGAGTATTTTCAGTCATGTGATCCTTGTTGGCGTCCATCTCTATTTTGTTTTTTTTTTATTAAATTCTTTGGTCCCCTCGGGGTTTCAAATCCATTTTACCAACTCCCTTATCTTTCCACTTTCACCACTATCGCCTTTTCAGCGGGATCTACAGTTTATAAAGGTGGGTTCCGAACCACCTAGGGTCACCACTGTTTTTTAAAAAGACACATGGAATATTTCCAGAGGTGCCGGCATCGGGGATTGAACCTGCGACCACGGAGTCCACAGGCGCGCGCTTCACCCACTGAGCTACTGTGCGCCCCATCTCTATTTTGTTATTATCGTACAATGTTAGTGCCTCTTCTTTTATTTTCTTTTGGGTTGCAGATTCATTTTCATCGCTTATGTCTCCTGTTTTTCGTTTTAACGACATATATGTGTACATTTTTACCTCCTTTTCCTCCATTGTATTATGCTACTAGTGTACGTATACCCCCCATTAGGGACATGTTTTAGGCTCAACTTGATGTTCTGTTATATTGTGTATTGTCACGTTGATCTCTTTTCGACGAACGGAAGGCTCGTGAAAGTGATCAAACTCGGGCTTTGCTGGTACAGAGACCGGGCCGCGTTTAGCCGAGTACACGCGGTCCGCCCGGGACAACGGGATTCGAGAGTCCGACGGATCAAAATTGAGTTGTTCGGGCGCCAGCCACCTTGAGGATTCCACGCGAGACGCGATTCGATTCTCGGCCTCGGAGAAGCCGAGGCCGACGGTCGAACCCTCGAAATACGCGGACGAAAATTACGCCTCGAAACGGGCCAAAGGATTCGGACACGGGGACGTTCGGATAGCCCTCTCGGCAGGGCGGATCTCACAGGAATACTAGAATAATTCACGACAATGTGGGCTCGAGATGTTTAATCGGTCGTCGGTAGTTACAAAATTACGGCCTCGTGGCCGCGACCCGAGAGCCCGCGCTCTTCATACAGCTTGGCGGTAGATGGAAATCCGCAGCGCGGTTGTCTTACACAATGGAACGCGTGTCGGAATCGTCGTGCAAAATCGCGATCTTCCAGGAACGCTGGACAACGAAATCGCACGCAACGCAGGTGAACGGCGTAGTATGGGACTGTCGCGGCGGCCGTCGCTCGCGATTCGATTCTACGCACGCGGTATCGATGCTACGTTTCGATCGTCGGCGCGACACAGGATTCGAGACAACTGGAGATTATTCTCACGACAAACGACTCCTCCGAGGAACCTTCCGAAATCACGATACCCGGAGAAAACTCTACGGAAACCTAACCTCAAAACGCCCTCCGAACGGGCGTGAGATATTGGCGCGAAGCGTCCTGCGCCCCGGCACACGCGAATATTCGAGGACGGAACGAGAAGCGTTCGTCCTCGCGCGATTAATGTCGAGCCACCTCGCAAAGAAATATCGAATCGATCACTGGCTGACTCACCGTTTTTCCGTGCTTTCGTCTCTCGTATTCTGGGAGCTCACGATCTTCGTTGCTTCCGGGAAGCGTGTCCTAACAGGCTGCACGACTAGTGGACCCTCTAATCCCGTACGGGAAACTCTCACGAGCACGACGTAATTCTGATAACTCGCGGAACTAATGACTCGTATTATTCGCTCGCAGGGACAATTGCAGTTTACGTGATTCCGCTACGGAAGCCAGCGCGACAGTGTCGCATCGATTTTCGATCGCGCGACAGCTCGATCCTTTTTCCCCCCTCTCGACTCGTTGCCGAATTTTCCCGTTTGACGCGTGCCACGCGCGCGACCTCCTAGCTACCAGGATCGTCCCTACTAAGGTCCTTGGGCCCCAGACCGTAACGCGAAGATTCGAAATCGGAGGCTCTCCTCCTTTGGCTGCGATGGCACCACCCACGCCGGAGCTTCAGCGCGATGAGGCGGCGTCGGGACCACGAAAGGTCGAGATGACCGGATGGAAAATATCAGCTCCTGTCCCTTCGACGCCTCCGGGTTGATCACCCGGGTGCTCTCGATCCAAATCGTCGATGCCCGTGCACGGGGCTTTCGCAATATCGGCCAGTTCTTTTCTGCGGGATCGTCTGGTGCGGTGTCTCCTTCTCGGGAAAACTTCGGTCGGTCGGGGTACTTTTTCCGCGTCCCTGTCACGGCCCTGTAAACTGGCCGTTCTCGGCGCGTACGACAGATGTCAGTCAGCAGTAATCGGTCGGTACGGAATTTCCTCGGGGAACGCTCTCGAATCCTGCGATGCCGTGTCGTGACCCGTGAGAGGGCGGCCCAGTCCTTTTATGTTACAATTGTAACCGAAATTAACGGAGAAAGTGACGTCGCAAAATTTGCAACGTCACAGTATATAACTATATATTGAGAAATGCAGTTCTATATAGCAGTGATTCGCTTTGGGACTTAGTATTATATTATTATATTGTATAGAAATAATTTGTCTCATCCACATAAGTGTCACTCGATCCCTTACCGATGGCGTCCGACTCGACCCTGTAGAAAATGCCCTAGCACGACAGCGTACTCTATCGAAATGGAACGGTCAGCTAGTGAACTACATGACGTTACAACACGAAAGGTGTTTGACTCAGGACGCTAGATTTTACAGCGTTGTCAGTTTTAAAAGTGCAATGTTGCCGCATTATATTCGTACAGTAACCGTCGATGCCCGCCTGCCCGCATCGAAAGCGTTTGAGCGGTTTCTTGTCTGCTTTCCGGAGCTGGCGAAATTCATAGTCATATACTGCTTCTTAATTTAAAGTATAGAATTTTCATTCGTAAATGATTTTATTAAACGATTATCTAAATATTCGTTGACTTGTTAATAAACCTTTTTAATGTTTTTAATTGTTTATGTAAATATAAAATTTTTTAATGTTTTGATATTTTTAATTCGTAGATTGTTTAACGCATTCACGTAAACCTGATTATACAGGGTGTTAGAGATTAATGCAAAAAATCTCTACTCCCGGATTGTATCTAATTTGTTTTAATAAAATGGCTCATTTCTGGCGATCAGTTCGGCGAGTCGTCGTCCCCGCACCATCCCACTGCTCCCCGCGAGCTCCTCGGGTGGATCGAGCAGCTTCGGCCTCGCGGGTGCGGCAGGGGGAGCGGACGCGGTAGATCGGCGCGCCCAGCTGATCGCTCAGTTAACTTTCGATAGTGACAACACAACATACGTTCACTTATTGATTTGATATTCCCATCTCGCTTGAAACGTTTCGCTCGAACCGTCATTCGATCGATCCCAGTCTAATTATTAATCTTAGAGTCCCGGTATCGATCCGATTTCCCGAATTGTTTGACGCGGTTGTAAATACGTTCAAAGCAATGTTCTATCGCCTCGTCCCAGATTATCGTCGTTACCGTTCGCGTTCAATTTGAACGATTTCTAACGAGCTCCCAAGTATGAGGATGGTGGGGATGCCCACGTATTACGCGAGGCCTCCGATCCGCGGGAGTCGTGATTTACGATTGATAGCTACCTGTTCTTGCGAAACGAGAGCCGCGATTCGTTCCTCCGAAACGATATCTCTATCTCAGTTATTTGTACCGCGAGTTCAAAATTATTAATATTAAATAGTTATTCTTGGAGGTCGCAGAAACCCGGCTTCCCCGAGTAAACCAGTGTTCTCATTCGCCCACTTACACTATTTTCCGCCACCGGACTGATCCAACCCTTCCTACCCGATTCTAAACGAAGTGCTCGTGTCGGGGTAAATAATTTGGTCCTTCGAGCCGGATTACGGTAATTAAGTGGATAAGTGTGAAAGTGGACTCTGGTTTCTACCTTGGAAAACCGGTAAAATTCGAACACCGGTGTCAACAAGACAAGGGGACTCTGACTGCGAGGCGACCTCAAACAGACACCAACCGTTGCGATGGATTTGAATGTAACGGAATCTTTCGAAACCGCTTTGGAAAGGCAACTGCAAGCTTGCGTCTCTCTCAAAAAGGCGTTAATTAATACGAAGAAGAAAGGAGAGGCCAACTACACCCTTCGGTATCTGGAAGACAGGTTCAAACTGTTCGAGGATACCTGGTACGAGATCAAGCAGCTGAATGCGTTTCTGCAAGCTGCCAGGAAGGCCGACAAGAAGAGGGAGGACGTTCCGTACTTCACATCTAACCAGATGGACCGCATGGACGACATACACGAGGAAGGATGGGACTATTTCAAGGAGCACATTGGACGCTTGACCATCCCGATGACGCCTCCCGCGGCAAGTTCCTCCGTTGTGTATCCCTCACCCCCGGTAAGTGGAGCGTTTCCAATTAAACTTCCGAAGGTGGAGCTTCCCACGTTCGACGGGGATCTAGCGAAATGGAAATCGTTTGAATCCAGATTCAGTTCCGAGATTTTGAAAAACAATAGACTAACCGACGTGTCGCGCCTTGAGTATCTGCTTAGCGCGTTAAAGGATGAAGCTGTCGCCGCCGTCGAGAATCTCGATGTAATCGACGCGAATTTCGAAATTGCGTGGAATCTCCTTCGCGAAACGTACGCTAATGAACGGATAGTTGTTCAAGCTTTATTGCATAAATTGTGTGCAGTAAAGTCCATCAAGCACGATCAGCTTGATTCCTTAAAGCAGTTTACCGTTCACTATCGTAATACGTTAGAAGCTCTACGAAAACTCGGGCATCCCTCCGACCAAGATTTTCTCGTCTACATGATAACGAGTACCTTCGATAGCGAGTTAAATCAAAAGTGGAGCGACCACATCGACGACACTAGAACTTATCCGAGTTACAAAACCTTGGAAAAATTCATGCTAAAGAAAGCCGCGGCGTTAGAAGCGAAACATCAGTCAAAGCCAAAACCCGCGCCGGTCGTGCAACAATCGAGTCTAACACACCCGAGATCCACCGCTCACATAATAGAAGAGTCGGGTCGTTCGCCCGCGCCGTGTTTAATGTGTGCCGAATTGCACTGCATCCGAGAATGCAAAGCGTTTCGAAGACTGTCCCCGCTCCTACGCTACGACTTTCTGAAGGATCAACGCGTGTGTATAAACTGCCTCAGCTCAGACCATATCGTGTCGATCTGTTCGAGTCTGAATGTCTGCAGAGAATGTCACGCGAAGCATCACACGCTACTCCACCGAACGGAGAATCAGGGACAAAACAGGGCACCGTCGCGACCGAACAGGAATCCACCATCTCGTGCGAACACTGTTAAACAACAGTCGAATGGCCCTTCGCGATTATTATCGACAACAGCGGCGACTACCAGTGAAGTGCGCCCGTCCAGCTATCAGGATACCTGCGATAACATTGCCACGCATTTCGCAGAAGCTGCTCCAAACGTCGGGAAGGTGGTCCTACTAGCCACAGCTCTAGTAACCGTTTTCTCGCCGGACGGCCGATCGCGATTAACGCGCGCGTTAATTGATCAAGGCTCCCAGTCGTCGTTCATATCGACTAATTTAGTCCAAAGTTTGCGCTTAAAGCAGGTTCGTTCGCCCATATTTGCGTGACAGGGCTCGGCGGTGAACATGCGAGTAGTATAAACTACAGCACGTTCATTAGGATAGGAGGGGCCGCTCACTCGCAGCCGGTCGCCTCTACGCGTGCGTTTCTAGTACGTAACATTTCGCAATACGTTCCACCCCCGATTAATGTAGAGAATTACCGGGCGTTCGCGAACCTCAAGCTAGCCGACCCCAACCCCGCATCGAATCGAAGAATCGAATTGCTGCTTGCAGCCTGTTCAAGATTCGGGGTTCAAATTGTGGAAATCAGCAGCCGCGTTGCCAACCGTCGAAGACGGCATTTTTTTCCTCTATGTTGACAAGCACGCGCTGCCGTTACTCGAGGCCGCGTAGGCCGTGTCTGTGTCTATTGCCGGCAACCGTCCACGATTTGAATCTCGAACGGTTTCGGTGCTCTGAATCATGCGATCGATCTTGCGCCAATCGCGTACGGCACTGTTTAGTTGTTCGCCGAATATATAAAGGCCCTCCCTTGCCGGAGCGGCGGCTTTTCAGTTCTTCATACGTACGCGTTCAAATCTACAATTGTCATCAATCATATTCTACTTTCGTCAATTTCATTTATCTGAGTTGCGACAATCGCTGCGTCTTTTATATTAACGACCGGTTCGTTTGAGTCCTCGACCGTTCGGTTCTATTTCCATCGCGTCGCGTTGCGTGCTTTGCTTCGCGTGAAGATTTCCGATCGCACGCGTTCAAGATCTCCGCTCACGGTGATCCCCGTGACAAGGATCACTCAAGATCGTCCGTCGCGCTCAAAAGCAACGTCCAGCACGTCGCAAGATTTCCGCTCCGTGACCCATCTCGAGGTCGCGAACCGAACAACTTCTGAAGAAACAAAAATAAACGCAGTCTCGTTCCGGCAACCGTACCGATCGGTCGTGTTTACTATCGTTGTGTACCGTTAACGAGTTCCATATTATAGTGCGAAGTGAGTGACGTAGTCTAGCTGTGTTGGTAACACCAACACAGCTGTGCGACCCATAGCTGTGTTTACGTGCGCGACACTTGTACGTGCGCGTGTGCGCGAGTTATCATGGAGCTGAGCAAAACGCAAGGCAATGAAGAACATGTAAATTACGAAAATGACACCCAAAAGGATAGTAATCCGTATAGCTCAGTGGTTAAAAAGCATACCACTCCAAATAACCCCACCGAATCCAAAGTCTCATATGCAAACATCACGAAACAGGAATTTACACAAGAATATAAACGGGAACAAGCCATAATCCTACAGTCAATCGACGGCATCACTATCAGGGAATACGCTCGGGCGATCGCGAACATAGTAGGAGGCAAAGCTATTAAATACCTATCAAGAATATCCAACAACAGAATATGCATATACCTAGATAACGAACAAACGGTTACGAAACTAACACAAAAACACAAATCGGTAAACATAAACAATATAAGTATAGAAATCAGACCGATGATTCTCCCAGCCCAACGTATTATACTATCCAACGTAGCCCCAATCATTCCAAATAACCAGATAGAGAATATCTTTAAGCATAATAACATAAAACTGCTCTCGAAAATCACGCCGCTAAAAGCCGGAATCACAGACCCGGATTTATCTCACATCCTAAGTTTTAGAAGGCAGGTTTATGTCGACCCAGAAGATGCTAAAAGCATACCGACCACTTTTACAATAACAATAGACAACATTACATATAGAATATTTGCTACAACAGAGAAACAAACATGTTTCAAATGCCAACAAGAAGGACACATTGCAAGCCAATGCCTAGACATGGTAAACTCGAACACATCGAATCCACAAGCCCATACACAAGCACAGACACACCCATACCCCCCTAGCACCAATCCTATAACTGAAACCAATACGCAAACAGAAACAGACATCACCGAAGAAACTGAAATACAAACACATAATTTCCTCGGAATAGACAAATCTAGAAATGAGGAAATAAAAGACCCAAAAAGATACAATGCAGGGAGAAAACGACCACCATCCACAACGTCCGAGGAAAGTGTGACGAATTTAGTGAAATTAAGTGACATGGAACAGGTCACGATCACCAACAACCCAACACAGAATGTAAAAGAAAAATATCCTAACAACCCTACACCAACCTTCAAAAAACCAAAAACATTCTCGCTAGACAGAATAGACGAGATGCTAGAACCAGCAAAAAAATACATCAACGATACAAAAGATAACCAAATAATGGATTACCTCCAATTGAAAAGTTTACTGGAAAATGCAATAGGAGCACCTAATCCGAAGGAAATAACCAAAAAGTACACCAGCAATATACCAGCCTTAGCCGAACTACTAATAAAAATTCACCCCTTACTTAAAGAGCGGTCAATTAAAATCAGAATACGTAATTTGTATAAGAAATTGACTCAAAACTCATCTGAACAACCTGTACTCAACTGGTCATCGGAGATAGACAGTGACACACCAAGTTAAAAATAAAAACCACCAATTATTACCAAAGCCACATCATGAAAACAATCATTCAATGGAACATAAACGGATATTACGCCCACCTCGAACAACTACAAATCATTGTTAAACAGCACAACCCAGACATTTTATGCCTCCAAGAAACAAACTTAAAAAAGAAACATAATCCATCACTGAAAAATTATAGTTTTTATGTCAAAAACAGAGAAAACAATAACCACGCCAGTGGGGGAGTAGCCATTGCAATTTCAAACAAATTTTCAACCTCAGAAATCCCACTAAAAACAAACTTGGAAGCAATTGCAGTAACCATTCATTCTCCTAATAAAATCAACGTCTGTAACGTCTACCTACCAAATAGCCAACCTCTTCAGCTGCAAGATATACAAAACTTAATTGAACAAATCCCTCTCCCCATAATTATAACAGGAGACTTCAATAGTCACAATCCACTGTGGGGATCATCCAGAATAGATACCCGCGGAAAGATAATTGAGAAATTATTGCAAGACCCAAAATTAATTCTATTAAACACAGGTCAGCCTACGCATTTTAACGCAAGTAACGGCTCATTTAGTGCAATTGACCTGACTATCTCTGATACCAAAATTGCCCAACGCACAGAATGGGATGTAATAGACAACCTTCACGACAGTGATTATTTCCCTCTCAAGGTAACCTACAATGACAATACCTCTTTTTGCCAACCCAGGCAAACTCCCAAGTGGAATTGGAACAAAATTGACTGGGAAACATATCAAAACCAGATCAACAAATCCATCACCCCAACACATAAAAATACAATTAACCCCAGCAAAATCAATGATATTGTTAACGACTTCGAATCTATCATAACCAATGCAGCAAAAGAGGCCTCCGACCCCACGACAAGAAGAACCACAAAGACTCGTAACAGACGCACGACCCCCTGGTGGAATAAAGAATGCGAAACTGCGTTAAGAAATAGTCATCACGCATTCAACAGGGTCAAAAAGAACCCCTCTCCAGAAAACCTAATAGAATACAAGAAATATCGTGCCAAATTTCGTAGAATTATCAAGGAAAGAAAGAAAAAATCTTGGAATGAATACACTTCATCTATAACAAACCAAACCCCCGTTAAACAAGTATGGAATAAAATCAAACAGATAAATGGGAATAACACATACTTTGGAATTCAATACCTCCAAACAGACAAAAACCAAGTAGTGACAAACACAAAGGAAATTGCCAATACCCTTGCCGACAAATTTAAGTCAAACTCCAGTAACAGTAATTACACCACAATATTTCTCTCAAACATTAACGAACGCGAAAAGGAAATAAAAAAGAAACTTTGCTGCAGGGATAAAAAAATAACTGATCCAGTAATAAACTCCAACATAAGCATGAATGAATTAAACAATTGTCTTCAATCAACAAAAGATTCATCACCGGGTCCGGATAATATTCCTAACAGATTACTAAAAAACCTCCCCATGGAAGGAAAGAATTATCTACTCCAAATATACAACTGCATATGGAAGCATGAGGTATTTCCTGATAATTGGAGGAAAGCCATAGTCGTTCCAATCCTCAAGCCTGACAAAAGCAAACATAAACCAGAGAGCTATCGCCCAATCGCCCTAACTAATAATATGTGTAAAATACTGGAAAAAATTATTAATAAAAGACTCCGCTGGTTCCTTGAAAGCAATGACCTCCTATCGCCAATCCAGAGTGGATTTCGCGAATATCGCTCTACAATGGATGTACTTACCAATGTGCACACGAGCGTGTGCGACGCCTTCCAAAATAACGAGTCTCTCATCGCAGTATGCTTGGATATTGAGAAAGCATATGATATGATTTGGAAACCGAAAATCATAAACACTCTCATGGAAATAAACATCAACGGCCCTATGCTATCCTTCATAGTCAACTTTCTATCAAACAGATCCATTCAAGTAAGGATAAACAACATACTATCAGATCCGATGGAAGTTGAAAATGGGGTACCCCAGGGTTCAGTCCTCAGTGTCACACTATTCATGCTTGGAATTAACGATATTACAAACGACATAAAACCACCTGTAAACGCCCATCTGTATGCTGACGATCTCACCCTAACATGTAGTGGGAAAAATACACGCACACTTAAAGAAATACTGCAAGTATCGATCGATAGTCTGCAAGAATGGTCCCATAGATCTGGCCTCAAATTTTCACCCCAGAAAACCCAGTGCATCTTGTTCTCCAACAAACCCAGTCAAGAAAAACCAACATTAACGATGGGAAATAATGAAATCAAATTCGTCGACAACATCAGGCTCCTTGGATTAAATTTTGATAGTCGGTTATCCTGGATCTCCCACATAAAACTATTAAGAAATTCTTGCATAAAAAGGCTAAACATTATAAAAGTGCTAGCCAGCCATAAATGGGGCTCAGACCAAGAAGTCCTACTTAAAACATACCATGGACTAATCAGGTCCAAGATGGACTACGGCTGCATCCTGTACAACTCAGCAAAACCGCACATCCTAAAAATGATTGATCCCATTCATAATGCAGCACTACGACTAGCTATGGGACTACACTGCACATGCCCTATTAATGGAATACTATTTGAAGCCGGCGAGATGTCACTTGACCAGAGGAGGAAATTCCTAAGTATAAAATACGCACTCAAAATGTCTTCCACTCCTAGAAATCCGACATACCAATACATATTCAACAACAGATACTATGAACTATACGAAAAAAAACCAAAGCGGCCATCACCACTATATGTCACAATTAAAAAATATCTCTCACTTCAATCATGACACAAAAAGAAATCATCATAGAACGCAAGCAAGATAAAATTCCCCCTTGGCACATCAAAACTCCGGAAATAGACACATCCCTTGCAGACTGCAACAAGAACTTAAGATCAAGTCTTGAACACAGTACCAGGTTCCTAGAACTTAATAATAAATACGCATCCTGCAAAAAACTTTTCACTGATGCATCCAAATCTAAACAAGGTGTAGGATACGCTATTATAACAGAGGATGACATCATTAAAAAACGCCTACCCATACAAACATCTATTTTCACCGCTGAAGCCTATGCAGTACACGACGCTCTCAAACATATATACACTTCTGATTTCCAAAACCACGCAATATATACCGACTCTATGAGCGTATCCCAAGCCTTAGAAAATACCGCGAAACATAACAAAAACGAAATCATTAGAAATACCTTAACATTATATACAGAACTTGTAGCTAATAACAAAAAGATATTCATAATATGGATTCCCTCGCACCAAGGAATAGCTGGAAACACACAAGCAGATCTGAGAGCCAAAGAGGCAACCACCCTACACAGACAGAACAACAAGCAACCCAAATCCCGCTCCAAGAAGTTATCAACGGCGTAAGAGAAGAAATCAAAGAAGAATGGAATAACATATGGAAATCGAAACCATCAAAGATACATAAAATAATCACAAATTTTTTCCAAGACATCCCACGCGACCACATGAGCAGAAAAGAAAGAATCATTCTTTCCCGCCTGAGAACTGGTCACTGTAAGATAACACATGAATTCCTCATAAAGAAGACAGATCCCCCTCTCTGCTGTAATACCCCACTAACAGTGCACCACATCTTGTATGACTGCCGAAAATTCTCCACCCAGCGACTCAAATTTGAAATCAACCAGAACACGGCCCTCACATCCGAAAAGCATATAAAAAACACCATTGAATTCCTTAAAGATATCAACCACCTCAACAAAATCTAAAAAAACACAATAGAAGTTCGTCGCTAATGACCTAGATGTTGATGCGACGTTAAGCCTTAATATAAAAAAAAAAAAAAAAAATAAACGCAGTGTGAAACTAATATCGAGGTTACTCTCCCTCAATCAACCTCATCCTCGCCTTTTCCTCGCGCGCTCAATTCTGAGCGGTCCCGGCCTCAGGCGCCTCCGACCGTCGGTCGACGCCGAACACAGCCGAACTCTTCAGCCAGATACTTCGCCCTGGCATCCGTCGGTCACAGAAAAGCGGTCCGGTTGCCCAGAATACAGAGCTTGGATGGATCTTGTCTGGCAGTACATTAGGGACGAGTGTCTCGCACCCCACGGTGACCTTGCATCACGGGGTTACAGAGGACACTCTCGAAAAAGCCTTGATACGGTTTTGGGAAACGGAAGCAGTGCCCACGTCGCGCCCCTTTACTACGGAGGAAAACCTATGCGAGCAGCACTTTGCCGAATCCTATACACGGGATGAAACAGGTCGGTTCACAGTACGGTTACCGTTCAACAGACCGGCACCGTACGACCTCCTCGGAGATTCCTTCCGTGGATCTGCCACGTCCCTCCGCCGATTAACGTCGAAGCTAAAACGCGACAAGAAGATCCAAGACGAATACACGACCTTCATACGGGAATACGAATCGCTCGGTCACATGACGCGATTTTCACCGATTGATGTAACAAGGGCGTTCATCCCACATCGCGCGGTCGTTCGGGAAGAGAGTTTGACTACGAAGCTACGCGTCGTTTTTAATGCGTCGAGTAAAACAACGAGCGGTTACTCCCTTAATGACCTACTTCATGTGGGGCCAAAGCTACAATTGGAGATCTCGAGCATACTGCTAAACTGGCGCCTCCACCAATATGTACTGGTTCCGCCAAATTATTGTACATCCAGATGATAGGAAATACCAATGCATCTTATGGGAAAATGAATCATGTGCCGAAATCGAAGCGTATGAATTAAATACGGTAACCCACGGCACCGCCTGCGCCCCGTATCTTTCGATGCGCGTTATTAGGGAGATTAATCATCTCGAAGGAGCGAACTTCCCTCTCGCGTCCCCGATACTCGAAACCAGCATCTACGTAGACGATATTTTTATGGGGGCAGCGGACAAGCGGCTGCTTGAACAAACGCGGCAGCAAGTATGCCAATTACTTGCACGAGGTGGCTTCCATCTTCGGAAATGGGCCGGGAACGACTCGCAAATCCTTCGGAACATCCCGGAAACTAAGCATTCGCACGCCGTCGACCTGCGGATATTTCACGAGTTGGAGCTAAAGGTTTTAAGAATCAACTGGATACCATCAGACGACGCCTTTTACTTCAATCTGCAGCAGTTCGTCATACGCGAAGGAAAGATGACCAAGCGCGAATTCCTGTCGGAAATATCCAAGTTGTTCGACCCTCTAGGTTGGTTATCACCGATAATCATTCGCGCGAAAATTCTGATGCAGCAGCAGTGGCTCGAGAAAATTCATTGGGAGGACCACACGTATCCGTCAAGACGCAGGATAGCTGGAACGCATTTTGCTCAGATTAGCGTGCATTGAACTCCATGCGAGTTCCTCGCTGGATAAAATACGGTCCCGATTCGACGCAAGTGCAGTTGCACGGATTTAGCGACGCCTCCAGCGCAGCATTTTCCTGTGCTATCTACGCTCAAGTGTCGTCCCTTAGTGGCGATACATTCACCACGTTACTCGCCGCGAAGTCGCGAGTAGCGCCGATTAAAACTCTCTCAATTCCAATCCTCGAATTGAACGGAGCGGTAATGCTGGCGGAGTCGATGGATCACGTCACCAAGTCCATCACTGTCTCAGCGGATCGCATTATATGTTGGACCGACTCTACGATAGTCCTCGCCTGGTTGAGGAAACATCCCGCAACGTGGAAGACCACGGTGGCCAATCGTACGTCAAAAATCCACTCGACGCTCCCATCGGCTATTTGGAAGCACGTGCCGACGCGATTTAATCCTGCTGATTTGAATTCGCGCGGTGTAAAGGCAGAGGATCTATTATCGTCGACGTTATGGATCGGGGGACCACCCTGGATGCGGGAGAGAGAGGAGCGGTGGCCGCTCCAGCAAGTGTACGAGACGCAAGAAGGGAAAAACAAATCAGCTGTTCATCTGACAACAAGCGGCGAGCCGTGGGTCGCTCTAGATCAAGTTTCCAGCTGGTCTCGTCTCATCCGCGTATTCGGCTATGTCAGACGATTTGTAAATAGAACGCGTTCGAAAATCCTCGCGTCACGCGTTTACCTCACCGCGTCCGAGTTACATGAGGCGGAGCGAAGCATCGTACGTCACGTACAAGCCCATGCGTTCCGATCGGAATTCAGCAGGCTCAAAGAGTCAAAACCGTTGGATAAGCGATCATCGCTTACCCCTTTGAATCCCTTCATTGATCAGTTCGGCATCTTGCGTGTAGGAGGAAGGTTGCAGAATTCTTTCCTACCTTGGGAAACTAAACATCCCAGCATTTTACCAAAACATACAATCTCGGAGCTAATCTTACGCGATGCACATGTGCTTTCCCTACACGGCGGAACGCAATTAACAGTGTACACTGCTCGACAGAAGTACTGGATACTGGGCATCCGCGATGCAACGCGAAGAATCATCCACCAATGCGTAAAATGTGCACGATGGCGGGCGGAAATGTCCACGCAGATTATGCAAAACCTCGTACCTTCCCGTTGTCGACCATCCAACCCGTTTCTCAACATCGGAATAAACTACGCGGGGCCGTATTTAGTACACGATGCTGCGGGCCGCGGAAAGAAAGCGCACAAGGCTTATATCGCCGTGTTTGTTTGCCTGGCAACACGAGCAATACATTTAGAGTTGGTCCACGAGTGCTCTACGGCAGCATTCTTCGCTGCCCTTGATCGTTTCATTTCTCGTCGCGGGATACCGAAAATCATAACCAGCGACAATGGAACGAACTTCATTGGAGCGGCACGCGAGCTCGCGCAAGATTTTTCCACGATCACCGAATCGTCAGAATTACAGAAGCACTGCGGTGACCTGCGCATTCAATGGTCCTTCTGCCCTCCTGGAGCACCGCATCACAGAGGCATGCAGGAGGCGGCGGTACGCTCTGTCAAACACCATCTTCGACGTATCATGGGATGCTTTACGCCAACCGCCGAAGAGTTTACAACGTTACTCTGCAAGGTCGAGGCCACGCTGAACTCCCGACCGATCACACGGGTGCGAGATGATCCAGAATGTTTGGAAATATTAACTCCAGGGCATTTTCTAACGGGCGGCCCATTGAATTCGCGACCAATTCCATCGGTATCCGACGAGCCAATCTCGCATCTGTCGAGATGGCAGCAAATTCAGAACTTCCACGAACGCTTGTGGAAGATATGGTCACGCGAGTACCTTCAAGAGCTGCAGTCACGATACAAATGGCGAGCTATAAAGGACCAGTTCACCATCGACGACGTCGTGCTCGTCGAAAACCCTATGTTACCCCCAAACCGGTGGGAAATAGACAGGGTTATAAAAACCTTCCCAGATAATGCAGGCAACACCCGTATAGTCCAAGTGCAGACGAAAACCTCTTGCTACCGTCGACCTATTACGCGGTTATGTAAATTACCGGTAAATTAATCACAATTTGTAAGATAACATGTAACATTGTAACATAAAGATGTTTAGTACGATGTACCCTAACACGGGTGTGTGGGATGCGTGAATGCTACCAGAATGAGTGAATGTAGAGTGACTGTGAGAATGAGTGGGTGGAGCTCGTTTCTTTCGTATATTCGGTTGCGCGGTCGCGCAAGGCGGGCGGTATTGTTTAACGCGGTTGTAAATACGTTCAAAGCAATGTTCTATCGCCTCGTCCCAGATTATCGTCGTTACCGTTCGCGTTCAATTTGAACGATTTCTAACGAGCTCCCAAGTATGAGGATGGTGGGGATGCCCACGTATTACGCGAGGCCTCCGATCCGCGGGAGTCGTGATTTACCATTGATAGCTACCTGTTCTTGCGAAACGAGAGCCGCGATTCGTTCTTCCGAAACGATAACCGTGAGTCGTTCCTCCGAAACGATATCTCTATCTCAGTTATTTGTACCGCGAGTTCAAAATTATTAATATTAAATAGTTATTCTTGGAGGTCGCAGAAACCCGGCTTCCCCGAGTAAACCAGTGTTCTCATTCGCCCACTTACACTATTTTCCGCCACCGGACTGATCCAACCCTTCCTACCCGATTCTAAACGAAGTGCTCGTGTCGGGGTAAACACGAATCGACCCGGAATCTAAATCACAGGGTGTTTACCTACAGGTGGGAGAAAATTTAAGGGGTGGTTCTCGACGATAATATAAGACGAAAATGAAGAACAAAAAAATTGCGATTTCGGCCTCGTCATTAAGTTATTAACAGTTAAAAATCTGCCCAAAAAGCGACAACTTTCCAACAGCGGTGCACGTTGCGTACGTCACACAGGGGCGCGACAGTCTCGTATCAAGTGACAAACGCATGCATACCTTGGTTCTCATTTGGGGCCCCAGCGAGGTGAAAATGTTTAAAAAATCGTTGGACGACATTGAACCTACCTACTCGTTAAAATCCACAAGGGCATTTCTAATATCCGCCCTATGGAATTATCGAGTAGAAGGGGTCAATGCCCTTTCACTTTTAAATTCTTCTCACACATATCCACAAATCCTTATCCTGCACTATAATTGTTCATAGCACCGTACTTAATATACTGGAACAAACGCTGTAGCACTATTTACGATATCATACACACGCACTACGAGTTTACAGAGAGTACAAGTTTACTGAGGGAAATGAGGAGAATGTAAAGAATTGGTAATCCTTTAATGTTGAAACACTGCACTTTATGGAACTTGATTTACGTCGCGAGACTTGTTCACAGACGGAACGGACATCTTGAGGTCGTGTGTGATTTCTGCGAACGGAAATCTTCGACGCGTGCGAGAAGAATCGTTCGTACAAGCTAGCATCCGTATGCACACTGATTCAAGACAGCTGATGTGGTCAATGCACACACATGAAATATTTCGCGGTCACAGACAGAATGAGAAGGAATCACGAAATTCGTGAAAACAGGATAGACAATGTATTGGTATAGCAACGCGCGTCGTTTGGGCGGTAGTTTGCTGTAGATCTTCATTTGTTTTATCGATCTGGCATTGACCTCATGAGCTGTCTTGAATCAGTATGCATACGGATGCTAGCTTGTACGAACGATTCTTCTCGCACGCGTCGAAGATTTCCGTTCGCAGAAATCACACACGACCTCAAGATGTCCGTTCGGTCTGTGAACAAGTCTCGCGACGTAAATCAAGTTCCATAAAGTGCAGTGTTTCAACATTAAAGGATTACTAATTCTTTACATTCTCCCAATTTCCCTCAGTAAACTTGTACTCTCTGTAAACTCGTAGTGCGTGTGTATGATATCGTAAATAGTGCTACAGCGTTTCCTCCAGTATATTAAGTACGGTGTTATGAACAATTATAGTGCAGGATAAGGATTTGTGGATATGTGTGAGAAGAATTTAAAAGTGAAAGGGCATTGACCCCTTCTACTCGATAATTCCATAGGGCGGATATTAGAAATGCCCTTGTGGATTTTAACGAGTAGGTAGGTTCAATGTCGTCCAACGATTTTTTAAACATTTTCACCACGCTGGGGCCCCAAATGAGAACCACGGTATGCATGCGTTTGTCACTTGATACGAGACTGTCGCGCCCCTGTGTGACGTACGCAACGTGCATCGCTGTTGAAAAGTTGCCGCTTTTTGGGCAGATTTTTAACTGTTAATAACTTAATAACGAGGCCGAAATCGCAATTTTTTTATTCTTCATTTTCGTCTTATATAATATTATCGTCGAGAACCACCCCTTAAATTTTCTCCCACCTGTAGGTAAACACCCTGTATATGTACGACGTTCACTTAAGTAATCTACAGAACAAAAGTATAGTTTTAAAAATTATGTTTTCTACATATACAGAGTGTCTCAAAATTCCCCCAGGATCCGAAAATGGGAGGTTCCTGAGATCATTTCAAGCGACATTTTCCTTCGAAAAAATTACGAAAATTACGCGGCTTCGTTAACGAGTTATTAACGAAAAACACGGACCAATGAGAGCGCGAGCTAGACGCGTGCAGCTCGGCGCGCCGGCAGCCGAGTGTCGGTGGCACGCCGCGATGACACAACGAACAAAAGTTTCTCTGTTTGAGACTGGCGCGGTCGGGCGCCATGCTGCCTCGTCGCCGCGTGACGTCAGCAGCCATGCGGTGCCTCAAAGCCATACGCACGTGGCGTGCGCATGCGAGGCTCGCGCGGGCAGCACTGCACGCACGTGATTGCCCACACCGAGTCTCAATCCTTCGGGAAAGTTCCAGAACGGTCAACCGGAATCACCGGCGCGTGACGAACTTCCTGAAGGATCGAGACAATAAAACCAAACGACAACAGCTGATAGGGCTCCTTTTTGTTCGCAAGCGATCAGCTGATCAAGTCACGACAGTTTTCACTCTGATTTATTCAAACCAGTACATTCTTGTTCATAATTGCTTTTCTTTACATCAGTTTGTATATTTATGTATAAATACAGTTAATTTATTTTTAATCCGGATATTCACCCTTTCACTCTCCTTCACAAAGTTCCATTCAAACCCTTCCGTTACAATCAGCTATTCAAACCATCGAAACTCGTCCACTCAGTTAGCGATCATTCCTCGCAATTTCTCCAAAGCATCCTTCCTTTCTGATCAGTCAATCGGAAAGGCGCGTCAAAACCATTCTCGATGATGTGAATCCTCGCCAATTTCGATAAGCTTTGGATATGTTGTCAATACCGTGATTCTGAACAACATTTCCCTTTACAGTTTTTGTCGGCCGGCTTTAGTTTACGAGATAATTGTAAGAACTTGTAATTGTAAATCGATCTCCTCGCCGATTTCGATGAGCTTTATTCCATAGGAAAAAGATATTTAATACATCGAATAAATAACATATTTCAAAGTCATCGAAATCGGTGAGGACCCACATCATCGGCAACTTTACCCGAACGAGAGGAGAAGCAGAAATTTATCGAATTAAAAACTCACTTATTCAGCCGTAAATTCATTTGCTTATTACTCCGGTGAAACACAAAACACGAAATACCACACTTTCACACAATTTCACACAATTGCTGAACACGTAGCACACTTTTCTAATTCGTATCGATAGCGAACGAAATTACATACTCCGACGCGGAAAGAGTTCCATGCTCTTCGCGATTCCGCGCGAAACTATGCTCTCCCAGCCTACAATGTATTGGATGAAGGCGTCGTTTAAAACAAATGAAATCGTACCCAAGGAAATATTGATTTTTCGAGAATCATATGGTATGGATTTTTCGAGAATCATATGATTCTCGCAAACATCGATTCTTGACGAACGAACGATGCCATGGACGAGATATCTCGTGTATCTTTATCACTGATATATCGTGCTATTATCCATTCACAGCATCGTTTCTTCGACATCACGGAAACGAGATATCTCGTCGACTGTAGTTCTGTGCGCCTCTGAAAAGGACTAATTAAAAATGTTATAAAAAAAAATTAAACCGACTTTGAAGAAAGGCACACACGAACTTAAATAAGGATTTTCGTAATTTCCAGTGTCGAAATTTTTGAAATTTTCAGTTTTGTGCCACCTTCGAAATTGTATTGTATTTAAGTTCGTTTAAGTTCGACAGTTGGCGCGCCGGGCCGACTGTGCCAACTCGCGTCTAGGTCCTCGGTCCACGGACCTCTGATTGGTCCGTGTTTTTCGTTAATAACTCCTAAACAAAGCAGCGGATAACATTTTTGCAAAGGAAAATATCGCTTCAAATGGTCTCAGGAACCTCCCATTTCCGGGATGTTCAGGAATTTTTGGATACCCTGTAGATTGCGGTGTTTATGAAACATATTTCAGCTATCATAAGCCAATTTATGCAATCCTCGATAATAAGGTTGTCAAATATAAAAAAGAAGAGAATGAAGAGAAAACAGATGTACAGTAAATTCTCTATAAACGCGAACGCCTCGGGGGGATTTCTTCGCATTTTTCGATCGTGGTCCTACGTTTTTCGAGCTTCAAAGGCTGAGCCGAACGTAGAGAAGGACAGCGCGTGTAAAGCGAGACCACGCACGGGCCTTTGAATTGTGCCGGCGACTCCGACTCTCCGCGTCTCTTTCTTTTCTATACGCGCTATCCTTCCTTGCGCCCGAAACGTTCATCGTCATTTAAACCACTACAGTTTAAATACCATCGAAGGAAAACTATCGAATTGAAGCGTTTACATCCGTCAGGAAAAGACACACTTTTTGTAGTTTTTGAACTGTTTTAAGTAATATACTTAAGATTTATTTAAGATTTATTTAATTTTGTTTCTTATCAAAAAATTGTAATGGAGCGAGCGACGCGCGTGACTTAACACGGTGTTAGGTTTTGCGACATGATCGGTCATAGTTCATCGCGTCTTTATATTTGCGAAATCGAACGTTACTGCCGGGAAACCGGACGACGCACGACCACTGTACTCTTATGTTCTAAAGTTACTTCATATGTATATACCGTCAATTAAACCACTAAATTCAGTTTAAATTAGGTCGTGTTTGGTATCATTTTAATCAGAAAAATGCCAGAAATAAGGTAGTGAATGTCCCATAACAGTATCATGGAAAATAAGGAAGATAGACTGTTGGTGTAACGTTATAATGTCTCACGGGCCTTTGAACTGTGCCGGCGCGCTGCGACTCTGCGTCTCTTTCTTTCACATGCGCTATCCTTCCTTGCGCCCGAAACTTTCATTGTCAATTAAACCACTAAATTCAGTTCAAATTAGATCGTGTTTGGTATCATTGTAATCAGAAAAATGCCAGAAATAAGGTAGTGAAAGTCCCACAACAGTATCATGGAAAATAAAGAAGATAGACTGTTGATGTAACGTTATGATGACTCACGGGCATTTGAACTGTGCCGACGCCTGCGACTCTCCGCGTCGCGTTAGTAGTGGTTCACACCGAAATACCGAGCCGAGATCTGTGTGCTAAGTTGGAGGGGATATTTCTTTCGCGTTTATCGTGAAGAGATTTTCGCGTTTATAGAGAATTTACTGTAACAATCACAAATCAAAAAATGAATCCTGAAAATTTCACAATTTTTGATGTATGTAGTATAATGATCTCGGATCAGCATATCGATCAAAATAATCATGAATATGCAGTGCCTGCAGAATGTTTCCTCAATGATGGTGTACGAGGATTTGGCTGTTTTAATTGGAAGAATGCGAGACTGGATCGCTGGATGGTTGATGAGAGAATGAAAGGGTTGAGTGAACGGTTAATTTTGAACAGGAATGAATGTATGAGAGTGAATAGGGAAGTATCCGGATTTACAAATAAAAATAACTGTATTTTGCACTGTTAAATGATACAATATTGTCGGTGATGAATAAATGATTGTGTGAATTATGTACAAAAGAAGTTGAAATAAAGAAAATTGAACAAGACTCTTGAGATTATCACGTGACGTTTCACAGCTGATCGGTACTAGAGCGTTCGAAAAAGGAGGGCGAGACGACGGTTGTCTCTCTCTTTTATGGCCTTGATCCTTCTGGAATGTTCCTCACGCGTCACGCTTCCGTGGCAGAGTTCGAGAATCTTCCAGAAGGATCGAGAGCGAATTTAAGCCAATAGCGTAAGAGATCGCGCGTTACGCAATATCCGGACGCTGCTGATCGAACGGTGATTCGAGCGGATCGCGTCGTCTGCTCGGCGCGTTGTACGGTGCCCCTGAGGCAATATGGCGCTCGGGAGCGCCAATCTTGAACAGATGGTTATAACTATGCTTTAGAAACAACCGAATGTAAAGAAGTCATAAAACCTGATTGTTATTTACAAGGTAAACATGTTAATTTATTTCACGAAATTATGAACAGAAATCTAAACGAGCGTGGAATATACAACTTTTCTCAAGATACTAGTTACGTTCGAGCTGTTTTGAGTAATTTACAAGAGATCCCAGAACATGAGACGAATATTCAGATAATATCCCTAGTAGCACAACATATTGTATACACATTCATCTGATATTGTAACGGTCCTGGTTCCTGGTGCGCGACTTTCTCGCGGTGGTGCTCCTCGTAGCCGGTATAGCTCGCCGATCCAGGGTTCGAAACGGCGAGGAGAGTATTCGGCGCGGGGAAGGAGTCGGTACGGTGCTAGTGAAATAACGAGACGTGTGTTTCGAAATATAACAGTGTTCGCTGCCTGGCGATTTATACGTTCCGGTGTTTCTGCATACGGTGCTCCCGGACGCGATATTCGACTTCGATGCTACGGTGCGCGTGTGACAATGTACTCGAGTGCGGTCGAACGCGGGGGTGCTACCTGGACCTGTAGGAGATTGAGGACGGGCTCGGAGTAGGTGGGAGGCTTGCTGACCTACCTAGGCCGGATTTTACTGGATTTCTGAGGTCGGTGACGCACCGTCCCTCAAATCTCCTCCGGACAGTCCTTCGGGGAGTTCGAAAAGGTGACGCACCTGATCTTACTCGACCGCCCTCGTGGACGACTCGTCTCACAAGGATGCAGGTGACACACCGTGCTTTCAGGCTTTCTAGGCGGTTCTTAGGCGACGTGGAAGGGTGTCACACCACTTCTCGTTCTGCCGATTCTGCGGGCGACTGGCCTAGCGGAATTTTACCGGTGACGCACCGGGTTGTTTTCGTGGCGGAACGCGGTTCTCACCAGCGGAGGTGCAGGATGTTGGACAGGAAGCGGATTGGTGGAGCCGAAGGGTGACGCACCTCTTCGAGTCCAACCGATGTCGTAGACGACGCGTCTCACGACTTTACCGGTGACGCACCGGGGTATTGTCACGGCGGAACACGGTTCGCGCCGGCGGAAGTTCGGAGGGTGTGGACAGGAGGTTCTTCGATGACATGAAGAGGTGACGCACCCCTTCTTGTTCGTCGGCTCTCGAATACGACGCGTCTCGCGAGGTACTCGGAGACGCACCGGAGTGTTTACGGCGGCGGGACACGGTCCTTGCCGGAGTGAACCAGGAGGCCGTTGACTGGAGGTTCGCACGGCGAACGGCTCGGAGTCGACGGCGGATACGTGGGTACCGGTCACAGGTAGAATACTCACAGAGCTGGATTGTACTTCGCGGTGATTCCTGGATATCTACAGGCAGACTCAGGTGATTTTGACATGTTCTCGGCGGCTTTTATAGGAATTGCTTGGTGGTAAGGGATGGTAGTACGGGGAGGTATTTTGCTGTTTTGGAAATTTGATTTTGATTCCCGTTGGAACAGGAAGGTCGGTGCGGGGATAATGCGGTACGGGCGGTGCTGTTTTGATGACGGGGGGTCGGCGGTACGTTGCGCGCTTTGAATCTCGCGTATGACCGGTGGAGGTTTGACAGGGGTATCTTAGTAACAAACCTACGTTATTGTAGATCTGTTACAATATTAAAAAGAGATTCAATCTGATTTTAATATTCAAATATACATACAATATTTATTTTACATTAATAGCAAATATTTTTTTTAAATATGCATGAAATATCTATTTCATATTACGAGAAAAATATTTTTTTCTAAACATAAAATGAATCTTTATTTCATATTAGAAATAGAATATTTTTTCCTAATATACTTACAGATAATATTTATTTCATATTAAGGAAAAATATTTTTTTCTAAATATAAAATGAATCTTTATGTAATATTAGAAATAGAATTTTTTTCTAATATGCAGGAAATATTTTATGTTTAACGTTTAATATGGAAAAATATTTGTTCCAAAATATGCTGGAAGATATACACACCTTTCATATTACGAATGTTCGAGCAAGAACTGATCAGCTGCTCGGTGTCGCTGTGCGAATGCACGAATACATTCGCACGGCGTACCGTGCTGAGCAGTGTGTATGTGGCTACTGCTGAAATACATATATCTGTAACGAGGACTCGGCCGTTGTCGTCGCTCGTCTCTCCCTCTCCCCGCACACTTCGGGCGGACCGAGTACTTCGGGGTGCGCGGCGAGGGGAACGAGCCGCGACAATATACACAATAATCGGTCGGGTCCTCGTCTAATACACGTGCTCTATCTTTTTTTCTTGTCGAAAGAATACAAGCTGACTCTTGTATTGCGAGATTGTATCGCGAGTGACGGTGATCAAAGAACAAATTAAAACGCTCTCCCACAATTCCGACTAGTTTAAATAAAACAATCTTTATTCCTTTGCTATTTCGCCGGAATATAAACTCAAGTTTCCGCGCAACGGAAACCAGTAAAAATCCAAACAACGAATGAAATATTGGTTTCAAATATAATATAAATTAGAGATCGTGGTTTTGTACGTGTATTAATAACACACGTGTATTTAAATACACGTACCTCAGTACGTGTCGTTTTAAGTTTACGGGTCTTGGTCCTGGAGGGCGTGCAGTGTATTGGCAGTATGAGTGTGTGAGTGCATCGGATGCATCAATGAACGAATGAAAGGGTGTATGCCCCGGGCCCTGCGCGAGGCCCCCCAGGAGGGTTGAGTGCCAACCGAGCGCGTCTCCTGGTGGCGGATAGGAGGGGTCCTAGGCTTTGTGGCGCCTTCAGTGGTGACTCTGATCCACTGAAGGTCCGTTCTCTTTATTTGAGGGATGTCACAGAGCTAAATCCTCTCGCTCCACCTCCTCGTGGTGGACCCTGGGACACACTTCGGTGTGTGCTAACGGGGCGAGAGGTCGGAACTGGGTCGCAAGATGTCGGCCCACGACCGTAGACCGCAAACCGGAAGGTTCCGGAGCGGGGGGGCTTGCCTTCACCGGTCGGCCCTACGAGGAGGAGAAACCTCTCTAAAAAAGTCCTTAACCCCAAGCTTGCTGGCGGTGAGGGGGTCACATCCGGACTTAGCGCCGGGGGTGGGCCGGGTTAGTGAACCAGGTCTTTAGTCAGCACCTCCGGGGTACCTGCCCGCCCCCCGGAGTAAGAAGGGCCTCCTCGGGCAAGGCGGCTCTGCCTGGGGTGACTTTAGTGTTCCGACCTCGCTCGTGTGAACACTGATGGACTTTTCAAAGATTTTGGGTAACAGGGGGGAAAATTGAAGGCGGCAGCAAGCCGCGGGGGTAAGGAGGGCTCTCCTCCGAAGGAGAGCGGGAAGGGGGGCAACGACGCGGCGGGGAGGGCACCTCCTCCTCCGCTGGAGGTGCTCAGCCGGGCGGCGAGTCGGGCGACCGAACCAGCCGCGTGGAAGGGACGCAGGCGGAAGCCGGGGCAGCGGAATTTGGGACTGGATCCTTCCGGTTCCGGATGCCGCAGGGTAAGGGACCGGCGCCCGTTTGGAACCCCACTCCCGGGGGTGGGGACCAGGTGCCGACGGAGGACTTGACGGAGGACACGGACGAGGATAACTTCTCCGTGTCCTCAGTCGACTCTGCGGGGAGGATGAGGGCGGGGGATCCCCTTGAGCCCAGGAAAACGAGGAAGCCGAGGGGGCCGAATAAGCCAAACCCCCTGGGGCCGAACACCCTCGAACAATATGGGGCAGAGTTCGGCCGGGCGTCGCGGGCGGCACTTCCGTCGACGGGGGAGCTAGTGCGGGAATGCCGCACTACCCCCGTCCCGGAATTGCTTGCCCTCGTCAATCACGCGGCGACGACGGTTGATAGGGTATCCTCGATTTCCAACGGGCTTAAGGGGACCCTCGTGAAGGAGCTCCGCGTCGCGAGCCAACAGATCCGGGCGGCCAGCTATGAGCTGGCCTCGCGCGCGGTTTATGCCGGGAGCTATGTCAAGGAGGTTGACGAGCTCCGCGAACTTCTGGTCGAGACGGAGGGACGCCTCTGTCGCGTGACAAAGGAGCGCGACAACCTCCTTGACAGGTTCGAGGGGTCGCCGACCGAAAGGGTGGCCCGATTTCTAGAGAGGTCGCCGGTGCCTGCCCCGGCAACGACCCCACCGACGGGGGACAATACGCGCCCGATCACGCGGGCGAGCGCGGTCGCGACGGCGGGGAACCGCGAGGGGGGAGAGAGGCGATCTTGTCTCTCGGCGATGTAAAACGCATCGTCGAGGGGGAGGTACGCGCTCTCGAGGGTCGCCTCCTTGAGGTAATTAAGGCCCACGGGGAGAGGGGGGCAAAGCCGACACGGCGGAGGGCAGTAGATCCCCCCGACAGAAGAAGAGGGAGGTAAAAGGGAAGGAGGGGAAGGGAACTAGGACCCCCTCCGCCAGCTACACGGCCTCGTCCAACGCGGGGTCGAGGGGGAAGAGCGTGAGGGATTCCTATGCGGACGTGGCGTCCAGGGGGAGCAAGCGGGCGGTCAAAATGGCCGCAGCGCAGCCCACCCCTGCGGACACGCCCGCAGAGAACCCTCCCAAAAAGGGAGAGGTCCCCAATAAAAGGAAGTGAGAACTCTCCCCTCCCAAGAAGGAGACCACGGCGCCGCGTCTACCGCGGCCGCCCAAGACGGCAGCCGTGGTCTTGGCCGTCCCCGTGGGCGTTAAGACGTCCTACACGGAGGCGATGGGGAAGGTGGAGGCCGGCGTCCGTTTAGAGGACGTCGGCATCACCGAGGGGATAACCGTGGCCCGGGCCCAAACCGGGGCCCACATGTTGAGGCCCGTTCTCCCATCCAACGGGGGGAAGAACAGACCCGGTACGTGTTGAGCCCGAATGCCGTTGGCGGCTGCGCGGAAGGTTGCCGGGGCCGGCAGAATTCGGGTGGGGTGGGCCTCGGCGCGGGTGGAAATATTGGAGCAACGTCCGTTCCAGTGGTTCCGCTGCCTGCGCCGAGGCCACACGTGGGCACGCTGCACCCACACTGATGAGGCGAGCCGGCAGGGCCGGTGTTATAGGTGCGGGTAGTAGGGGCACCGGGCGGCGACGTGTACGTCTCCGCCTAGGTGTCCCCTCTGCTCGGACTTAGGTAAGCCGGTAAACCCGGAGCGAAAGGAGGGCCGGATAAGGACAAAGTGGCCCCCAAGGCTCCGACGCGTCCGGTCGAGCCTGCACCGGCCATGCCTGCTCGCCCTCCTGGGGGGACGAGCGCGCCGCGGTAAGAGGCCCCGCCCTTAAGGCGGGGTCCACGTGGGGAATGACCTCCTCCCACGACTCGGGGACGCTCGAGCCGCCGGAGGGGGTCGTGAGGGAGGAGGTACCGGTACCTCCTGCACTCACGGGTAAGGAGGCCTGTTCCGGGGGTGTGCGAAATGCACCCTTTCGAGGAACAGGCCTTACCGCGAGCAGAGATCCCTTCGTTCGTACCGCCGGTGGGAATCATTTTCCTCGACGCGCCTGTTCTTTATCGCGCACCGGTATGGGCGAACGACGGGATCTCTAGGGCCATCGGGGCGTCGAGCTGGAACTCGGCGTCCCATCGGGTGACCCCAGGGGGGGCGCAGCCGCCGTCGCTGCGTTTCCTTGTTCGGGTTTAATCGTAGGTGGAACTTCTCTCCCCCTTCGGGAAGTCCACGTAAGGACAGCGGGTGCGCGGATGTATACGATTCGGGTTCCCGTGCACCACGCCAAATCTGGGGACGGCCGCGGGGTTTTAGTCGGTGCGAGTCCGACATTGGCCTCCTTCATTTCCAGCAATGAGGGGGGTTATCCATAAAGGATTTCCCGACATCAAAAAAAAAAATGGTGGCGGATAGGAGAGTCAGCCTGGGCGGCCCAGGGCCTGAACTGCGTAAGCCGGTTGTGTTTCCAGCATCACCAGGCCTGCGTGGCACGACCTCGGCGGTAGCCCAGGTTAGTAGGTGCCATAGGGACCCCCAGCGGACTAAAAACCGTAAGTGGGTGAACGAAAGCCCTGCCGCGGACCAACTACCCCAAGCCAAGGTGGGAGCTATCGTGCCGAGGGCTGCATGGCACCAGGGGTTACATGGTGTCTTAAACGATGCCCACGGGGTACCGGGCGACCCCCCGTGGTTCTCTAGTTCTCTGTGGGGGCAGACCGTATGTTTCCTAGACTTCTCGTGGGATTTGTATGGAATTCGAAGAACATATAAAAAAATTAAATATTAACAACGAGGTCGGACAAGCGACGACATCCTCGGAGGAGGGGACTTCGCCTACCGACACAGACGTCACAGCTGTGCGCCTGGCTGAGGTAGCATCTACGTCAGTAGAGCCACATGAAGCCATGCCCGCTGTTGACACTGTCGATGTGGCGTCCACTGCGGACGCAGGGGCAGATACCGGTCCTGGCACCGGGCAGCTCCCGCCCGCTGCTGTGGCCGCCACTACGTCCAAGACCAGCGGCGCGGCCAGGAAAAGGGCACGCAGAGCCAAATTGGCTCTGGCGGACCAAATACCTGGCCCATCCAAGGTCACTGGGGCTGTTGCAGGTGGGGACGCTGGGGTAAGTCGGGGCCTAGAAAGGGACCGACAACCCGCAGGCGACACCCCCGAACAGCCTCATAAGAAAAAAGGGGGCCTCCTACCAGGCCCCTCCAGCTTCAGTGAAGCAGTGGCTTCGGGTAGAAGGGTAGCTATTACGCTGCCTGTAGGGATTGCAATCCCGCAAAGCGGGATCCCGCAATCCCGCAGAACCCGCGTCATATTTTGTTCCCGCATTTCGTAAATAGGTGAAGCCGAATCCCGCAAATTTTGCGGGACTATGCGTCCCAAAATTTCGCGAATGGCGACGCGCACGAAGAACTATTTCGATGGTCTGTCATGAAGATATCGACAAAACTTTTAAAAAAGAGATGATTTCCCTTGAGAGCGATGGCAAAAAGGGGAAATATTTACGTATTGGCTTACGACTATATTTTAACTATTCGACCTTCAAGTGTAGAGGCAGAACGAGCTTTTCCCGCTGCAGCATATATTTTTGTAATGACTTGAGAACCTAACTAGAAGATACAACAATTAATAGACTTTGCTTTTTACGATCATATTTTCAAAGTTCTACAAATTAAAATTTGCTTTTATAATTTTAACATTTCTCAGATTTTAATCTAATTAAAATTATATTCACAGACAGGTCGATTGCATACAGTTCGTTCTGAACAATTTTTATAGTTATTTTTAAGTTCTAACCAACATTTTGGCAAAGGAAAAAATTCTTCTGATTCACCTCAGCAATTAATATACAGGGTGTTCCAAAATTCATGAAATTCCCGAAAGGGGGTGGTTCCTGAGACCATTTCAAGCGACGTTTTCCTTTGTAAAGATGCTATCCGCGGCTTTGTTTAGGAGTTATTAACGAAAATAGACAGTTGGCGCGCCAGACCGACTGTGGCAACTCGCATCTAGGTCACGCTCTGATTGGTCCGTGTTTTTCGTTAATAACTCCTAAACGAATCCATGGATAACATTTTTTCAAAGGAAAACGTCGCTTGAAATGGTCTCAGGAACCACCCCCTTGCAGGAAGTTTACGAACTTTGGGACACCCTGTAGATATACAAGGTGAGGCACCTGAGACTTACACCGAAAATATCTTCGTTGTTGTTAGATTTATTGCCGAAAATTTTGAAAATCTGCAATTTTTACTATCTTTAAATGTTTGTAGCTTATTGCAACGTCGACCGATCTTGACGAAATTTTCAGAATAGGTTTAATTGGCACAGATCTACAAAACGCATTTTTTAAATTTTCAATATAGGCCTATATAAAAAAGTTAACAATTCAACTTTTAGCATTTTTTCAACAATTCCGATCAATTGCAATTTTTGAAAAAGTTTCTTTTCACATCCTTTAGTAAACTAATTGCTGTAGATTCCCAAAAAAGTTCAAATCGTATAGTAAAATATTAAAAAATTTATCGTCTTCTTTAGAGCGGTCCTAAACTTTTGTCCGCTAGTGTGTATACATTTCAATTCTAGTTTGTTTTATAAAAAGAGATTTATTTTAATTTAAATTTATGTAGATTTAGATTTTATATGTATTCTGTTAATAAATTTTGACTAATATGATTAAAGATGATTATCTCATTAAGTAAAAGTTGTTTCTTTATTAAACATATATTAAATTGAAGACCCAAATTCTTAGACCCGCGGGATCCCGTGGGATTGAAATAAATCCCACATCAATCCCGCGGGATTGAAAATGGCGCGGGACTGCAATCCCTAGCTGCCCAGGTACCCGGAGGAACTGCTATTACCTGATTAGGGCGAAGGTGTCATCCGGGCTCTGGGGGCGGAGATGAACGCCATCCCCGAAGGCCAGGCACCTCCCCTCTTTGATGAGTGCAGGGCGGTGCAGGGCATCATATGAATAACCTTTTTTTTCCGTGTGAAAATGCGTTACGCATACCTCGGCATCCTGGGGGATAACCGAGGTTATGTGGGCCTCTCCTCGGGTGAGGGTCGCAAGCGACTCGATCCCCTCCCGAGGCCTACCGCACTAAAAACACACACCCACCTAAGCTATGCAGGAGGTGCCTGGATCTCGCGAGAACTCAACAGGACACCTCCTAGCTTCACATGCATCCCGAGGGGAGGGGTTAGCTCCCCCCATACCTACTCTGACCGGGAGGGACCCGCCCGGTGTCCCCATCCCTGGAGCCTTCGGATTGGGCTTCCCGAACCCAAGCTCGGTCCACCCACAGCTCCCGGAGCCCTCCTGCCGCGCTCGAGCAAGGGACCCATGGGTGCCGACACCGGCAAGGAAGGGTCGTCGGAGGCGCATCCGAACGCCCCGACCCTCCCCACCCCACCCCCCACGCGCCCCACCCCAGAGCACGCCTCTCGGATGCCGTGCCACCCCGGGGGTAGTAAACTTCCCCCCGGGGGCCGGGGTTAGCTCACTCCACCGGCCCCCCATCCTCCGCCCCCCGCAACGGGGGCATATCATATGGATAACCTGCACCAACCCGGACTGGAATGCGTGGTTGACATCCAGTCTTGATAAAATTAGGCCTTGGGAGGGCGCATCCCTGATCCTTAAGGAAAGGGAGTGTTTCCCTAGGCATAAAAAGGTTAGCACCTTTGTACCAGGCCCACTGCAAAAAGTGAGGTCCTGCTACAAAGGCTGGCCAAACAAAATTCGGGCCTTCGCACCAACCTCTGGCGGGTGTGAGACCGGAGGGACGCGGACGGGGGGACGCACCTTGCCATGGTCATTGATGCGGACTCCCTGAAGGTCCTAAGATCTAAGGGTAACGTGGCCCACGTGGGCATGGTAAGGGCCCTCTTTAAAGAGGGAACTACCCGCCCCCGCGACGGACACAACCCTGGAACAACCAGCAGGGGGACACTGCCGCCGCTGTGGCAGCTAAAAGTGACGGGGTGGATACTAAGTCAACCCCGCCCTCCAGGCCCGCTGTCATTGCGACGACAACCCGTGTCTCCCCAAAAGCCACCGCTGCAGAGGCGACTAGCGCCAGCCTCACAGAACGGCCGGCTCCAGCGACCACGCGCCCAAAGGTCGTGGAGCCACCAAAACACGGGGGCCCTCTAACAGAGTCATCAGCAGAGGTAGACCTACCGGGGCTACCCTCACTCATAGAATGGGGACCCAGGAGGCTCGGAGGGATAAACAGAAAACCCTGCCGGCCTCCCTCGGAATCCATCAGACCAAGGGCACAGGGAGCAGGCCCGGAGAAAATCCGGGACGGGCTGCCCCCAAGTAGGGGGTAGAAGGCTAGCGCCTTCACGGAGCTTCCTCTTGACCCCAACCACGCAAAAAGGCACACGCCGGAAACCTCCATGACCTCCGACGGAACCGTATTTTCGCAGATTAACCTGCAGCACTGTAAAGCGGACTTACTCCGACGACGCATAACAGTGATGCATACAGATATTATCCTGATACAAGAACTGTAGATACACATGGGGCGTATAGGAGGACTAAAATCGAACTGGGGCACCGTGATACAAGATATCACAGTGGCCGGGCCCAGGGCATGCTTATTAATTAACAAAAGGCTGAATGCCGTGGACCTAAAAAGACACTGCTCAAGGGATCTAGCGGCCGCACTCATAAAAATAAAGCTTAATGGCCACATGACCAAACTGGTAGTCTGCTCGGCATATCTGCCGTACGACGCTGAGGAACCACCACCAACTAGGGAACTCAGAGCGCTCGTGGAAGATTGCAGAGCCCAGTGACTCCAGTTGGTCATCGACTGCGACGCAAACTCGCACAACACCCTTTGGGGCAGCTCGGACTGCAACAGGAGGGGCATGGCCCTTCTGGAGTTTCTATCTGCTCATAATCTGGAGATTATGAACAGAGGAAACAGACCCACGTTTGTGACCTCACGCAGGCAAGAAGTGATCGACATCACTCCCGGTACTGCTAAGGTGGCACAAACAATTAAAAACTGGCGAGTCTCCGATGAGATTACCCTCTCGGGCCATAGACTCATTTCCTTCAGGCTGGAGGGCGAGGCATGCGCCGTTCCGACGGGCCCCTACAGGAACCCCAGGGCCTGTGACTGGAGCCTCTACAAAGAGGAGCTAGCCGCCAGGCTAGGGGGGCTGTTCGTGCGCCCCAAGACGACCACTGAGACGTAGCGTTCTGTTGCCAACATTCAATCGGCCATCACCCAATTTTATGAACTCGCCTGCTCGGCTAAGTGAAGGAAAAGCAGCAAGAAGGTTCCCTGGTAGAGCAATGAGCTCAATAAGACCAGGACGAGAACCAGGGGGCTGCTTAACAGGGCCATGAAGGTCAACTCTGAGGATGCCTAGAGTACCTACAGGGAATCCCAGAGGGACTTCAAAAGGCTCATTAAATCTTCGAAAAGAGCGACCTGGAGAAGCTTCTGTGAGGAAACGGAGGCCCTCCCCTTTGTAGCCAGGTTACGCTAGGTCTTTAGAAACGAGCCTCTGACCACCTCAGTTAACGACATCACCCTCCCAAACAGGAAGATTAGTGATGACAATACACCGCTCTTAGAACATCTTTTGGAGGTGCACTTCCCAGGATCTACACCGTTGGGCCAGGGGCAGCCGACTACTTTGGCTGGTACCAGGAACAATATCGGTGATCGCTGGAGAATTGCCTCAAAGGTGTTCACGAAAGAAATACTGCTTTGGGCGCTACAATCTTTTGACAGATACAAAAGCCCTGGCCTGGACGGCATATTTCCCGCCATGCTTCAAGAAGGCGGGTCTATCCTGTCTAACCGCCTCAAGGAGGTTTTCAAATCTTGCCTTGCCTTAGGCTACATCCTCCTATCTCCTGGAGAATGGCCAGAGTAGTCTTCATTCCTAAAGTAGGAAGAAGTGACTACAGCTCGGCCAAATCGTTCCGGCCGATAAGCCTCAGATCCTTCTTACTCAAAACGATGGAACGGCTTATCGACAGGTTTATTAGAGAAACAACGCTGATTCAGACACCAGTGCATGCCAGTCAGCATGCCTACCAAAGTGGCAAATCAGTAGAGACGGCGCTCCACCACCTAGTTGGTTTCATTGAAGGAGCACTAACAAACAAAGAATCGGCCTCAGCGTTTTCATCGACATCAAAGGTGCCTTCGATAATACGTCCTTCGACGTCTTAGAGAAGGCCCTGGACCGTTTCAACATTAGGGAACCCCTGAGCGGATGGATCAGCAGCATGCTCAGGAACCGAACCATGAGGACCGAAGCGAACGGCTCGACAGTGTTTGCCCGGGCCGGCAGGGGCTGCGCTCAGAGAGGAGTCCTCTCCCTCCTACTGTGGACCCTGGTGGTCGACGGGCTTCTGAAAGTGCTGGTCAATGAGGGCTTCGTGGTCCAAGGCTATGCTGACGATGTATCCTTCTCAGTCAAGAGGAAACATCCTCTAGTGTTAGCCAAAAGAATGCAAACAGTACTTACGCTAACCCAAAACTGGTGCCTTAACCACAACTTCAGGATAAACCCGAGCAAAACGGAAATGGTACTCTTCACGAGGAAGCGACGCTTTAACTTTAAAGCTCCCTCCATTTTCGGCACCGAACTACGAATCTCGGATGAGGTGCATTATTTAGGTGTCACCCTAGACAAAAGGCTCACGTGGAAAAGGCACGTCGCCAGGCTATCCCAGAAGGCTATCAATACCTACATAGCCTGCAAGTCGATGTTTGCCAGGACCTGGGGCCTGAAACCTCATGTGGTAAAATGGATCTATACTGCGATCATGGTACCACAGATGACGTATGCCTCCCTTGTCTGGTGGACCTCCATGAAGAAGGCCATCACACAAAAGACTAATGGGAAGGCCTACCGTCTGGCGCTAATGGTTATTACGAGCGCTTTCTACACCACGCCCACCCTGGCGCTGGCGCTCTTTAATCTCGCACCCCCGCACATAGTGACGGAGAGCTTAGCGAGAAGTTCCTCCTTAACACTCCATCTGGAAAACAGATGGATCAAATCAAGGTACGGCCACTCGACCCTACTGTACGCACATGACCTTCAATGGATCATGTGGCGGGGGGGGGGGGGCAGGTGTGAGCCGCACTATAACTTCACGGTAAAACACCAAACCCGCCTCCCTAATAGGTGTGATTGGGAGTCAAATGCTGGAGAGCTTCTCCCTCCGCAAGGCCTGGTCTGGTCCACAGATGGCTCAAAGAACAGATCGGAGCAGGAGCAGGTGTCTACGGTGTCAGCCCAAGGATTAGCTTGTCTCTATCACTTGGGCAACACGCTTCGGTCTTTCAAGCTGAAGTATGTGCTATCTTGGCCTGCGCTGAACCTCAGCAAAGGCTACAAGAACAAACACACATATATATACAGGGTGTCCCAAAACTCGTGAAGAACCCGAAAGGGAGTGGTTCCTGAGACCATTCTAAGAGACATTTTCCTTTGCACAAAAGTCAAATTCGGCTTTGTTTAAGAGTTATTAACGAAAAACACGGACCAATCAGAGCGCGTCCTGGCCCGGCGCGCCACGCCGCGCTGGCAAGCGAGTGTCGGTGGAACGCCGCGACATCGCAACGAGCAAGAGTTTCTCGATAATGTGAATCCTCTCCGATTTCGATGAGCTTTGGATATATTGTCAAGACCATTATTCTGAACAACATTTCTCTTTAGACTTTTTAGCGATCGGCTTTAGTTTACGAGATAATCGTAAAAAACATTACTTGTAAATTTATATGGGTGTTCTGGATCGCGGGCACGGCGTGTTAATATCTCCGAAACTAAAGCCGACCGCCAACTATTTCAAAGGAAAAAGATATGTAAAACGTCGACTTTTAAAACACATTCAAAGTCATTGAAATCGTTGAGGACCCACATTATCTTTACTCGACTTACGGCAACTTTACCCGAATGAGAGGAGAAGCAGAAACTTATTGTATTAAAAACTCACTTATTCAGCCGTAAATCCATTTGCTGCTTCGAAATGTGTGTCACCTGGTCACTCGGTGACGAACTGCACAGATGTCATCAGGTATACGGCAGTACCGAAAGTTAAGGGACGTACGGTCAGGTGAACGAACTGCACAGCTGGTGGTAGATAGCAGGTATACGACAGCCCGAGGGATGTGCGGTCAAGTCGATGATCCAGAATTTCACTTTCACTTTCGAATCGTTAAATAATTCGTATGTTTATTTCACACAGATGCCTTGAAATTTTTCCACACTCACAATCACTGTTCACATTTATCTACACACATAGTTATGTACTAATAATAATTGCCATATCCGCAGTCTAGTGATTAGTTTAAACATCACTATCAAAAACACAACTAATAGCATCCGTTAGCTTTGAATTGACAAATATTTGGAGATGTTCTCTCTACCGCAGCTTGAACGACACTGATTTTCTGCAAGATTTTTCTAAAGAATTTAGGAAGGGCATTTAGCGTGTCGAAATTCGAAATGCACGCTGTAGCACGTTTACGAAAACGACGGGACGGTCAGACGAAAAACAGGATGCGAGAAGAATCGCTGTAAGATTTATGGCAGACACATGTTTAGTTTTTCCTGCAGATTGGTACGTAGAGTCTATAGGTAACCGTGCGAAAACGTCATCGGTCCTTTTACCCAGCAAGGGGTAAAAATGTCAGGTCAGCGTAGCATCCCTATTGTCCTATACCTTCCGTAAGAGACTTTCTAAAAGAAGGACAGCCGACGTTTTCGAACGGTTACCCATCGACTCTGCGTATCAATCTGCAGGAAAAACTAAACATGTGTTTGCCATAAATCTTACAGCGGTCCTTCTCGCATCCTGTTTTTCGTCTGACCGTCCCGTCGTTTTCGTAAACGTGCTACAGCGTGCATTTCGAATTTCGACACGCTAAATGCCCTTCCTAAATTCTTTAGAAAAATCTTGCAGAAAATCAGTGTCGTTCAAGCTGCGGTAGAGAGAACATCTCCAAATATTTGTCAATTCAAAGCTAACGAATGCTATTAGTTGTGTTTTTGATAGTGATGTTTAAACTAATCACTAGACTGCGGATATGGCAATTATTATTAGTACATAACTATGTGTGTAGATAAATGTGAACAGTGATTGTGAGTGTGGAAAAATTTCAAGGCATCTGTGTGAAATAAACATACGAACCAGAGGGCTATTGTTGCTCGCTCGCTCGCGAGTAGGGTTGTTTTTACTCGATCGCTTCGCGAGCTCGCGGGTAGGACTGCTCTTGCGAGAGGGTTAGTGATACGCATGGCTAGTAGAGCTTACTGATATCAATGTTTTTTATTTGGTGTGTGACTCTCCAAGTGTCACACAAAGAACTTCCCGATTCGTTACTCCTTCGCCAACATCGCTAACATCGTTTTTTTTTTGTACTTTCATCGATATTCTCCCAAAATGTATTCTTGGGAGTAGAGATGATAAATTCACTGTTGCATTGGAATAACTTTCGATTATTCCAAGCGGTAACATTAGCATCAGTTAAAAAAAAATTTTTTTTAATCTAAAAAGAAATTTTTTTTTAATCTAAAAAAAAATTAAGAAAAACATTTTTGTTTATGTCATTGCGTTTGGTTGTTTGGTGGAAAATTTTCATCCTCCCTTATAAATTGCATTGTAGAATCAACTCTTTTCGAAAAAAAACTAAAAATCTAAAAAACTACTTGACCAATATGGACCAAAATCTAATCAGCTCTAAGTTACGACGGGGCACATCGATTGCATCATTCATCATCCCGATCGCGTTGTTACTTTTTCTGAAAACGTTAACGAAAAATTTGATACCATACAAACGGACATACGCACACACACACACACACAAACACACACACACACACACACACACACACACACATATACAAACATTTTGATAAAAATAGTCTAAAATGTCTCCAATGACCATGAAACGTGAAGATCTGCTAAAAAATCGATTTTCGATTTTCGGGGTAATTACAGTAACTTCCCTATGAATCGGGAAGTTAATTATTTAACGATTCGAAAGTGAAAGTGAAATTCTGGATCATCGACTTGACCGCACATCCCTCGGGCTGTCGTATACCTGCTATCTACCACCAGCTGTGCAGTTCGTTCACCTGACCGTACGTCCCTTAACTTTCGGTACTGCCGTATACCCGATGACATCTGTGCAGTTCGTCACCGAGTGACCAGGTGACACACATTTCGAAGCAGCAAATGGATTTACGGCTGAATAAGTGAGTTTTTAATACAATAAGTTTCTGCTTCTCCTCTCATTCGGGTAAAGTTGCCGTAAGTCGAGTAAAGATAATGTGGGTCCTCAACGATTTCAATGACTTTGAATGTGTTTTAAAAGTCGACGTTTTAAATATCTTTTTCCTTTGAAATAGTTGGCGGTCGGCTTTAGTTTCGGAGATATTAACACGCCGTGCCCGCGATCCAGAACACCCATATGAATTTACAAGTAATGTTTTTTACGATTATCTCGTAAACTAAAGCCGATCGCCAAAAAGTCTAAAGAGGAATGTTGTTCAGAATCATGGTCTTGGCAACGTATCCAAAGCTCATCGAAATCGGAGAGGAGATAGTACATCGATCGATTTACAATTACAAGTTTTTACAATTCTCTCGTAAACTAAAGCCGATCGCTAAAAAGTCTAAAGAGAAATGTTGTTCAGAATCATGGTCTTGACAACATATCCAAAGCTAATCGAAATCGGAGAGGATTCACATTATCGAGAAACTCTTGCTCGTTGCGATGTCGCGGCGTACCACCGACACTCGCTTGCCAGCGCGGCGTGGCGCGCCGGGCCAGGACGCTCTGATTGGTCCGTGTTTTTCGTTAATAACTCCTAAACAAAGCCGAATTTGACTTTCGTGCAAAGGAAAATGTCTCTTAGAATGGTCTCAGGAACCACCCCCTTTCGGGTTCTTCACGAGTTTTGGGACACCCTGTATATACAGGGTGTTCAGGCTATTACTAGCCAGCATTTTTTTTGTAAATAGTAAATATTAGAAAAAAATGATAGAGGAAAAAGTAGTACTGTTTTTTATACGCAACAAATTAACATATGCATTTTTGTTGTATTGACATTATTTTGATAGAAACGAAGGTGACCTCCAATTTTTTAAATGGAATGCTGTATATGTATTTATGTCGTATGAAAGCGTGTGTCAAGACGAATTCATCCATCTACTACACAATGACCTTCAAGGTCATGCAACGTCAGAAATGGAAGAAATGGAAGAAACAATTTGAATATTGCGTACCAATGTGTTTACAAGTATTCTTTATTAATGAGGCTACAACAATTGTTCAAAATGGCTTGCTTGCGCATGAATACACATTTTGGCTCTGTTAATTACGTTTTTGATAGCCTCTTCTAATGTGGTCCGAGTTATTAATCTACATGCTTGTGTTATTTTGTTTTTCAAGTCGTTTATATCGCTGGGCGGTGTCTCATAAACTAGTTCTTTAATAGTTCCCCATAAATAAAAGTCCTAAAGTGATAGATCTGGAGATCTTGCAGGCTACTTGACAGATCCGTATGTTTCACAATCCATCGGTTTTGAAACATGTCATTAAGATCATTTCTTACGATTCTACTGTTATGTGGTGGGGCCCCATCTTCTTGGAAATACATACCTTGCGTAATGGATAGTGGCAGATCTTCCCAATAGTCTCTAAAATGCGTATTTAAAAGCCTCCTAGAAGTTAGCCCCCCACTTGTTAAATTAAATAATTTCAACAGTTGTGCTGAGTTGTGCTAAGTTTGTGCTACATTGTTCCCGAATATTACAGCTATAATATCAAAAATAACACTAAAAATTGAAAAAAAACCGATTTTTGGAGTAGCCCCCCACTTTTCATTTTTTTTAATTTTCTCAATTGTGCTAAGTTGTGCTAGGTTGTGCTAAGATTATTCCAAAGTATTACTTCATAAAAATAATAAATAAAGAAGTTATGGTAAAAAACGATTTTTGGAGTAGCCCCCCACTTTTCATTTTTTTCAATTTTCTCAATTGTGCTAAGTTGTGCTAGGTTCTGCTAAGATTGTTCCAAAGTATTACTTCATAAAAACAATAAATAACGAAGTTATGGTAAATAATCGTTTTGGACATCTAATTAACGTAAAATATCATAATTGGGCTTTCCCTTCATCCCAGAAACATGATATTGCATATCTGAGTTGTGCTAGCCTAGGACAAGTCAGCACAACTTCCAATTTCTCCAGCACAACGATTTAAAGGGCACTTTACTCTTGTCCGCGGCCCTTCGCGCTTCGCGAAAATATCATAATTGGGCTTTCCCTTCATCCCAACAACATGATATTGCATATCATGCTAGGCTAGCACAACTCAGATCCCGCGGACAAGAGTAAAGTGCCCTTTAAATCGTTGTGCTGGAGAAATTGGAAGTTGTGCCGGCTTGTGCTAGGCTGGCACAACTCAGATATGCAGTATCATGTTTCTGGGATGAAGGGAAAGCCCAATTATGATATTTTACGTTAATTAGATGTCCAAAACGATTATTTACCATAACTTCGTTATTTATTATTTTTATGAAGTAATACTTTGGAACAATCTTAGCACAACTTAGCACAATTGAGAAAATTAAAAAAAATGAAAAGTGGGGGGCTACTCCAAAAATCGGTTTTTTTTCAATTTTTAATGTTATTTTTGATATTATAGCTGTAATATTCGGGAACAATGTAGCACAAACTTAGCACAACTCAGCACAACTGTTGAAATTATTTAATTTAACAAGTGGGGGCTAACTTCTAGGAGGCTATTTAAAAACTCTAAATGTCTTTCCCCATTTAATACTCCATTATAAAAATAAAGCCCTAACAGCACATTGTTAATTATGCCACACCATACATTTATGCGAAATTGCACTTGGAAATTTGTTTTCCTTCTCACTCTTGGGTTTTCAGTATACTATACGTGAGCATTATGAGTATTGCTAATACAATGATTATCGAAGCTTGATTCGTCTGTCCAAAGAATTTTTTTGTAAAAATTTGCGGTCGTTTTCGTTTTTTGTAAGTATCCAATCGCAAAATTCAATACGCCGCGGTAAATCACTTTCTTGTAGGCCTTGTACTTTGTTGTATTTAAAGGGTTTATAATTATGTAATTTTAGGATGTTATGGGTTGAGTCAACTGAAATACCACAAGTAAAAGCTACTTTTCGTACGGAAGTTGTTGAATTTTCTTCAAAATGCAACAGGACTATCAATTTAATTCAAAGTATTTCAATATACTTTGTCTTTTATTTCTATTGCACTGATAATAAATACGTACCATATCCCTCTTCTCGTCTACCGAATAACGATACATTGCTATACGATATTACTGATCGGTTTAGGAAGTAGTACTGAAATTGTCTCGTTATGATTGTTCCGTCGCAAAGAACCATACTCCTCCACAACGAACCGCATATTCTCGAAAACGTGTGACTATACGAGGGATCTACTTTCTTGCCCTTTTTTTTATAACAAATTCGGATTTCAACGTAAAGCATTGTAAATCTACGGAGTATGTCCGTCGTCCCTTTTTTTATGGTCTATTCGTGACTGAGAGATCAGTCTAAAGATTAAACAAAGTCTTTGGTTGGTGACGATTCCAGATGTGAGACAAACGGTTCTGAATACATTGTAAACTCGCAGCAATTCAATCCTCGGTCCGGTTAACAATGCTCACAGTCATAAAGGCATGGGTCGAAAGAGCCCCGCGTTCGTCAAGTATGGTTCAAGGATATGCGTTCGTGTTCTTTAAGATACGGTTCTGGCGTGTACAATTGATACCCTTCAGATATCTTTAAATTACCGGGACGATTTATTACCTAAGTCATATATCGCCTCACTTCGCCTTCCGACCAGGCCTCCTTTAGAGTCTCTGGAAGGGAAGACTGAACTATTGTTCTGATTGGAAGATGCTGTTTTGCCAGAACCAATCCGTGCATTCGTTTCGAAAACAATCGGTGATGTTCAATCGATACCCAAATTGACGATCGCCCTCTCTCGCATACATAGAAGGGTTCTCACAACGACACCTTCTCACTACATAGAAGGATCTTCACGAATACCCCCTCTACGTACATAGAGGGCCTCACGAAGCACGCCCTCTCGCATACATAGAGGCGCTCTAAAACCTCGCGACGGACTAGCAGTCAATTGTCGATCAGTCGAATTCTAAACTCGCATCGCGACACGTCTCACGTTAGATAGTTCAGTTAACAGTCTCAAGCGAACTACATACAAAATTCTTTCTTGCTCTTCCAATAGACAAGGCAAGCAAAAACGGATCGCATCAGACGAGATCCGACTAGTCTAAGGCAGGATTTGCTAGATTAGCCTTACCGATGATTCCTCTACCAGATCTGGGATGAGACGCGAACCATACGCACGAACATAAACTTTTACGAACTTTGAACTTGCTACTCTATATTAATTTGGAGGGTAGTACTCGGCGGTGCCGTTATACAAACGCGAATTACCACGCGACAAAACATGATCCTTCGAGCCGGATATCAGTGACTTAGTGAATACAGTTCGCGTAACAAACAATATTGAACAGTGATCTGCAACAGTGAGGCAATCTATCCATCAACATTGCGGGAAGCAACAATCAGCATTACGTCGTAAACTATCGTCATCGCTGAGAAGTCTTGGAAGCGACATTTCAAATCGAAGGCAACAGCCGATTCAAGGCCATCTACACATTGAGTACATCAGAACAAGGTAGGCACGTTATTTGAATTCACCAATCAGGATTTTTCATTTGGCAATTCCTTATATCCATAACGTTCACGACGTACATAATGGCGAACGCGAGCGCAACGAGTCAACGTATCCGCACGTTGAAACACAAACGGCGTGTTTTCAAATCACAAGTGACGGTCCTAACGAAACACATCGAAGAATATGAAGACTCCACGACGGAACGAACAAAACTTCGCGAACGCGTCGACCGACTCAGAAAACTGTTCGACGTTTTTAACGATTGTCAAGACGAGCTAGGCCAATACGAAGATTTCGACGAGACCGAAGCCGAACGCGAAGCCACGACCATCTTATATGAAGACGTAATCGCGAATTCAGTCCGAGTGTTAGAAGCATTGGAGTCGACGCATGTTTCAAACGCGAGAATCGCGACCGAATCGCCTGCACCATCTTCGGCCAACAGCACTACCGGTATGCATCTTCCGAAGATTAATCTTCCACGTTTCGATGGTCGGCTAGAAAAATGACTTACCTTTAAAGACGCATTTCTGAGCCTGATACACGCGCACACTGGATTAACCGACATCCAACGATTCAATTATTTACGACTGTCAGTTATCGGAAAAGCAGAGTCCGTGATCGAATCCTTTACAATTAGCGAAGTAAACTACAAAGCCGCATGGGCACAACTCGTGGAGACATACGATAATCAGCGTGCTCTCATTCTGCGTCACACGTCGTTGTTGTTAAATGCACCCGCTATGCCGGATGATTCACCGGATTCAATCAACGATTTAGTTAACTATATGCAATCGCACATACGGTCATTGAAATCACTCGGACGATCATGGGAACATATCGCGAGCGATCTTGTTACCAGTATCACAATCGATCGCATGGGTTTTCATATGCGTCAGGCGTGGGAGCAAACATTGACGGACACGCGTAAGGTAAAAGGCCATATTATGAGACAATGTCCCTTTTTATGAAACATTAAAAACAAAAATGAAAGGGAAATATATTATAAATACATGCATGTCACAATTTAAATAAAATGATATTTATATAAAAATATGACCCTTCAAATTTCTATGTGTACAAATATTAATGTTGATTTAATGTATTTAATATGAAAAAATGAAGTTGAACTGTCCTCTCCAAGTCTGCATAAAATTACTTAGCTTACTCTGAGCTGAAATACGAATACACTTAGCTTTTTGTTTTAAGCATATTTACAAATTTTAATTATTGTTTAGGAATCAGCTTAGAATAAGTTAGTTTTAAGATGTAGAAGTCGAGCGATACGGTCCTCCATAGCTCCCCGCGTTACCCGTACCCAGGAGTTGCGCTCCTGCCAATCCGCTGTACGCGACGCCCGTTTTATTGGCGATTCCCGGTATCGCGCTCGTGAAGCATGATCACGTGATTACCGAGAACCACCGTTAATCGCTCGTCTTACCTCGTCGGAGAGAATCTTTCGAACGCTCAACCGATCTATACGTCACGCAATCGCGCCCATTATTCTTTGTACGCAATCATTACGTTTGCCGGTCATCATATCTTGTTCCGTTCACCGTCGATCGTGCCAATACGTCGTGATTGCATCCAGTTTCGTTTCCGCGATTGTTGCAATAAACGAAGGTTCTGCCTGATCAACACACCGTTGTTTCTGATCGTCTTTCTTCCGATTTCACTTTGCTCACAATTTCCATACGATTTCCCTTTTCGAACTCCCTTCGGTGTTCAAACCCGACCCTACAAAACGCCTATCCATACAGTCCACTCCCAAACCTCAAATAGTACCGGGTTCCTGAACAATTATCTTAAAAGATGTTAAATAACTTAATCGAAAGCTGAAAAGTCGTAGATTGTAATTAAATAAACTAGAGGGCTATTGTTGCTCGCTCGCTTTTCTCGCTCGCGAGTAGGGTTGTTTTTGCTCGCTCGCATCGCGAGCTCGCGGGCAGGACTGCTCTTGCGAGAATGTTAGTGGTACGCATGGCTAGTAGGGCCCACAGCTATTAATGTCTTCCTTTTTGTGTGTGACTCTCCACGGGCCACACAAAGAACTTCCCGATTCGTTAGTTGCTGTATATTATTATTATTATTATTTATTAAGTGTACGTTTTAAGAAGATTATACGTTTTCAGGTAAATTCAATAGTTTTCTACTTATCAAAATGTTTGCTATATGGCGTCGCATTAAACCAATATCGTATGCTCGTTGCTCGCTTGGTTCCTTGTTATAGCATACTAATGTTGCAAAATAAATTGTCTTAATTAGTTTTTCGCAAACGATACAACTCATCATTATCCAGGTTTGCACTATTGATCTTGGTTTTCTTCGATACTATTAATTTAAATTTTCTCAAAATATATAAACCGCTCAATTTTGAAACTCTGCTCAGTGCTACATACAACATTTGTAAAGTTCGTATTTCTGATGTTTTAAAATCCATACATACTTTCTCGTATGTTTGTCCCTGACTTTTATGAATCGTAATCGCTTCAGCAGGAACCACTGGAAATTGACTACGTGTGATCTGTTATTTTTCTTCACTCGAAATATTTACTTGATTCGATATTTTGTTATTATTGTTGTTAAATTTTGATTTATATTTGCGTTTTTCATATAATCACGATAACGAGTTCTTACTTTCACTCCTACTATGGCCAATTGAAAATCTAACCACAATATAGACGGAATTTTAGTATTTTCTTGAAAAGTAATAAATTTTAATATTCCGCATGCTCCATTAACCAATCCGTCTTCAACATCAATGTTATTAATTATCATATATTTTATATTAATTTTCAATTTAATCTTAACAATTCGTTAACAATTCGTTTTGAACTGATTGTTTATTTAAAGATTGTAATATAAATGTTTTTGTACTTTCATCGATATTCTTTGAAAATGTATTCTCGGGAGTAGAGATGATTAACTCACTCTTGCATTGGGATAATTTTCGATTATTGTAAGCGCAAACATCATCTTAAGGTACAAAAAAAGATTTAAAAAAAAAATTTTTTTTTCTAATTTTAAAAAAATCGAAAAAAAAATTTTTTGTGTAATTACGTTTGTTTCTTCGGTGGAAACTTTCCGTTCTCTCGTATAAATTGCATTGTTGAATGAACTTCTTTCGAAAAAAACTAAAAAAACTAAAAAACTACTTGACCAAAATGGACCAAAATCTAATCAGCTCTAAGTTACAGCGGGGCACATCGATTGCATCATTCATCATTCCGATCGCGTTGTTACTTTTTCTGAAAACGTTAACGAAAAATTTGATACCATAGAAACGGACATACGCACACACACACACACACACACACACATACCGACATTTTGATAAAAATAGTCTAAAATGACTCCAATGACCATGAAACGTGAAAATCTGCTAAAAAATCGATTTTCGATTTTCGGGGTAATTACAGTAACTTCCCTATGAATCGGGAAGTTAATACGATTAGGATTCTGGCGTAATTTTATTAATTATAAAGCTGTCTCATATTATGTACACTACCCTTTTAGAAGTCCGTATTTATGGTACAATAATTTGCTTGTCCCATGTTCCATGGATCTGTTGATTCTAGCCTGGCACCAATTTATGAGACAGAAACTTGGAGTTTGTTTACTTGTATTATTTATATGAAAATAGTTCTTAAATCTAAATTTTTTTACCGTTTTTCTCATAGTATCATCTAATTCAACTTCTATTTCTATCTAACATACGTGTAAGTAAGTCTACTGAAGTTTTGGGTTGAAAATTATAAAACTAACCTATAAAATTTTAATTTTAACCTATAATATATAATAAAGTATTTTTAATGCAAATTGAAATTTACTTATTATTAAATTTATTTACTATTTGATTTTTAGTCTAGTATAGTTGTTTCACCGACCCTTGTCGTGATTTAGAGTCCGCGAACTAAAAAACGCAGGATCTAGTGCAGGAAAGGGAGCGAGGGAATACTTAGGAATCGGTTATAGAACACAATAGAATAATCGAACTGAGTCTTGACTCGATGTATTGCCGTCTCACTATCTGTCTTTATTGTAATCACAGCGTCGCTGGTCAAATAAACTCACGTCCCGAATTATTCTCGCAGAGGAGAGATTGATCGTAAATCGCGGGATGCTCACAGGGGAGACGATACCGGTCGATTTTTTAACTTCGGAAAAGGCGTTAGACAATATATATAATTCGCGTGTACTCACAGAGGAGGTTACAAGGAACAACATCTTACGGCTGGGGGTCCTATTTACAGAAAGCGGTGGGTACCCCCACCATACATACCTACATGGGAGCTCGCTTCTAGGTATCTACTCGCCGCGTTACTGTCGGGACGACGAGGGGGGTTTGCGTGGCGCCGAATATTGAAAGGACCGTTGATCGTGTCTAACAATAGTATTAAGTTTAGTATTAAGTATGGCAGGCACAAAAAATCTCAAGAAAAAAAGTGCCAATACTAATTGTAACATAAATAGGAAGTCTTCGGTATTAGTCAGTAAGGCAAATATGAAGAAAAAAAATAAAAGATTAAATTATACTCCTGAGAGTATAAAGAATGCTATTAAAGCATTAGACACAGGAATTTCCCTCAGGAAAGCTGCTAGTGCATACGGAGTTCCCGTAGCAACCTTAGCTAGGAGGAAAAACAATCCAGAGGTTGTCAAAATGAAAACTGGACCAGCAACTGTTCTCACGGAAACTGAAGAACTTGAAATTGTTAATTGGATATTGTATCGAGCCGAAAGAGGATATCCTGTTAATAAAACAGAGCTTTTAGATTGTGTTCAAAAGTATATACAATCATTGAAAAAAGAAACTCCATTTATTGAAAACCGTCCAGGCCGTCACTGGTATGAAGGATTTAGGAAACGCCATCAGAATTTAGCAATTAGATCTGTACAGCACCTAAGTTTAAGCAGAGCTGCTGTAACAAGCCAAAATTTAAAAGACTGGTTTAATGAACAGGAAATGTATTTAAATACTAAAAATTTGCTAGATATTCCTGCAAACCGAATATTCAACTGTGACGAAACAAGTATAGCACTATGTCCTGACTCAGACAAAGTTTTAACTAAAAAAGCGTGTCGCTCAACGTATAAAATTACAGATACAGGGAAAGAAAATCTGACTGTCCTTTTCATGTATAGTGCAGCAGGTACTCGTGCCCCGCCTATGATAACGTTTCCATATATTGCAAAAGTATCAAAGGATATATAAAATACTCCAGAGGGCTGGGGTATTGGAATATCAGAGAGTGGATGGATGACCACTGAAACATTTTACGAATACGTAACAAATGTTTTTCATCCATGCCTGGTACAAGAAAATATACAGTTCCCGGTAATACTATACTTGGATAATCACACGTCACACATAACTATGCCAGTAGTATCCTTCTGCCGAGACAGGAAAATTGAACTTATAGGACTGTATCCAAATTCCACTCATATACTACAACCTCTGGACATAGCTTTTTCCACCCTTTTAAGCAAGCATGGAAACGAACAATACCAAAATAGAAAGTGCAAAATAATAGGATACAAATTAGAAAAGGAGACTGGCTATACTTCCGTTTATAGCAAAACACAGAATTCGATAAAATTTTGAAAATAGGTTCTTTTTTGACTAAAATGACGATTGCCAGAAGGATTTTTGGCGCTTTTAAAAAAAAATTTTTATCATTTCAATGTTGCGCTCTATCTTACCGACTACTGACTTACCGACTTCGTACTTTATGTTTGTGCTGTGCGCATGCGTCTGTGTGATGCGACAGTTCGTCAAGTGCTGTAGAGGTTAAGAATGAGTCATTTAAATTTGTTTTGCATTGCAAAAAAAATGAAAGATTTTGATTCGACATTAGAATGGGTGAGAGAACTTGGGTTAATTCCAACAGAAAGATATTGTAAAAAACATAAGAATAAAATGATATATGTTAAAATAAGTGGAAAATTAGGTCGCTTTCGATGTAGCAAATTGAGAAATGATAGTCATTGGATTACAGCTGCAAATAATACATGGTAGTTATCAGTTGGTTCATTATTTTTTTTTATTATTCTATACTGTAAAATTCTAATTGAAAATTTTAATAGGTTTGAACGATGCCGTTTCAGTATTGAGAGTTGTATGATTGTGACTTACGGTTTTGCGTGGAAATTTTCATTTGAACAAATACAACATGAGTGCTCTATAGTTGAAAATGAGACGGTTTCCTCAGAAACAATTAGCGATAGATTTTCATTCTGTAGAGAAGTATGTACTCTTGGTCTTGATAGACGATACGAGGTTGAAGGTTCAATTGGTGGTCCTGGTGTTATAGTAGAGATTGATGAATGCAAAGTTGGACGGAGGAAATTTGAAAAAGGGCGTTTACGTGAAGGAGTATGGATATTAGGTGCAATTATTGTGGATGATAATTTTATTTATGTGAGTGAATTGAGCTTTAATAACTTTGATTTGAATATGTTTGTTATGAATGTAGGTATGATAGAGCGAGTAGGGAAGAAATATCGGTTGGAAATATGTCCTGGCAATAAACGTGATGAGATTACATTAATATCTCTTATTAAAAAACATGTAGCAGTGGGTCGGAAGTCCATACAGATTGTTGGAAGGGATATACTAATTTAAAAGATCATGGTTATATTCATAAAACTGTGAACCATAGTACAAATTTTGTAGACCCAGATAGTGGAGCGTATACACAAAATATCGAATCATCGTGGCGTGCTTTGCGAGCTCGTCTAAGTAGAGGTGGAATTAAAAAAGATTCGGTTATAGATCATATGTGTGAATATTTATGGCGCTATGAAGTTAAACAGGCTGGCAATGATCCATTTTTACAATTAATTGATGACATTAAATATATATATTCTGGAAATTAATGTAAAATGTATAGAAAATTTCAATTGTTAAACCAAGCGAACCAATATCTACAATGGGAAGATTATGTGATGAGAATTAATTTGGATTAGGTTAATCTGAAAAGTTTATTTATTATTTAGTTACATTATTATTTATGTGATTAGAATGAGTTGTGGGGGCGGAGAGGGCCGGCCGTCAGGCCGGCCCGACCACGCATACGAAAATCAAAGTCGGTAAGTTGGTAAGGTAGAGCGCGACATTGAAATGATAAAAAATTTTTTTTAAAAGCGCCAAAAATCCTTCTGGCAATCGTCATTTTAGTCAAAAAAGAACCTATTTTCAAAATTTTATCGAATTCTGTGTTTTGCTATAAACGGAAGTATCGCCAGGAGACTTTCCACTTGTGTTAAAACTGACACTAGATAGTTTAAAAGATGAAAAAGACATTATACAAAGTGGATTCAAAGCATCTGGATTAGTGCCGTTTAATCCTAATGCTGTCGATTATAACATTTTAAACAAACCAAAAAGAAGTATTTTTACTCATGCAGAAGGAAATGTAAAAGAGCATCAAGTAACATCAAATAATGTGATGGAAGATAAAAACCAGCATTTGCAAATATTTGAGAAAAACATATCTCCTGAACAATTATTAGAATTTAAAAATTTAAATGGACAGCGGACAGGCAATATTGAGAAGAAAGGACTTTTTGAATACTGGCTTCAAATTGGAGGAACATCTTTTGGTATAAATACTTATGAAGATTTCAAAATCAGAAATTACAAGTCTTTTTCAAATATGATTTTATATTTACGAATAATTTATTTGCTTTTAATCCCATTTTTTCTTATGTATAATGCATGATTTTATACCTTTATTTATACCTTTAGATCATAATTTAAGAACGAAACCTACCATCAGGAGTGTGGAAAATTTAATTGATTTTAGAGTTAAAATAGTGAGTCAAGACACTGCTAATGAAAATAAGGAGGACAATTCAATTTTACCTCTAGAGAATATACTTTTTGACAATGATCTACAACATATCATACAAGAAACATCCGTTGTGAACAACGAACCAGTGTTAGAGATAATACATGTACCAGAAAGTGTACATGTACAAGAAAATGTTAAATTACAATTTGTAGATGTTACACCGACCCTTGTCGTGATTGAAAGAGTCCGCGAACTAAAAATTGCAGGATCGAGTGCGGAGAAGGGAACGAGGGAATGCTCAGGAATCAGGTGTAAACCACTGTAAATCACCGAACTGAATCTTCAACCGATTTGTTTCAGTTTCACTATTTGTCTTTATTTATACGCCACGTCGCTGGTCACGTAAGATGACGTCCCGAATTATTCTCTCAGGGGAGAAATTCCTTACAGAATTCCGCGGTTATCTCGCAGGGGAGACTATGTTACTCTCGCAGAGGAGAGATTCTTATAAAACCCGCGGTCTCTCACAGGGGAGACGATATTTTTCACAGGGGAGACCATTCCGGCCGATTTAAATGGTGCTTGGACTTGTATAATTCGCGTGTGTGCTCGCAGAGGAGTTTACAACGGAATTCGGTTATTTCGGCTGGAGGTCCTATTTACCGGAATCGATGGATGTCCCCACCATAAACATACACGGGAGCTCGCTTCGAGGTGTCTAATTGTCGCGCCAGCGGCGAGGCGTCAAGGGGGGTTATTTGCGACACCGAGTATAACGAAAATGCCGTTGTACGTGTCTAACAGTTTATTTAGCAAATATATTGTATGTGTTTCTATCTTTAAGTACGATTGAAGTACTTAAGAAAATATATACATATATGCATCTCTTTGTCGTTAATATAATAATAGGATGCTTCATAAAAAAAAGTAGTTTGATTTTTACCTAAAAAATTTGTTTAGTAGAAGTTTATCTCTTCTAATAATTACATGATTTGATACGAAGGCTCAAAAAAAGAAAGAAAGGCTCAAAAGCCTTTATAAGAATAAAAAGTGAATGTCACAATGTAAGTTCACATGGCTCAGCGAGAAAGCACATCATCTCGTAAACGGTAGGTCCCGAGTTCGAATTCCCGCCAAATGCATGGTAGCGACGCAACCCGTTGGCAGAGACGCGTAACGCTTGCTTATTGTAAAAGACAATTGTTATCTCTTGGAATTATACGTCTGTGTAGGATTAAGTTTAGTTTTAAAAATAACGGTTTGGGCATTTCGTTTATGCGTTTACGGTCGAATAGCTGAGAGTCAGATGCTTGGCCGTACCTTAGTAATTGCCCGGCGAAAAGGCAATAAAACGTTTCCCGTTTACCTGCATCCCTCTTCGTGCGCGGCGCAAGGAGAGATGCGAAATAGGGTCCCTTGAAAAAATGGGCTGGGGCCTTGTTGAACGTGACCACGAGCGGCAGAACGTTTTTGGCTACGCTACCGTGAAGAGCGTTTGAGTTTTGTGGACAGCTAGTCGTCGCGAGTAGAAGTGAAGAGAGTTAGACGTGAGACCGTGTAAGGAGATTCTGCCAGGCTCGTGGACTCGTTGACGTGTCTCGCCGTTGCGCTACGGGTCGAGGATTGTGGGGTGAAACGGTGATTGTTGTATCCCGGTTTATTTAAGTTCACGCGTGCGAAAACCATGAGTGATCCGGTGAAGAACGTCTCCGGTCAAACCCCAGTGGATTCGATGGAGAATCATATCGATCAGCCTCCGACATATAATATAGTTTCTAATTTTTGTTATAACTTTTTCTTAAATTTGAAGATTTAATTGAATGTTATTTAAATATTGGTTTCACATTTTTAAAATATTTACTTTTGTTTAGGATTAGAAAAGGGGAGAACAATTCACTTCACGTAGAACGTCACTTTATTTCCCCTTCTGGGTTCGTTCAAAAATGTCAGCAACTTTGTACAAAAAAACACAAGAGAGATGTACACCGACAAACCACAAGCTGGTTCGCGAGAATTGAATAATAAAGAGCTTTAGATGATACAGATGAGTGTTTGATTAGATAGAGAGAATTTTACGTGGATTTAGTGAATCCCGCAGATAGAGCGAATCGTTTGCCTACTCGCGAAAACCGGTCAAGAGACGCGCGACGTTATCGTTAGAAGGATCTCGAACGATTGATGACCGTTGAGATCGGAGTCGAACAGCTGCCAGTTTACAGTCACCGTCGAACTAGTGATTGGTCGATAGATCAAGCGATCCGCCAATAGTAATCCCCTTTTTGGGGTCGATAATCGATCCCAATCGACGTTCGACGGTGCTGGTCTAATCTACCGCGAGCTGCTTATCGACTCTCGATCTCGCGGTTACGTGCGTGGCCGCCAATAGCTCGGTGGCGCAGTAAATCGACGCGTGCGCGCTGCAGACGCGTTCAGCCAATCCCAAACATTCCACCCGCCTCGTCAGCCAATGACGAAACTGGTCTGTGGCGCGGCCAATCAGGTGGTCGGAGACTTCGCGGAATGACCGAGAAGCTGAATGGGTCGGCATCGTGCTGCGTAGTATCTAAAAGAAACGCGTAGTAAGTGCAAGTGATTCAGTGATAGTGAAAATGACTTCAGTGCGATTACAATGTGGATGAAGAAGTGATACAGAAGCAACAGAACATAACGGATGAGCGAGATGTGAGATGGTGAATATAAATAATCTATACTATTGAATCGAAATTTCAAGAAACAAAATATAAGCTTAATGTTTACTCAAGCGTGCTTTATCGGTTACGTATCGGACGAACGGCGTACGGGTACAGCCTCGAGGAGCTCTCCAGCATCATTCGTCTCGTCCTCGTGTGCCGGTGCCAACAAGGGGATCAGCTTGTGAACCGGTCGACTGAATTCCGAAGTGGAAGTGCGAACAGTTGCAACTCGAACTGTTCCATCTGGTCCAGGGTGAACATGAACAACGCGTGCCAGAGGCCACTGAGTGGGAGGTAAAATTTCGCTCTTTATTAAGCAGAGAAACCCTTCTCGAATTAAATTTCCACTCTTCAGCCATTTGTCTCTGGTTTGCAATGAGTTCAGGTACTCCATGGACCAGCGTTTCCAAAAGTGCTGTTGCAACTGCTGTATTAGTTGCCATCTAGACAACCGAGATACGGGCAGATCCTCAAGGCTGGGCTCCGGAATGGCGGTGAGTGGTTCACCGATAAGAAAGTGTCCCGGTGTGAGAGCGACTGGATCCTCAGGGTCGTCAGACAACGGCTGTAACGGTCTAGAATTTAGACAAGCTTCGATACCCGTCAGGAGCGTGGTCAGTTCCTCGAAAGACAGTAGCTGCTCTCCGATGATCCGACGGAGGTGATATTTTACCGATTTAAAGGCAGCTTCCCAGATGCTTCCAAAGTGGGGGCCGAAGGGGGATTAAATTTCCAAACGATCCCTTCCCTGGAAGCTGCAGCGAATGGACCACCTCCCTGTTGCGTTGATTCTCGAAGCAAGGTGCGTAGCTCGTTATTGGCACCTATGAAATTCCGCCCGCAGTCGCTATATAGTTCTGCGCAGCGACCTCGTCGGGATATGAATCGCCGTAGAGCGGCTAAGAACGTTTCCGTTGATCCATCCGACACAGCTTCCAGGTGCACTGCCTTGGTTGCAAGGCAGATGAAGACTGCTATATATCCTTTCGAGGTGCGCTGACCACGACCCCGACCAGCTCGAAGTTGTATGGGCCCCGCGTAATCAATCCCCGATCTGAAAAAAGGACGAGTCGGAGTTATTCGCACTGCGGGGAGATTTCCCATTTTAGGTTGGGCAGTTTGCCCTTTCCATCGTATACAAACAGTGCATCTATGGATACAGTATTTTACCAACTGACGACCCTTGAGGATCCAGCACTCCTGGCGTAGAGTGGCCAGAGTAAGTTGTGTTCCCCCGTGAAGGCATCGTTTGTGGGCAGCTTCGACCCACAACTTCGCCAGAGGGGATTCATCTGGCAGGATAGCTGGATGAGTCCGGTCGTAAGAGAGATTGGCAGCCCGTAGACGGCCTCCGACTCGCAGAACTCCTTCCTTGTCAAGAATCGGACAAAGCTTGGCAAGTCAGCTTTTGGAAGCTACGGGCTGATTTTTCCGCGGACTGTCGAGTTCCTCAGCGAAGTTAGCGGATTGTTCCAGCTTAAGGAGGGTAAGTTTTACCCGTTGTATTTCCGAGGCAGTTATAATAGGCTGTCGTTGTTGTCTTCCAGGTACCCATCTCAGGCACCAGGCCAGGACTCGAACTAGGCGAGTCAGATTTGAGAACCGCTCGATTACGTCGCATGACGTGCTAGTCGGCCTGCGAGTCACGTGGTGGACGTCTTTTTCCTCAGCTTCTTGCTCAACTTCCTGGTGGATGGAGTCAGGGAGAGGACCAGGAGAGGCGAGCCACACGGGTCCTCGCCACCATAGCTCGAACATAGGAAGTTCAGCTGGGAACAGACCTCGAGAAGCGCAATCGGCAGGATTCTCAGCGCTTCGTACGTGTCTCCAAGTGGCCGTAGGCAGCATCCTCTGGATCTCGGCTACTCTGTTGGCCACGTAGGTCGGCCAGCGCGAAGGATGTCCCCGGATCCAACTAAGTGCTACAGAAGAGTCGGACCACAGATGTATGTAACGGAAGTATACTTTCGTTAATTTGAATTTCGCCGCGCCTCTCATGCTCCGCGCGCCTTTTAATGAACCACCGCTAGATGGAATGAAACACGATGATTGGAAGAATTGAGGAAAGACACCGATACAGAGTAAGAGAGAGATAAAGAGAGTGATTACGTAATAGAGCACACGTGCAAAGGATAAACAAGCGAAATTGAGAATAAGGAGATATTAGAATAAAAGTGATAGCGATAAATAGAGAAGAGATAAGTGTAAACTGTAATTGTCGTTTCTTTGTTTACAGGTAAGACTGTAAGTCATGTAAATAATGTAAATAATTGTTGTAAAATAGTGAATAAAACTTTAAACTTTGTTTACAGAGAAACATATTACCGTTGATATACGCCTTTAAAACCCTAATAATATTAAGAAACTTATATGTATATCTACCTGTTTCCAGTCGAGCACAGTTGTGACGTGTTCGACTAGTTTGGTCACTAGGAGCGCGGCGCATAGTTCCAACCGGGGCAGCGAAACCCGTTTTAGTGGAGCCACCTTGGACTTGGCAATGATCAGCGAGACTGTGGGTACTCCCTCCGAGCTGAAGGTTCGTGAATACACCACTGCAGCATAGGCTCGTTCGGAGGCGTCTGCAAACCCGTGGATTTCCAATTGAGGTTTCAACGGACAGCTTCCTAGCCATCGAGGGACTCGTAGACCCTATAGTGGCGGGAGTTGGAGTTGAAACTGCTTCCACTGTCTTTCTTCCTTTTGCGGCAAAGGCGTGTCCCAATCGACCTTCAGGATCCACAGCGACTAGATCAGCACCTTGGCTAAGATCGTGACTGGCGCCAACCAACCCAGAGGATCAAAGAGCTGCGCAGTTCCGCTGAGTACGGCGCGCTTCGTGAACCCAGTGTTCCGGGAGGCCGGTGCTGCGGTGACCTGAAAACAATCAGATGAGGGCAGCCACTTTATACCTAGGACACTGTGGAGTGTCGGAGAGTCCCATTCGACCAGTCCCCTCCTCTCGTTGTTGGAAAGTCCCTGAAGAAGACTCTTTGAATTGGCGGCCCATTTGCGAAGAGGGAAGCCGCCCGCCATGAGCAGCTCCCGGAGTTCCTGCTGCTTGCGTCTCGCCTCAGGAAGAGTATCAGCTCCAGTGAGTACGTCGTCCATATAGATGTCCTTCAAGATAATGCGTGAGCCCAGTGGGTATTGAGGCTCCTCCACCTTGGCCAGTTGATGTAGACATCGAATCGCGAGGTAAGGTGAACAAGCTAGACCGTAAGTGACAGTGCTCAGCTCGTAGTCCACTATTTCGCCTTCTGGTTCAGGTCTCCACACGATTCTCTGCCACTTTCTATCTTCAGGATGGACGACGACCTGCCGGTACATCTCGATATCCGCGGAGAAGACGAATCTGTACCGTCTCCATCTCAGCAAGATGTCCGCCAGATTGGGTAGAAGATTGGGACCCCGGAGAAGAAAATCGTTCAATGACTTCCCGTTGGAGGATGCCATAGAGCCGTTAAACACGACTCTTAGTTTTGTCGTGGTGCTGGCTTCTCTCAGCACTCCATGATGAGGAAGATAGTATCCTTCACTCGTTCTTTGAGGCTGCATCGGTACCATGTGTCCAAGGTCTTCATAGCATTCCAGGAACTCAAAGTAAGCTCGCTTGAATTCGGAGGATCGCCGAAACCTTGCGTTCATGGAGTTTAGCGTTCGTATAGCGGTGGGCCGAGAGTCTCCCAGCCCTGGTGCGCTGTCGAAGGGCAGGCGCACCATGAATTTACCATCAGGCAGCCGACGGTGAGTTTCGACGAAGTGCTCCTCAGCCCTACGATCGTCAACAGTGTCCGGGATTGCACTCTCGATCTCTTCCTGCTCCCAGAACCTGGTCAAAAACTCAATTAGTTCTCGGTCTATGCTACAGTGATGGACAGGAAGCTCAGCTCTACCAGACGCCCCGTCGCCGCTCTCAGTTTCGACCCCACCAGTGAGGATCCAGCCGAGGGAGGTCTCCTGCGCTACAGGAGTGTGTGGAGGTCCTCGCTTGACTCCCTCGAGCAGAATGCGGTTGTAGGAGTCGGCTCCAAGCAAGATATCCACCGGATCAGCGAGGTGATAGCCTGGATCTGCGAGCGTCAGGCCTTGAACGTGCGTCCACTCGGCGAGAGCGGGTAGATTGCGAGACCGGTACCTAGAGAGCTCAGGAATAACATAGACCGGAACCTGAAATTGAGTTTCTTCGCCATAATGGGACGTGAGGACCAGGATTGCCTTCCCACGTGTAAATTTAGCCTGGGAGCCGCCTACTCCGAGCAGAGGGATGCGAGCCTGACTCCTCTGGACTCCCAGCCGTTGAGCAAGTGCTTCAGATATGAGAGAGACCTCACTGCCTGGATCTATCAGAGCACGGGCGGGACAGCCTTTTCCCCGTGGGCCTGAAACCGTGACTCGAGCTGTACTAAGCAGAACGGAAGCAGATCGACTCACGTGTGTGGATACTTGCTGCACGCAGGCTGCTGAAGAGGTACTCTCCCGACACGAGAAGGCATCGTGAATACTAGTATGATGCCTTCCGTCACACTTTTGACACCTCTTGTTTGATTTGCAGTCAATCGAAGCATGTTTTCCCAAGCAATTGCAGCAGAGATTCAAAGATCGGACAGCTTCCTTCCGTTCTGAGGGGGTCTTCTCTTGATATCGAACGCAGAAAAGAATAAAGTGATTCCCTTGGCAGAGACCGCAAGACTGAGACGAGGAGCGCGCTTTGGACACCTGATGCACCTTGAAGGACTTGGAAGCAGGTTTCTTGACTTCGGATGATTCCTGAGGTTTCGCCTCTAAAGCCTGGCAGGTATTTATTCTGCCTTCCATAAAAGTTTTTAGTTGCTCTAATGTAGGGCATTCTTTGGAGTGCTTCAGTGAGTCTTCCCACTCTCGGCGAGACTGACGGTCCCATCTCTCGACAGTTAGTTCTACGATCCAGTCTATGGCGTTCGTCACGGGTCGACCCAAGTTGTTAAGCGCATCGATGGCATCAAAAGTTTCGTTAAAAAGCCTTTTCATCTCAACAGCTGATTCTCATTTTACAGGCACCAAGGTAGCAAGAGTTCTAATTTGCGCTTGGACTAAGAGACGTGGATTATCGTAGCGATTTTCCAGTTTCTCCCATGCCACAGCAAAGTTTTCATCCGTCGTCCTGACGTTCTTAAGCAGTGAAACGGCATCGCCCCTCATGCAACTCTTTAAGTAATGGAGACGTTCGACAGGAGACAACGTGGGATCCTTTATTATGAGCGACGTAAACAAGTCGCGGAAGGTCGGCCAGTCCTTGTAGCTGTCTTCGAACGTTGGGAGAGCCATTTTTGGCAACACGGCCCTTGACCTTGGAGTGCTCGACTCGATGACCGTTACGTTCGAATTTGAGGACATCGGGCCTTTTGCAGCAGCTTCGTATTCTGAGAGAAGATCACTGAGAATACCTGCCTCCTCGAGGTAGCTCTGTTCTGTAAGAGAGTGCTCGTCATTCTTGACGTAAGGACTATCCTTGAGCGTCGCATCGGTTTTAGCTGCGGCTCGAATTGCTGTGTCGGCAGTGTCATAGGCAGTCCATAATTGTTGTACGTAGGAGAGAGCGGTACGAATGATTCCAGGCGTAAGATTGGCTTTTCCCTTCTTTTTCAGATTTGTCGAGACGCGGCCAATCCGTTGAGCAAGAATCCGTTGGTTGTCGAGAAGGTCAGCCATTGTTCCTGCACGTGGTTGAGCACTACACGATTCACGGACTTTCAAGATTGAAAATTTAGCTAGACTGCAGCGCGGGATCCGGCTCGAAGGACCAAAATGTTTAGGATTAGAAAAGGGGAGAACAATTCACTTCACGTAGAACGTCACTTTATTTCCCCTTCTGGGTTCGTTCAAAAATGTCAGCAACTTTGTACAAAAAAACACAAGAGAGATGTACACCGACAAACCACAAGCTGGTTCGCGAGAATTGAATAATAAAGAGCTTTAGATGATACAGATGAGTGTTTGATTAGATAGAGAGAATTTTACGTGGATTTAGTGAATCCCGCAGATAGAGCGAATCGTTTGCCTACTCGCGAAAACCGGTCAAGAGACGCGCGACGTTATCGTTAGAAGGATCTCGAACGATTGATGACCGTTGAGATCGGAGTCGAACAGCTGCCAGTTTACAGTCACCGTCGAACTAGTGATTGGTCGATAGATCAAGCGATCCGCCAATAGTAATCCCCTTTTTGGGGTCGATAATCGATCCCAATCGACGTTCGACGGTGCTGGTCTAATCTACCGCGAGCTGCTTATCGACTCTCGATCTCGCGGTTACGTGCGTGGCCGCCAATAGCTCGGCGGCGCAGTAAATCGACGCGTGCGCGCTGCAGACACGTTCAGCCAATCCCAAACAACTTTATATTTTTAAAATATCTATTTTATATTCTCTGAATATTTAGCTTATATTTTCTAAACATTCAATTTACATTTCTTGTATACGTATACAATATTCAGACCCAATATTTTTCTCACATGAAAACGTGTGGCTTAAAAAATGTTTTCCCAATGTTCGAAAAAAATATTTATCCAATATTTTTGTGCTACAAGGTATACACTGGTGAAATTGGAAAAAAGGTAGTAGGACATTGGATTTGCACCAGATCTGATTATTATCATGATCCATTATCATGATTATTTGAATGCCATTTATAAATATAATAAGAAATATATATTTCACAAAGTACAATATCAAAACAATCCCTAGCAGCACAAGATATTGTATACACATTCATATAATATCAAAAAGAGATTCAATCTGTTTTTAATATTCAAATATACATACAATATTTATTTTACATTAAGTACCAAATATTCTTTTCTATCCCAACTTATAAGATAGGAAGAAATATTTTTCTCATATTAAAAAGTGTGACTTAAAAAATATTTATCCAATATTTTTGTGCTACTAGGGATGCGTTTGATTGTGGAGCATTTGCAGTTTATATTGCAACATCACTATGCTATAACAAGGAACCAAGCGAGCAACGAGCATACGTTGTTGGTTTAATGCGACGCCATATAGCAAACATTTTGATAATTTGAAAACTATTGAATTTCCCTGAAAACGTATTGTTTTTTGTCCGCGGTTGAACCGCGGTTGATCCCGTGCTTGCACGGGATGTGCCGACTAAACATCCGAAGGACCACTTTCCCACTTGGAAGGAATCAAACACAGGAATTCTATTTTCATTGTATATTTCAAAACTATGTACAAGACTGTGTAGAGAGCGCGGTGGCAATTCTAGGTGTGACTGGAGTCACTTCTAATGAGGATCTGAAGATCAAGAGACAAGAATTCAAAACATGACGGTTCGGACACCCCTACTTCCTTGGTCGCCCCCACTCTTTAGTTTCACCCAACTCCTTGGGGGTTTCATCCCTACTTCCTTGACGTGGAGGGTGATTGGCTACAACTAATTATCAGAGACGGGTCCCAAGTTTAGCCAAGATTGCAATGTTTGGGGACCGACCCTTGGTTCTTCCAGGTATCTAAAAAACATGTGCGCTGCATCTTGGAGCAGCCAGCCGCGCTGACCCTGAGAGAGGATTATTTTAACCGTTTTACGACAAGGGCTGCATAGAGGGTGCCCGGATACGCACGACAATTTATCAAATTTATGGCGTTGACAGGCCCAACGACGTAGCCAAACTACAAAGGTCATGTACCGGCCCCAATGTACAATAGTGATGTCCCTGCCGTAAAACGTCGCCGGATGCGATTCTCTACACGTATAATCTTCTTAAAACGTACACTTAATAATAATATACTGCAACTAACGAATCGCGAAGTTCTTTGTGTGACTCTTGGAGAGTCACACACCAAATAAAAAACATTAATAGTTGTACGCCCTATACTAGCCATGCGTACCACTAACCCTCTCGCAAGAGCAGTCCTACTCGCGAGCGAGCGAAGCGAGAGAGCAACAATAACCCTTTAGTTTAAATTACTATTGTATTGAAACATGTTTAAATAACACTTAAAGTGAAAACAGCTTCTAAAATATACCAATTTTGGAAGGTATGTTTCAATTTTTTTGAAAACTATCAACTAGAGAAGGCGTTAACAAAAGTTGCAAATCATGTTTTCCTTCCAATACAGAACCGTAGAAGTTTGGATACGCGCACGACGCTCATGGTAGTGTATAGTCAATGCAGATGGGTCGCGGCGGTAGTTTTATATTTATTTACTCACCAGCGTGACAACGCCATAAGTTTCCCCATTTTTAAATGCCTTGAAAAAATCACTCGCAATCGTACGCTTCATATACAGGGTGAGTTTGATAAAGCAGGACACCTAAATATCTCCGTTACTTTTCGTTGTACAAAAAAACTTCGTAGGACAAAGTTACACTGTTTGAAGGGCCACATATAACGGTGTAAGGGAAAAAAAATGTCAAGGTCATTTTTATGAGATTTCAAGGTTATCGATGTTTTTTAAATGGAATGAGGTATTTTTTAATACATCAATCCATGCAGCTGGACATTCGTTATAAAAAAGTAGTAACCTATGTATGTCGAAAAGTTAGTAGTTCACGAGATATTTCAATTTAAATAACTCTAAAACAGCATTACTGTCGTACTAAGACGTTAGTGTTTACTTGTGAAACATCTTAGCACGACAGTAATGCTGTTTTAGAGTTATTTAAATTGAAATATCTCGTGAACTACTAACTTTTCGACATACATAGGTTACTACTTTTTTATAACGAATGTCCAGCTGCATGGATTGATGTATTAAAAAATACCTCATTCCATTTAAAAAACATCGATAACCTTGAAATCTCATAAAAATGACCTTGACATTTTTTTTCCCTTACACCGTTATATGTGGCCCTTCAAACAGTGTAACTTTGTCCTACGAAGTTTTTTTGTACAACGAAAGGTAACGGAAATATTTAGGTGTCCTGCTTTATCGAATTCACCCTGTATACAAACTCATTATTAAACTGCAGATCTTATACACTTGTAGCATATTTAGAAATGAAAAATAAATTTAAACGGAACTAGATTCATTAATCATTTATTGATCAAACGGAACAAAATTTACTTTAAAAGTATCATTTTCTGTTCAATTCTTTCTGTTCCAAAAATGATATATTTTTATCAAATTACGTCCACATCTTATGAATACTTTGAGAAAGATATCTAAGGGTAAAATATATGCAGAAGTTAGAAATATTTTTTTAATTGTTGTCATGTGTGAGCGCGATAACGTATGAATCCGGATAATAGAAAGTACGAATAGTAGAGAAGTATTTATTACAAAAGTGCGTATACGTGCATAAGTGAACACGCGCAGAACGATACAGAAAGGAGCGGACCAGTACTATCAGATGAGGGGAATCACGGTGATATGATGTACCCCCCCCCCCTTTGATGACGAGAGTAATATGTGACACGTTGCGCGTGCGCGACGAGGATTGAGTGGGGCGAATGGCAGACACGTTACGCGTGCGCGACATGACATTTCGCAGGTTTTAGGTTATTGCCGCGTAAAATTCTCCCATTTACTTATTCCACATACTGTTGGATGCTTGCATGAATCTTTAGTTCATTTTTTGATTTAAAACGTTCTCTACTTACTTGGTTCTTTCCCTGTTGTAAATCACGGGAAAATCCTGTTTACCATTACGTGCGTTCGATGACGTTTCGGCAATTACGAGGGTCAGTGTCATAAAAGCACTTCCTGTCCGTTTACGGGGTAACGGCTGGTTTTTTCCCTAAAAAGCATGCAGGTATAAGTTCTCCTATGCAGACCTTTGCCGAACTGAAGTGCGTAGCTCAGTTCTGTACGAGTACTTCGACCAAACGGTTGCTGAGTTGACAGCATCGCGCAAGAAACATTTATACATACTTTGTTTTTCTATGTTGCATTCTTTAATAAATATTCTTTAGCGTTTTTGGAAGCAAACTCTGTTCATTATTCAACACATACTATGTAATTATTGATCTCTTTATGTCTATGTTGTGAGTTGTATTTCTTTAAAATGTGACGTTACAAATAAAACATAATTTGCTAATTTATTGTGTAGAAGAAAAATTAGTGAATTTATTATCCCAGTCTCTTTTATGCAACTATTTTTGAGGAGCGTATGATGGTTAACAGTGTTAAAATATATTATGATTTATTTTTATGACATTAATGATTTTACTGGAATCTAACTCATTGTTAGTACTATCGCTGGGAGATGACAAGAAGGTCCCTGAGGGCGTGTACAGGCAAAAAGGGTCTCCAGCTGGCGCCGCCTACCCCGACCACTGACGCTCGCGTACTCGACGCGTGACCACGCCCTCTCGGCTGCTACGTCACACGACGCATAGCAGCAGGATTCCCGTATTTATGGAGGGCTACGGGAGAGAGACAGAGCGGGAGAGAGAGAGATAGATAGAGAGAGAGCGGGAGAGAGAGAGCGGGAAAGAGAGAGAGAGCGGAAGAGAGAGAGAGAGAGCGGAAGAGAGAGAGATAGAGCGGGAGAGAGAGAAAGAGAGAGAGCGGGAGAGAGAGAGCGGGAGAGAGAGCGGGAGAGAGAGAGAGCGGGAGAGAGAGAGCGGGAGAGAGAGAGCGGGAGAGAGAGAGCGGGAGAGAGAACGGAAGAGAGAGAGCGGTGAAACCGCGAAGCGCAGCGGGGGTTGGCGAGCGAAGTGAGCAGGGAGCGGAGCCCCCCCCTAGTGTGACGTAGCAGCCGAGAGGGCATGGTCACGCGGCGAGTACGCGAGCGTCAGTGGTGGGGGTAGGCGGCGCAAGCTGGAGACCCTTTTTGCCTGTACACGCCCTCAGGGACCTTCTTGTCATCTCCCAGCGATACATACATACAGATTTCAAGATTTTTTCAATTGTACATAGTAAGCACTCATACTTTGCTTCACGACTGAAACTCCCACATGTTACAATTTATTTTATTTATAATAAAGAATATTTACAATCTCTAATTAGAACGATTCATATTTCATATTTCATTAAGTAGGTATATGTATTGCTGGGAGATGACAAGAAGATCCCTGAGGGCGTGTAGAGGCAAAAAGGGTCTCCAGCTGGCGCCGCCTACCCCCACCACTGACGCTCGCGTACTCGCCGCGTGCCACGCCCTCTCGGCAGCTACGTCACACTAGGGGGGGGGGGGCTCCGCTCCCTGCTCGCTTCGCTCGCCAACCCCCGCTACGCCTCGCGATTTCACAGCTCTCTCTCCCGCTCTCTCTCTCCCTCTCCCGTTCTCTCTCCCGCTCTCCCGCTCTCTATCTCTCTCTCTCCCGCTCTCTATCTCTCTCTCCCGCTCTCTCTCTCTCCCGCTCTCTATCTCTCTCTCTCTTCCGCTCTCTCTCTTTCTCCCGCTCTCTCTCCCGCTCTCTCTCTCCCGCTCTCTCTCTCCCGCTCTCTCTCTCCCGCTCCCTCTCTCCCGCTCTCTCTCTCCCGCTCTCTATCTTTCTCACCCGCTCTCTATCTCTCTCTCCCGCTCTCTCTCCTCCCGCTCTCTTCCGCTCTCTCTCTCCCGCTCTCTCTCTTCCGCTCTCTCTCTTTCTCCCGCTCTCTCTCTCCCGCTCTCTCTCTCCCGCTCTCTCTCCCGCTCTCTCTCTCGCTCTCTCTCCCGCTCTCTCTCCCGCTCTCTCTCCCGCTCTCTCTCCCGCTCTCTCTCCCGCTCTCTCTCCCGATCTCTCTCCCGCTCTCTCTCCCGCTCTCTCTCCCGCTCTCTCTCTCTTCCGCTCTCTCTCCCGCTTTCTCTCTCCCGCTCTCTCTCTATCTCCCGCTCCCTCTCTCTCCCGCGCTCTCACTCCCGCTCTCTCTCTCCCGCTCTCTCTCTCCCCGCGCTCTCTCTCACTCCATCTCTCTCTATCTCTCTCTCCATCTCTCTCTCTATCTCTCTCCCGCTCTCTCTCCCCGCTCTCTCTCTCACTCTCTCTCTCTCCATCTCTCTCTCTCTCTATCTCTCTCTCCCGCTCTGTCTCTCTCCCGTAGCCCTCCGTAAATACGGGAATCCTGCTACTATGCGTCGTGTGACGTAGCAGCTGAGAGGGCGTGGTCACGCGGCGAGTACGCGAGCGTCAGTGGTCGGAGTAGGCGGCGCCAGCTGGAGACCCTTTTTGCCTCTACACGCCCTCAGGGATCTTCTTGTCATCTCCCAGCGATACATAATAGGTACGATACGATACGCGGCAATAACCTAAAACCTGCGAAATGTCAGTCATTGTTGCGTTCCCATCGCCCCACTCAATCCTCGTCGCGCACGCGCAACGTGTCTACGATCTTAGTGTGGGTGACTGTTACGGATAGAAATACGTTTATATTTTTTCTCTCCCGTTCTCTCTCCCGCTCTCCCGCTCTCTATCTCTCTCTCCCGCTCTCTATCTCTCTCTCCCGCTCTCTCTCTCTCTCCTGCTCTCTATCTCTCTCTCTTCCGCTCTCTCTCTTTCTCCCGCTCTCTCTCCCGCTCTCTCTCTCCCGCTCTCTCTCTCCCGCTCTCTCTCTCCCGCTCCCTCTCTCCCGCTCTCTCTCTCCCGCTCTCTATCTTTCTCACCCGCTCTCTATCTCTCTCTCCCGCACTCTCTCCTCCCGCTCTCTTCCGCTCTCTCTCTCCCGCTCTCTCTCTTCCGCTCTCTCTCTTTCTCCCGCTCTCTCTCTCCCGCTCTCTCTCTCCCGCTCTCTCTCTCCCGCTCTCTCTCCCGCTCTCTCTCTCGCTCTCTCTCCCGCTCTCTCTCCCGCTCTCTCTCCCGCTCTCTCTCCCGCTCTCTCTCCCGCTCTCTCTCCCGCTCTCTCTCCCGCTCTCTCTCTCTTCCGCTCTCTCTCCCGCTTTCTCTCTCCCGCTCTCTCTCTATCTCCCGCTCCCTCTCTCTCCCGCGCTCTCACTCCCGCTCTCTCTCTCCCGCTCTCTCTCTCCCCGCGCTCTCTCTCACTCCATCTCTCTCTATCTCTCTCTCCATCTCTCTCTCTATCTCTCTCCCGCTCTCTCTCTCCCCGCTCTCTCTCTCACTCTCTCTCTCTCCATCTCTCTCTCTCTATCTCTCTCTCCCGCTCTGTCTCTCTCCCGTAGCCCTCCGTAAATACGGGAATCCTGCTACTATGCGTCGTGTGACGTAGCAGCTGAGAGGGCGTGGTCACGCGGCGAGTACGCGAGCGTCAGTGGTCGGAGTAGGCGGCGCCAGCTGGAGACCCTTTTTGCCTCTACACGCCCTCAGGGATCTTCTTGTCATCTCCCAGCGATACATAATAGGTACGATACGATACGCGGCAATAACCTAAAACCTGCGAAATGTCAGTCATTGTTGCGTTCCCATCGCCCCACTCAATCCTCGTCGCGCACGCGCAACGTGTCTACGATCTTAGTGTGGGTGACTGTTACGGATATAAATACGTTTATATTTTTTCTCAGCGGGGGCTCATGTATGCAAATAACACGGAACATGAAATGTGAAAGAAAATTGTAAGGGATTTGTGGAGGACGGCTACTGCTAGTCCATTAGTACGAAATCGTGTATAATGCATAGGGTCTGCACCCGAATTCTCGTTGACTCTGGCGACTACGCGTAGCGTTTGTTGCATTCAAGCCAATAGCGTGTAAAGGTAGACACAATGTGTCTACCTTAGGCCGCAAAAAAAAACCTCGATTTGGAGAATATCTCACCTGAAGGTCTCTAGCGAGCACGGGGAAACCGAAAGGTGGATCCGTGTCCGCCAGGCTACAAAGAGTCGCGAGGTTCGGGAAGACAAAAAGAAATACGATAGTATATATAAAGCGATTTACCGTCTAGCGAAAGTCATTACGCATGCGGTGGCATGCAAGGACGAGCCTAGGAATTTGTATATCTGGGACGGCGGTCAAAGTAAACAATAACAAGCAATTGATTTAGCCCTTCTCCACGAATTTCAGGTAGTTGATAAGAGTAGGGGACGATATAAAGACGAGGGAGCGAACCTTTAAGATTCAGATTGTATGTATTGAGCGAGAATAAAGTTTTGTGTGGAAACAGTGACGTTAGATAGCGATGGAATAGGATAGTGGAAGGGGAAGAGGAGAATATTTCCGAGAATTTGGGTACCGTTTCGTACCCATCTGGCACCACTGGAGCGGATGTAACGCATGCACAGTAACACAGCGTCCCTTCTACATTCCCCACGAAGGTTTGAATAGAAATATAGGGTTAATCAAAACATCATGTAAGGAACTGAGAGTTTAAGAAAAATACAGAAGATTAAGCATATTGTGTATATTCATATAATTTCATTGAACCGACTGGTTGAACGTTTCAACTTCAAATTTATATATTCTACGACATCTGTAGGAAATCTGCTCGTCGTTAGATTAATCTTTTTAGTGGCAAATAAGTGCTGCAACTTGATGAGAATTTTTTTACTTTCAAGAAAGGAAATGTTTCTTACTAATACAAATACGTGATATTTAATATAATTAATGTGATTAATTAATAATGTATTAAATAACTCATATCTATTTATGACGGTTTCATTCTACCCCATGTTCTTATCATCAAATCAAGTTTGACAATCAGGATCTAAATCAATAGTTTCGCAGTGAGCTGTTGTATCATTGAAGTTATAAAAGAGTAGATATTATATTTGTATTACTTGATGCTATGTTTTAAGGATGAACAAAAAATATGCATATGTATAGAAGACTGGGGTAAACTTTTCCTTGTGTAACCAGAAATTTTTGCCTTTCTCCAATAAATGTTTGCCATTTTCCTATGTTAGCCAGTACATTTGGACGAGAAGATGCGATAACCCCAGGTTTCGATCCAGAAGGATCAATGGATCAAAAGTTATAAGTGTTTAAAGTTGAGCGATTTCCAGTGTATTTGATACGTTAGCGCCGCACAGTGGTCCGAATCGAAGAATGTAGGGCCATTTGTGTATAACTTTTGTACCGTATGAGATATGGACATGAGGTTTGAACTAAAACATATTATAAAATAATCTCTTTCGAATAATACATGTTAGAGTATATTTACCACGTTTTTATTAGCTCGCTTTCTTGTTTGTTTGTCTGTTCGTTTGTTCGGCGGCAAATTTTTCAATTGATTTTAAACTAACTTCCTGATGAGCTAGAGACTTGAAATCGGTTACATGGCTCAGAACTGGATGACAATGCACTATTAAAAAAGAATTTTTTTTAAAAGTCTATCCGTTTCGGAGAAATAACAATTAAATATTTACCTGTTCACCTCCCCGCGAAGCCTACGTCATCGCGTTCAGCGATCGCCACGCCGCGAGACAGCGCTCTCTACTCCACTACCCGTTCCCTCTCTGACTCATCCCCACTCCACTGACCCGCTTCGCACCGAAGGAGCTCAGTGTGTGTCAGTGTGCGTCAGTGTGCATCAGTGAGCGTTTAAGCTCCGTGCGGTGTTTACAAAGTTACTACGTATTATTATACTATAATGTTTGTTTACCAATCGAAGGGACAGTTACACCGAGATTTTCGGTCGAACCTTCATCTTTGAAATTTTACCACGGCGTTTCGATATGACGCCAGTGTTGGGCAAATTTTATTTCAAATAATAAATAAACGTGTGATTTTAATTGCAAACAAATAATAACTAAATTTTTTAATTAGATAAAAATTACCACGTCTTTATTAGCTCGCTTTCTTGTTTGTTTGTTTGTCTGTTGGTCTGTTTGTTCGATGGCAAATTTTGCAATTGATTTTAAACTAACTTCCTGATGAGCTAGAGACTTGAAATCGGTTACATGGCTCAGAACTGGATGACAATGCATTGTTCAAAAAAATAATTATTTAAATAAAAATAAATTTGTAAAAAATACCACGTTTTTAAAACGGACTAAAAAGTACAAAATAAATTTTTAAAAAACCACGTTTAAAAAACGGACTAAAAAGTATAAAATAATTTTTTCACGTCCCATACAGATTCCTAACCCCGTACAGATAGTCCTGAAAATTTGTAATTGTGAATTTTTAGTAGCTATGAAAATACGTGTAAGATTTAAAACGAAAAACGTGGGGCGCATGAAATAGATAATTGATGCATGAACACCTAAATCACTAACAATTCTAATGCACTGTAAATGATATGAACTATTGTGCGAGTTTTCTCAGCGATAACTATTCTCTACACTCCTTACTATGTATGTAGTATTATCTTGCGCCTCACGTTTTTCGTTTTAAATCTTACAAGTAGTTTCATAGCTACTAAAAATTCACAATCACAAATTTTCAGGACTATCTGTACGGGGTTAGGAATTTGTATGGGGCGTGAAAAAATTATTTTATACTTTTTAGTCCGTTTTTTAAACGTGGTTTTTTAAAAATTTATTTTATACTTTTTTAGTCCGTTTTAAAAACGTGGTATTTTTAAAAAATTTATTTTTATTTAAATAATTTTTTTGTTTAATTTGTTAGTTATTTTTATCAATTTTTATATAGTTGTTGAATCAGTTACTTTCCTTATTAAAACAATTGTATAATAATTAGAAATTGAAATCTTATAGTTTTCTTATGCAGGGTGTTTAGCTACAGGTGGGAGAAAATTTAAGGGGTGGTTCTCGACTATAATATAAGACGAAAATGAAGAATAAAAAAATTGCGTTAAGGCTTCGTTACTTAGTTATTAACAGTTAAAAATCTGCCCAAAATGCGGCAACTTTTCAACAGATGTGCACGTTGCGTACGTCACACAGGCGCGCGACAGTCTCGTAGCAAGTGACAAATGCATGCATACCTTGGTTCTCATTTGGGGCCCCATCCAGGTGAAAATGTTTAACAAACGTTGGACGACATTGAGCCCACCTACTCGTTAAAATCCACAAGGGCATTTCTAATATCCGCCCAATGGAATTATCGAGTAGAAGGTGTCAATGCCCTTTCACTTTTAAATTGTTCTCACACATATCCACAAATCCTTATCCTGCACTATAATTGTTCATAACACCGTACTTAATACACTGGAATAAACCACACATATGCTCTAGCATTATTTACAATATCATACACACGCACTACGAGTTTACAGCGAGAACAAGTTTACTAAGGGGAATGAGGAGAATGTAAAGAACTGGTAATCCTTTAATGTTGAAACACTGCACTTTATTGAACTTGATTTACGTTGAGAAACTCGCTCACAAACGGAACGGACATCTTGAGGTCGTGTGATCTCTGCGAACGGAAATCTTCGACGCGTGCGAGAAGAATCGTCCGTACAAGCTAGCATCCGTATGCACACCAGTGATGCCAGAACCGTGGTACTGTGGTACTGAACGATACCCCCTCCATAGCCTACTATCGCCCCTTCGTTCCTTTCCAACGCGCCCGCGCGCTACACTCACCAGCGTACCTCTACTGTATCCGTGTGCGCTGCTCGTACGCTGCTTGTGCGCTTGCGCCAGCCACAATCTATTTTTAGCACCTTCCATGTTGTATTGTTTTGCGGCAACGAAACTGAAATTCGGCTTTCGAGCCGTCGAGCGTACGAATCGCAATCTGGAGCTAGCCTTCGGGTCCCCGTGCAGCGATATTTCTTTTTCATTACTTTCTTTATTTTCATTCCTTTTTTTTTATTTCATTATTTAACCTCCCAGAAAATTAAAAATGTAAAAACTATGTTAAAAATATGTTTTCATTTTAAATAGACACGTTTTATTGCTATTATTCATTTTAATAGAAACGTTGTATTTATTTGGACTAATTGGAGAATACAAAAATGTAGACAGTATTTTTTAGTTTACGAAACAATTTGTAGATTTATTAGTTGTCAATTTTACAAGCATACACAAGTTTATTTGACCTTCTGTCTTCCTGTAATAAAAAAATACAGTCAAAATTATAATTATAATAGCATTTCATAAAATATCGAGGTTATTGCAAACTCATCTTTTTTCGCAATGAAGCTCTACTTTCATTGCTTCTCTCGAATGTCCATTTCCTTCCGAGGCAGTGGCGTTTCTAGATGTAAACAAAAAATGTTGACATAAAATGTATCATAATTAAACTACAATTATTCTAATCACGTGGAATGTAGTACATATTAAGTTTTAGTTACCTGGATTTTCTTCTTCGACGTTAAGCTTACTGCTAAGTTTACTGCTTCTCCTAAATTGCGTATACAGGGTGAATTCGATAAAGCAGGACACCTAAATATCTCCGTTACTTTTCGTTGTACAAAAAAACTTCGTAGGACAAAGTTACACTGTTTGAAGGACCACATATAACGGTGTAAGGGGAAAAAAAATTTCAAGGTCATTTTTATGAGATTTCAAGGTTATCGATGTTTTTTCAGATGGAATGATATATTTTCGTTAACGTAATGTTGTAGCTGACAAAATAACGAATTCATGCATGTAACACAATATGACCTTCAAATGACCTTCAACCCAGAAAAATGGTATAAATAAAATTCAACGTGTAAGATTCATTTGATGTATTTCTGTTACGCCAAATGTTCAAAAATATTCCCTTGAGCTGCTATACATTCATTCAGCCGTGAAGTTACAGAACGTACTGCTGCGTAATTTATTTCTGAGGAAATCGTCGCACAAGCCTGGACGATTCTTTCTTTCATGTTGTCTATAGTCGTTGGTGGTTCACTATAAACATCGTCTTTCAGTTTTCCCCATAGATAAAAATCAAGGGGTGTAAGGTCTGGTGAGCGAGCTGGCCATAATACGGGTCCGTTACGTCCAATCCAACGATTTGGAAACTTGTTATTTAAGAATTGTGTTACGACACGGGAAGAATGGGCCGGATATCCGTCATGTTGATACCACATATTTTCACGAATGTTCAAGGGTGTATTTTCCAGGAGAATTGGCCCGTTAAGCTCGACGGCTCGAAAGCCGAATTTCAGTTTCGTTGCCGCAAAACAATACAACATGGAAGGTGCTAAAAATAGATTGTGGCTGGCGCAAGCGCACAAGCAGCGTACGAGCAGCGCACACGGATACAGTAGAGGTACGCTGGTGAGTGTAGCGCGCGGGCGCGTTGGAAAGGAACGAAGGGGCGATAGTAGGCTATGGAGGGGGTATCGTTCAGTACCACAGTACCACGGTTCTGGCATCACTGATGCACACTGATTCAAGACAACTGATGAGATCGATGCCAGATCGATAAAACAAATGAAGATCTACAGCAGTGGTGAGCAACCCGCGGCGTATTGGGTCACCATGGGTTCGTCGACAACTCATTTGACCGACACTGTTTTGATCGACAGTAACTTTCGTCGACACTATGTTTTCGTCGACATTGTGAAATCGTCGACAAATGATTTGACCGACAATATGCTTTCGTCGACAATTGATTTGACCGACACTATGTTTTCATAGACACGGTCAAATTGTCGACGTCTGCTGCTTCCATCGACAATCCGTGTTTAGCGACAGGTTTGATTCGTATTTGCTAATGTTGACTAATCGTTATTATCACTGTTATGTACTAGACGCATTTAGTTGCTCGTATAATAAAAAATAAAGAGAAGTACAAAGCATTTCTTCAAATAAACAAACTTTATTAATACGTACACACAAATGAACAAAAATCATAATATTTAATTTAATTTCAAACATAATTGTGTAAATACATATACATAATTTGAATGAACAGAACGGATGCTAAGGTGGTGTTGATGCTACGCATATACATGAACATAGTGTCGGTCAAATCATTTGTCGACGATTTCACAATGTCGAGGAAAACATAGTGTTGACGAAAGTTATTGTCGGTCAAATCGTGTCGATCAAAACAGTGTCGGTCAAATGAGTTCATCGTCATCGGTCCTTTTACCCAGCAAGGGGTAAAAATGTCAGGTCAGCGTAGCATCCCTATTGTCCTATACCTTCCGTAAGAAACTTTCTAAAAGAAGGACAGCCGACGTTTTCGAACGGTTACCCATCGACTCTACGTACCAATCTGCAGGAAAAACTAAACATGTGTTTGCCATAAATCTTACAGCGGTCCGTCTCGCTTCCTGTTTTTCGTCTGACCGTCCCGTCGTTTTCGTAAACGTGCAACAGCGTGCATTTCGAATTTCGACACGCTAATGCCCTTCCTAAGTTCTTTAGAAAAATCTTGCAGAAAATCAGTGTCGTTCGAGCCGCGGTAGAGAGAACATCTCCAAAGATTTGTCAATTCAAAGCTAACGGTTGCTATTAGCTGTGTTTTGATAGTGATATTTAAACTGATCACTAGACTGCGGATATGGCAATTATTATTAGTGTATAACTATGTGTGTAGACAAATGTGAACAGTGATTGTGAGTGTGGAAAAATTTCAAGGCACCTGTGTGAAATAAACATACGAATTATTTATCAATTCGAAAGTGAAAGTGAAATTCTGGATCGTCGACTTGACCGCGCATCCCTTAGGCCTTATTATTATCTACCACCGGCTGTGCAGTTCGTCGACCTGGCCGTATGTCCCTTACCTTTCGGTACTGCCGTATACCTGAAGACATCTGTGCAGTTCGTCACCGAGTCACCAAGTGACACACATTTCGAAGCAGCAAATGGATTTACGGCTGAATAAGTGAGTTTTTAATACAATCAGTTTCTGCTTCTTCTCTTTTTTATCACGTTTTTATTAGCTCGTTTTCTTGTTTGTTTGTCTGTTTGTTCGGTACAAATTTTGCAATTGATTTTAAGCTAACTTCCTGATGAGTTAGAGACTTGAAATTTTAAACATAGCTCAAAAGTGGATGACAATGCAATATTTTTAAAAAAATTTTTTAAAAACCTATGCGTTTAGGAGATATAAATTATTAATAATTTGAACTTTTGCACCCCCCGCCGCGTGACGTAGTACGTCTTCGCGGTCAGCGTCCCCACTCTACTACGTGCTCTCACTCTGACTCATCCCCACTCCACTGACCTGCTTCGCACCGAAGGAGCTCAGTGTGCGTTCGAGCTCCGTGCGGTGTTTACAAAGTTACTACGTATTAGTATACTATAATGTTTGTTTACCAAGCGAAAGAACAGCAGTTACACCGAAATTCTCCGTCGAACCTTTATCTTTGACATTTTACCACGGCGTTCGTTTTCGATATGACGCGTCGCAATACCGTCTGAAATTTACTACATGTCTCTGTTATAATCTCATCACAATGTTCAAAATCGATTGTAAAATTTCACACATGCAAGACTAAAAAGCAGAAAATAATTATTTATATAAAAATAAATTTTTTAAAAATACCACGTTTTTAAAACGGACTAAAAAGTATAAAATAAAATTTTTAAAAACGCCACGTTTAAAAAACGGACTGAGTATAAAATAATTTTTTCTAGCCCCATACAGATTCCTAACCCCTGAAAATTTGTGATTGTGAATTTTTAATAGCTAAGAAAATACTTGTAAGATTTAAAACGAAAAACGTGGGGCGCAAGAAATACATAGTAAGGAGTGTAGATAGTAGCTGCCGCTGAGAAATCTCGTACAACACTTCATATCATTTGCAGTACAATAAAGTTGTTAGTGATTTAGTGTTCATGCATCAATTATCTATTGTATGCGCCCCGCGTTTTTCGTTTTAAATCTTACAAGTATTTTCTTATCTATTAAAAATTCACAATCACAAATTTTCAGGGGTTAGGAATCCGTATTGGGCTAGAAAAAATTATTTTGTACTTTTTAGTCCGTTTTTTAAACGTGGCGTTTTTAAAAAATTTATTTTTTTTTTTTGGAACCACATATTTTTGAACTTCTACTATTGTAGCTCTTTTTGAGACAATTTCAATTATATAGTCATTCAAATTCATTCAAGGTCATAAACTTTAAAATTGATGAAAAACATATTCTCAGCTTTATTAATGAAATCAAACTGATCCAATGCAAAATGTAAACAAATTGCTTAAATCCTAAACCATTTGCTACAACAGATGCTGAAAGTGATAACCAACCACAGATAGACAGCTTCTGAAGCGTTTACCCACTGATTGCGTTACGCAGTAAAGTATATGGTGATTAATATCAGCATAGACTCTTCGTAGGCTGTACGATAAACATCTTCTTTTAACTATTCCCATGAAAAAGATCCAATGGTGTGAGGTCTGGTGATCGCGGTGGCCATTTTCGATGTCCAGATCGTCCAATCCAACGATTTTTAAATATATTGTTCAAAATATTAGTAACCCTCTGTGCAGAATGTGCCGGGCAACCATCGCGTCGTATTGGTACCACGAAAACCAGAGTTGGGCATTAATCGATTAAAATGTTAATCATGATTGATTGATTAATGTGTACGAATAAAAAAAGAAATCGACGATTGATGAAGTTAATCGTCAATCGTTGATTAAATGAAGAAATCGTCGAAAAATCGGCGATTGATTCAATCGATTGATTTAATCGTAAATCGTTTATTAAAAAAAGGAATCATCGAAAAATTGGATGATTTAAATAATTGTTGAAGTTAATCGCCTCACGATCTATCCATAAATTGTAATAAGAAGGGAGAGAGAGGCAGAGAGAGAGAGAGAGAGGGAGCAGAGAGCGGATGGATAATTGACAGAAATAATGATATATTTCAGCAAAAACATGGTCGTAGCTTTCCAGGAATAATAACTTCAAACATAAAAGCACGTAGACGGAGTTTGTATTATAGACCAAATGACAATACACCTAAACTCAGTTTACATTTTTTTCAGTATTCATACAGTTCTGATTACTTCGAAATGTCAGCTGTTAATCATTAATCAATTATCCGATTGACGATTAATAATCGTTAATCGCAATTAACGACTAAAGTAGAAATTTAATCGTTAATCGCAATTAACGATTAATAAGTCTGTCCGGAGAGTAATGTGACCTCATTTTTTTAAAAATCTATTAAACATATGGGTACAAACCTTTAAATTTCTTCAAAGTAGGATCCTTGGGCGTCGACACATTTTTTCCAGCGAAATTTCCATGCTTCGTATGCTATTACTACGAGAGGTTCCAAAAAACGCCTTCCAGGGAGCATACGATGCATGGAAATCGCGCTGGAAAAAAAGTGTCGACGCCCAAGGATCCTACTTTGAAGAAATTTAAAGGTTTGTACCAGGGACTGAAACGGTTCTGGAAATAACTGTTTCAAACTGTTATATATCAGTTCTGATCGAAACAGTTATGAAGAACCGAAATGATGTTATAACTGTTACGAGAATATCGGTTCTGGCTTATATCGGTTACGGTTACGGTTCTGGAGAACCGATATTATTTCGGTTCTGTAACTGTTATTTTTCGGTTCTGGATTTCGGTTCCGGATTTCGGTTCTATCATTCTGTATTCTGCATTGTGTTCGGTCAATTCGGTCTTATATATTTACTAGCTTTCCCCCGCCACGCGTTGCTGTAGCACAGTATTTTTTAAAAGCATGTACATACTTGCTGAACGTGTTTGTGATAATTTATTTTTTTTCGGTCTAACTCTGTCTCTCTGTCTCTCCGACTATCCCTCTCTCTCTCTCTCCCTCTCCCTCCTACTCTCTCTCTCTCTCCGACTCTCTCCCTCTCTCTCCGATTCTCTCTCTCACTCCGCACTCTCTCTCTCTCTCTGCACTCTCTCACTCCACAGTCTCACTATCTCTCTCTCTCACTCTCTCACTCTGACTCTCTCTCTATCTCTGTCTCTGTCTCTGGAAGGTTTTAGAGCAAACCGCATTCGAAAAAGTAAATTGGATCAAAAGTTATAAGCAGAAACGTGCTCTCTCTCTCTCTCTATCTCTCTCTCTCTGACTCTCTCTCTATCTCTGTCTCTGTCTCTGCAAGTTTTTGCAGCAAACCGCATTCGAAAATGTAAATTCGATCAAAAGTTATAAGCAGAAACGTGCCCTCTCTCTCTCACTCTGTCTCTCTCTCTCTCTCTCTCTCTCTCTCTCTCTGACCCTCTCTCTATTTTTGTCTCTGTCTCTGGAAGGTTTTAGAGCAAACCGCATTCGAAAATGTGCATTCGATCAAAAGTTATAAGCAGAGACGTACCGAAAAGAGGCGGAAATAGTGGTTATTGCGTCACAACTTTTGAACCAATAGACTTTTTTGTATGCTCTTTGCTCTTAAACCTTCCCGTGGAAAAGCCGCGTCTAACGGTCCAAACCCCAGCTTTCTACGTTGAGCCGTTCTCCATTGATGCCGTTACAAACATACAGACAGACACGATTTTATTATACAGGGTGGCCCACATAACTCTGAACAGCTCAATATCTCCGTTACTTTTCGTTGTACAAAAAAACTTCGTAGGACAAAGTTACACTGTTTGAAGGGCCACATATAACGGTGTAAGGGAAAAAAAATTTCAAGGTCATTTTTATGAGATTTCAAGGTTATCGATGTTTTTTTAAATGGAATGGGGTATTTTTTAATACATCAATCGAAGCAGCTAGACATTCTTTATAAAAAAGTACTAACCTATGTATGTCGAAAAGTTAGTAGTTCAGGAGATATTTCAATTTAAATAACTCCAAAATACCATTACTGTCGTACTAAGGCGTTACACAAGTAAGTAAACACTAACGCCTTAGTACGACAGTAATGGTATTTTGGAGTTATTTAAATTGAAATATCTCCTGAACTACTAACTTTTCGACATACATAGGTTAGTACTTTTTTATAAAGAATGTCCAGCTGCATCGATTGATGTATTAAAAAATACCCCATTCCATTGAAAAAAACATCGATAACCTTGAAATCTCATAAAAATGACCTTGAAATTTTTTTCCCTTACACCGTTATATGTGGCCCTTCAAACAGTGTAACTTTGTCCTACGAAGTTTTTTTGTACAACGAAAAGTAACGGAGATATTGAGCTGTTCAGAGTTATGTGGGCCACCCTGTACATAGAGATTATGCAAGTAGTTATTTTTCGTTATTTATAATTTAAACAATCTGTAAATAAATAAATTTTTATAATTTGTTCTATATTCGTTATTTAAATTGTTATACCAATCATTTATTGTTAGAATAATTGTTTAAACAAATTTTTATAATTTGTTTCTATATTCGATATTTGAATTGTTATTTCAATAATTTGTTGTTAAAATAATTGTTTAAACAAATTTTTATAATTTGTTTCTATATTCGTTATTTGAATTGTTATTTCAATAATTTGTTGTTAAAATAATTGTTTAAACAAATTTTTATAATTTGTTTCTATATTCGATATTTGAATTATAATTTCATTAATTTGTCGTTAAAATAATTGTTTAAACAAATTTTTATAATTTGTACAAATTTTTATAATTTGTTTATATTCGTTATTTGAATTGTTATTTCGATAATTTGTTGTTAAAATAATTGTTTAAACAAATAAATTTTTACAATCTATGGAAATGTGTTTCGATATTTATTATTTAAATACGTCTACATGGTTGAAACAATTATTTAAATGAATAAATTTTTGTATTTCTTAAATGTCAGCCAGTCCGTTGCGGCAATTTTTGAAAATATGTCGGTAACTGAAGGCAAATGTCGGTATATTTATTAGAGATCCCCGTTTCACGTGTATGTAAATCGTGTAGTACGAATTTAAGGATCCGTGAATACGAACACGTGAATACGGATCAGTGATGCCAGATGCGGAGAGTCACGGTGAAATGATGTACCCCCTCTCTGATGACGGGGAATGAGTGGAGCAAATGGGAGACACGTTGCACGTGCGCGATGGGGACAGTGGAGTGTGCGCCTGCGCACGGTGCTGGAATGGGATAGTGGATGGAGTAAGGAGGAGAGTACGGGAGCTCCGTTTGGAGCTCCATATGGCATCACTGATACAGATGCGTGTACAAGGGTCCATGTTACATGGGTCCGTGTTACACGCGTCCATGTTCCACGGGGCTGCGAACACGAATCCGACAACTGAGGCGTTATTGTTTTCCGATCGAATTCTTTTCGACTGTTGACGTTAGAACGTTAGAAATGAGACAATAATAAAATTGCGGTAAATTGTTAGACGTTTAATCACCGTATATTAAAATGCATATGTAAAATAAATACGCGAACATTTGTCAAATTAAAATACACGGGTACCCGTGCACTTACAAGGGGAGTACGCGGTAGACGGGAACCGGATTTTCCTGAAACTTGCAGTATTTGAAGATGACGTATCCAAATGTAATTTAGCAAAGCAGTAGCGCGCGCTTCTCAAGATTTCCCGAGAAAATTGCATTTGAAAAATCGGTTTACCCGTTCATAAGGAGTTCGCGTTAACCTATCAATATGAAGCGCAGTGGCCGAGCGCGCTACGGGAAAGACTGGTAATCAGTAGGTCGCTGGTTCGAGTCTTGCTGTCGGCATTCTTCTTTTAATCTTTTTTTTCACTTTTATTCCTAAAATTTATGAAATCTGCCATTAAACAATTATCTTTTAAATAGAAAATGCATTTATTTTATTTGTGAGTATTGAAAAAAATCGAACATAAAAATAATACAGTGTTATATTTACTTTATTACTGCTCATTCTTTATTAATAAAAATAAATTACATGTTAGTATGACACTACCCAAAATGATACTCATCGTAAAAGCATGGGAAACAATAATTTTGTCGGCATCTAGCACACACTATAATAAACGGAGCGTTTGTACAAGAGCACGCCGTTTTCAGAAGTTCTATCGGAAAACACACTTCATTAACATTCATAAAAATTTCTCTGAATAGTTATTTTTATTTTTTAAAAAGAATATTATTTTCTATTTATACCTCTCGACATTGTTGGGTTTTCCGATAGTACTTCTGAAAACGGCGTGCTCTTGTACAAACGCTCCGTTTATTATAGTGTGTGCTAGATGCCGACAAAATTATTGTTTCCCATGCTTTTACGATGAGTATCATTTTGGGTAGTGTCATACTAACATGTAATTTATTTTTGACTGATACATACACCACTGATACATATAATACAGTGCACTACGAGTAAGGAGATGTGGGATAGGTTAAATATAATATATGAGAGGGACACAGAACAGAGAAAATGCTCGCTCATGGAAGAATTGTTCACGTATAAATTTAAAACTGACAGTGATATAGCATCACATGTTGCACACCTAAAGAATGTCGTCTTTATGTTACAGACTTTAGGTTGCCAGATAGAAGAAAAGATGCTGATAATGAAAATCTTGACTACGTTGCCAGAAAAGTATAAATTTTTTGCCAGTGCCTGGGAGTCGACACCAAAGGATGAGAAGACACTGGATAATCTTACGGCTAGATTGCTTATGGAGGAGGTTAAACACAAGGCTGACCAGACAGAAACGGTAGCCTTTAGAGCACTGGAAAGGAGGTGTTTTAAGTGTAATTCCTCAGGACATTTGGCATATGCGTGCACACTGCGAGAAGACAAAAGAGGTAAAGACGTGAAATGTTTTAACTGTGGCAAAGTGGGGCATGTCGTTAAAGATTGTAGAAATAAGAGAGAGGAGCAACGACCTGTATATCGTCCGTGCAGAATATGTCATAGGAGAAACCATCTTGAAAAAGATTGTTTCTTAAAGAATCAAAACCAAAGGGGAGTGAAGCAAGACTCTGAGAAGGTGAGCTTCTTAACGGCGAGGGCCGATACAAATATGTGGGTTTTGGACTCTGGTACGACAAGTCATATGGTGAACGATGAGGGTTGTCTGGAAGAGCGAGAAGAAATAGAGACTTTAGTGGGTTCTGCGAAGAAGAACGTGTCAATGAAGGCAATAGCGAAAGGAAAAATAGATTTTGGAAAGTGTGAATTGCAGAATGTACTCCTTGTACCTGAGTTAAGACAGAATCTGCTGTCAGTCGATGCTATAACTCAGAGAGTAGGGGAAGTGGTGTTTAGGAAGAGTGATGTCATCGTGTATAAAAATGGAGAAGAAATCCTAAGAGGAAAGAAGAGCGAAAGTGGACTGTATTATGTACAAGGTTCGGTGAAGCGCAGGGGGCCAGAAGCTTTGCTAACGAAAGAGCAAGGAAAGGTACAGGAATGGCATAAGAGGTTGGGCCATTTGAGCTATGGAGGTATGAAGGAACTGCTGGGGAAGGTAACCGGAATGCCCTTGCTAAAGGAAGACCTAAATTTAGATATAAAGTGTAAAGTATGTTTAGAAGCGAAGCAGTCAAGAACACCTTTTGGGGAATCAAGAGTGCGAGCACGAAGACCTCTTGAATTAATCCATACAGACGTGTGTGGTCCAGTGGACAAGGTGTCTTGGAATGGAAAGAGGTATTTTATGACCGTGATCGATGAATATACGAATTTTATAATGGTATACCTGCTTGAGTCAAAGAACGATGTGTTACAGAATTTAAAACAGTATGTCGTGGCGGCTGAGGCAAAATGGAATCTCAAATTGCATAAATTGAGATGTGATAATGGAGGAGAATATACAAGCGGAGAAGTGAAGAATTGGTGTAAATCAAAGGGAATTGTATTGGATTACACAACTGTGTACACACCCCAATTGAATGGAAAAGCAGAGCGCCTGAATAGAACTATACTGGAGAAAGCACGAGCGTTACTGTTTGAAAGTAAATTAGGAAAGGAGATGTGGGGAGAAGCAGTACTGGTTGCGGCATATCTGCAAAATAGGATATTTAAAAAAATTAGAAAGAAGGTGCGACAGGTACAGGTTTGTAGGGTATGGACAAAACTGTTATAGATTATGGGATGAGAATAAGAGGAAAATAATTCTGTCAAGAGATGTAATCTTTGAAAGGAATCATATTCATGAAGAAGAAAAAAGAAAAATAAATATCTTTGATGTGATCACTGAACAAGAAGACGGTGTAGAAGGATACGAGAACTGTGATAATGAGGGAATAAAAGGAGAAGTACAACAGGAAGAAGAGGAAGAGGTAGAAGATAAAAGTGATGAAGAGGAAGCGTTTGAAGATGCCGTACAGGATCTAGAATCAAGGGATGAGCGATCCGAAAGTGAAAATACACCGGAAGAAGGTCAGCTTGAAATACAGCAAGAAGGAAATTCAGGGAGATATCGTGACTATGGTTTGTTAACCTATGAAAAAGTTACGTCTAGTCAAGAGAAAGAGAAATGGCTAAGAGCCATTCGAGAAGAAAAGAAGTCATTGAAAGATAATAAGACTTGGACTATGGTAGACAAAGAGGAGGCTAAGGGAAAAAGGATTTTAACTAGTAAATGGGTGTTTTCAGTAAAAGAAGATGGAAGACACAAGGCACGATTGGTTGTAAGAGGGTGTCAACAAGGAAGAGACAGCTTTGACTATGAAAATATATATAGTCCAGTGGTGAATAATAATTCTTTGAGGATTTTAATAGCAATTGCAGCATCCAAAAATTATCATTTGGTAAAATTTGATGTAAAAACTGCATTCTTGCATGGGGATCTTCTGGAAGATATTTATATGTCTTTACCAAAGGGTTACGCAGATAAGTCAGGAAAAATCTGCAAATTGGAGAAGGCGATGTATGGCTTGAAACAGGCACCGATACAGTGGAACAAGAAGTTCACTGAGGTGCTTGCAAGGAAAGGCCTAAATCATCTGAGCGGAGAGAGATGTCTGTTTAAAAAAGAGAAGAGCTCATTAATACTGGCTCTTTACGTAGACGATGGAATTATAGTGGGAGAAAATTTAGAAGAAATTAGAGCTTTGCTTAAAGAGTTGTCTCATGAATTTGAGCTCAAAATAGAAGAGGAACCTACGAGTTTTCTAGGGATAGAGCTGCATAGAGAAAAGGATGGAATTAAAATTACACAGAAGGCGTATGCGGAAAAGGTTCTTGAGGCGTATGGGTTGAAAGATGCAAAACCTGTAAGTACGCCGATGCAGGCAAATTAACAAGCAGGTACATCGGACGGTAAGGTAAGATCTTTCAATTTTCGGGAGGCAATAGGAAGTTTATTGTATTTGGCCAACAAGACAAGGCCTGATCTGAGTTATGCAGTAAATTATAGCAGTAGACGAACTGAAAACCCATCGAATACGGATATGATAAATGTTAAAAGAACACTTAGATATTTGCAGGGGACAAAGAATTTGGGTATAATGTATTCAAATAATGAGAGAAATAATTTGTTAACAGCTTTTTGTGACGCCGATTACGCAGGGGATCCAGAGACAAGGAAAAGTACATCTGGATATGTAATTAAATTCTGTGGAGCACCTATAAGCTGGTGTTCGAAAAAACAGCCTGTGGTTGCGCTATCCAGTACTGAGGCTGAGTTTATAGCTTTAGCAGACTGCTGTAAAGAGGTGATTTACATTAAGAATGTAATTGAGGAATTGTTGAAGACTGAACTACAAATAGATCTACAGGTAGATAACCAAAGTGCAATACAGATTGCGAAAAATGGTATATTTAATAAAAGGTCTAAACATATAGATGTGAGGTACCATTTTGTAAAAGAGAAGATTGAGGAGAACAAAATAGTTGTAAAGTATTGTGAGACTGCGAAACAACCTGCGGATATTTTTACAAAACCTCTAGGAAATAGTAAGTTTGTGCAACATAGAAATGTATTAGTATCTTAAGAAAGTATGTGTGCGATTGTAAGAGAAGCATTATAGAATGCTATAGGATAGGGATGTGATTAAGTATGTGTGCGATTGTAAGAGAAGTATTATAGAATGCTATAGGATACGGATGCGATTAAGGGAGTGTGTTGTAGGGTGTAATCGATCCCTACGTTACCGACTGTGATGGGTGTGAGTGGTAATGCATGTGAGAGTTCATGTTTGATGGGGCAGTTCTCTCGCATCCGTATAAGAGAGCACATGTGGCTGTGCAGAACCAAAGACTAAATGTTCAGTGTGATTAGTTAATGTTATATTATATTACTATCTTCTGTTAAAGCATCAGAAGTGATGAGAAGTATATTTATTCTTTTTCCCTAAACCTAGTATTTCAACATCGCCAACCCCCGCTACGCCTCGCGATTTCACAGCTCTCTCTCCCGCTCTCTCTCTCCCTCTCCCGTTCTCTCTCCCGCTCTCTCTCTCTACCCCGCTCTCTCTCTCTACCCCGCTCTCTCTCTCCCGCTCTCTATCTCTCTCTCTCCCGCTCTCTCTCTCTCCCGCTCTCTATCTCTCTCCCGCTCTCTATCTCTCTCCCGCTCTCTCTCTCCCGCTCTCTTCCGCTCTCTCTCTCTCCCGCTCTCTCTCTTCCGCTCTCTCTCTCCCGCTCTCTCTCCCGTTCTCTCTCCCGCTCTCTCTCTCTACCCCGCTCTCTCTCTCTCTCTACCCCGCTCTCTCTCTCCCGCTCTCTGTCTCTCTCTCTCCCGCTCTCTATCTCTCTCCCGCTCTCTATCTCTCTCCCGCTCTCTATCTCTCTCCCGCTCTCTCTCCCGCTCTCTCTCTCCCGCTCTCTCTCCCGCTCTCCCTCTCCCGCTCTCTCTCTCTCTTCCGCTCTCTCTCTTTCTCCCGCTCTCTCTCTCTTTCTCTCGCTCTCTCTCTTTCTCCCGCTCTCTCTCTCCCGCTCTCTCCCTCCCGCTCTCGCTCCCGCTCTCTCTCTCCCGCTCTCTCTGTCCCGCTCTCTCTCTCCCGCTCTCTCTCCCGCTCTCTCTCCCGCTCTCTGTCCCGCTCTCTCTCCCGCTCTCTCTCCCGCTCTCTCTCTTCCGCTCTCTCTCCCTCTTTCTCTCTCCCGCTCTCTCTCTATCTCCCGCTCTCTCTCTCACTCTCTCTCTCCATCTCTCTCTCTATCTCTCTCTCTCCCGCTCTGTCTCTCTCCCGTAGCCCTCCGTAAATACGGGAATCCTGCTACTATGCGTCGTGTGACGTAGCAGCTGAGAGGGTGTGGTCACGCGGCGAGTATCGCTGGGAGATGACAAGAAGATCCCTGAGGGCGTGTAGAGGCAAAAAGAGTCTCCAGCTGAGTCCGCCTACCCCGACCACTGACGCTCGCGTACTCGCCGCGTGACCACGCGCCTCTCAGCTGCTACGTCACACGACGCATAGTAGCAGGATTCCCGTATTTATGGAGGGCTACGGGAGAGAGACAGAGCGGGAGAGAGAGATAGAGAGAGAGATGGAGAGAGAGAGTGAGAGAGAGCGGGAGAGAGCGGGAGAGAGAGAGATAGAGAGAGAGATGGAGAGAGAGAGTGAAAGTGAGAGTGAGAGAGAGAGAGCGGGAGAGAGAGCGGGAGAGAGAGAGCGGGAGAGAGAGAGCGGGAGAAAGAGAGAGAGCGGGAGAAAGAGAGCGGGAGTGAGAGAGCGGGAGTGAGAGAGCGGGAGTGAGAGAGCGGGAGTGAGAGAGCGGGAGTGAGAGAGCGGGAGTGAGAGAGCGGGAGTGAGAGAGCGGGAGTGAGAGAGCGGGAGTGAGAGAGCGGGAGTGAGAGAGCGGGAGTGAGAGAGCGGGAGTGAGAGAGCGGGAGTGAGAGAGCGGGAGTGAGAGAGCGGGAGTGAGAGAGCGGGAGTGAGAGAGCGGGAGTGAGAGAGCGGGAGTGAGAGAGCGGGAGTGAGAGAGCGGGAGTGAGAGAGCGGGAGTGAGAGAGCGGGAGTGAGAGAGCGGGAGTGAGAGAGCGGGAGTGAGAGAGCGGGAGTGAGAGAGCGGGAGTGAGAGAGCGGGAGTGAGAGAGCGGGAGTGAGAGAGCGGGAGTGAGAGAGCGGGAGTGAGAGAGCGGGAGTGAGAGAGCGGGAGTGAGAGAGCGGGAGTGAGAGAGCGGGAGTGAGAGAGCGGGAGTGAGAGAGCGGGAGTGAGAGAGCGGGAGTGAGAGAGCGGGAGTGAGAGAGCGGGAGTGAGAGAGCGGGAGTGAGAGAGCGGGAGTGAGAGAGCGGGAGTGAGAGAGCGGGAGTGAGAGAGCGGGAGTGAGAGAGCGGGAGTGAGAGAGTGGGAGAGGGAGAGCGGGCGAGAGAGAGCGGGAGAGAGAGAGCGGGAGAGAGAGCGGGAGAGAGGGAGCGGGAGAGAGAGAGCGGGAGAGAGAGAGCGGGAGAGAGAGCGGGAGAAAGAGAGAGAGCGGAAGAGAGAGAGCGGGAGAAAGAGAGAGAGCGGAAGAGAGAGAGCGGGAGAGAGAGAGAGCGGGAGAGAGAGCGGAAGAGAGAGCAGGAGAAAGAGAGAGAGCGGAAGAGAGAGAGAGCGGGAGAGGGAGCGGAAGAGAGCGGAAGAGAGCGGGAGAGAGAGAGCGGGAGAGAGATAGAGAGCGGGAGAGAGAGAGAGCGGGGTAGAGAGAGAGGGAGAGCGGGAGAGAGAACGGGAGAGGGAGAGAGAGAGCGGGAGAGAGAGAGCTGTGAAATCGCGAGGTGTAGCGGGGGTTGGCGAGCGAAGCGAGCAGGGAGCGGAGCCCCCCCCCCTAGTGTGACGTAGCAGCCGAGAGGGCGTTGTCACGCGGCGAGTACGCGAGCGTCAGTGGTGGGGGTAGGCGGCGTCAGCTGGAGACCCTTTTTGCCTCTACACGCCCTCAGGGATCTTCTTGTCATCCCCCAGCAATACAAAACTCAAATAAAACTTAAATATATTGTTTATTTGCTTAAAATGAAAGTATACTTCAAACGTATATAGCATTTAAACTTCGACAGTCTTGCAAAAAAAAGCTTTAAAAAGCTTTAGGATGGAACATGTTGGAACGTCTTTATAGAAGTCTAGAGTGTCCGAAAAAATGAATTTTATTTGCACGAACTAGCACCTTTGAATTTGAGACAGTTTTTAGTAATTCAATGTCGATATATTTCGAATCACCTCTATGATTCTCTTCTACGTAAGCCACAAACGACAAAAAGATATCAAAACATGGTTGAAGTAAAAGTGATATCGTATTTTTGGGCCCCTAAAATTTATGCAAACAATTTTGAAAATTTATAAATTTTTTTAAATTTTGAAAATGATTTTTTTTATAAAATTTTTGTACAGATTTGTCGGCCTAAAAATACGGTATAACTTTTACTTGAATCTGTTTTTTCTATCTTTTGTCGTTTGTGATTCATAAGCACTTAGATAAAACGGTCAGTTCGGAAGTTTTTCGGTGGAAATGCCCAATTGTCACCACGATGTTTTGAACATTTCGGATAATCTGGCAAGAAAATGTTTCGAACAAAAGTTAATCGATACTCAGTCATCTATAAATCCCAATAAAAAAATTTCACAAAATTTCTTTTTTTAATAAAAAAATATGTTTTGTGACGTTGCAAGCCTGCGACGTCACTTCTCCGTTTGAGAAACGGTCAAACAACCGTATCGGGAGTGGACCGGACCACGGTGTATTATACAGGTGTGCCGACTTCCCTCAGAAATTGAAAAAGATGGGTAGTAATTCCCCGGCCGCCGCCAGGCGGCGCAAGGACATGGGTCCCGTACGTGTGCGAATGAGATTGTGTGTATTCGGACGCGCTGCTGACGTAATTTTCATACACACAATCACACTCATTCGCACACGTACGGAACCTATGACCATGCGCCGTCTGGCGGCGGCCAGAGAATTACTACCCGAATGAGTGTGATTGTATGTATGACAATTACGTCAGCAGCGCGTCCGAATACACACAATCTCATTCGCACACGTACGGGACCCATGTCCTCGCGCCGCCTGGCGGCGGCCGGGGAATTACTACCCATCTATAACAAAACGTCAACGTTACAGAGATGCTAAGTCGGCACACCTGTATAATGCACCGTGGACCGGACCGACCGTTAGCGATTGCGAGAACCACCCGCAATTTTGAGCACTCCTTAAGGAAGATGTTCGGTTCGAAGATCGCTCCTAATGCCATCTATGGCACGCGCCGAGAGTGGCTACTTTCAGGAACGTGCCTAGGGAGCGACAATTACCGTAAGGCGCCCCGCAACCGAGGATCGACGGAAAGACGAACGATTGGCCAAAATTATCCTTCAGCTGAAGGAGACAAAAGGAGTTACCTGCACACACGGGCCAACAAACCCGGAGGCGACGATGTGGGACGATGGGGTCATAAATGCGCTGAGTCCGAGCATGTTGGTGGTCCCACCGTCGTCTCACCCTCCCTACAATTGACCCCGGCGTGGGTGGTGCGCCGGAGCGCCTGGGAGGATTCCTCCTCCCCGGTCGTCAAGGACGGCTGTAACTTGGTGTCATGAAGGTCGGGGGCCCAACGACCTGTTCCGAAAGTCCGATCCTGCGGCTAGGGATAGTTGCGTTGCGGGTGCGCCCATAGGGAATTTCGGTAGGACGAAAGGAGTGGGGAGACCGAGAATCGATGCGTTCCATCGATAAGGATCCGCGGATCACTGTCGCGCCGATTGTCGAATGAGCTACCTCTACTTCCGAAGTCTCGCTGACTTACGTACGAATTCCGCCTAATCCAAAGTTAGTACGCATCGCGGGTGGTTTTATTTCCGCGTCATAATTGCCGTGTACCGCGAGTTCGGAACCGAAGGCGAAGGTTTCGGCCTTTCCAAGGAAACCCAGCGAACGTAGCCGACCACGGTAAGTCGATACAGTGATCCTCGGTTCGCGAATTAGTGTTGGCTCGGGATTTAGTGCGAGGACGAGACGAGAGCGTGTCGTCCTCGATCCATTGGTGTTAGCCGAGGCATTGGGCCTCGTGCTTTGTACTCGCGTTCTCGCAGAGAACGCTTTGAGTCCGGTAGAGCAGTCTCCCCCTTCGAATAGTCGGAAGTCTTCCTTAAGGAGCCACGTCGGGAAAAGGATAATTTCGGAATTAGCGAATCCGGTAAATCGGTGTAGATCGCGCTCGTCAATCTCGCGACAGTCCGTCGAAACTGCGCCGTCCATCTGCGTCACGCGAATTCTCGTCTCTCGTGAGACTTGCATTGTACCGCCGTACCGTATCTTGAATCGCGTGGAAATCTCGACTAACGCGCTCCGCGATCGAACAACTATCGCCAAAGTGTACAAGGAGCGCGGGCTCCCGGGTCGCGGCCACGTGGCCGCCTCTCTGTATTTATTTTTGACTACGAATAAATTCGTTAGAGCCCTAAATTCTCGAGATTATTTCCGACCTGCGAGATCCGTCCTGCCGCGAGGGCTGTCCTCGTTATTCCCTGAGTCCGAACTCCTGGCCGTTCGTGTCGTAAAATTCCGTCAGTGAGCGCGAGAAGATTCTAAGCTCGTGTTCGACTTCCTCGAACACGAGACCTTGGTGTTTCGTTAGTGTGGTACTTCCGTGTACCTGGCGCCCGAACAATTATTAGTGTTCTTTCTCGAATCTTCTCGTCAGTCACCTTTGTACCGAGAGGACCGTGTCCGCGCGGCCGCGCACGGCCCGTCCTCAGTGGCTGTAAATTCTCGGAAGTTGGTCATTTTCGCCGGCCAGAAACCCGTGCGAAAAAGGGCAACGTTACAGTTTATGTTAATTTTTTAAACGCCACTAAGTTTTTTTTATTACATATTGTTGTAGCTGATGTCAAGACGAATCCAATGACCTACTTAACTACGGCTTTAAGTCTTAAAATAAAGCTAGAATAATTTTGTCCAGCTAAATGGCCCGTTTAGACCACTGTGCGCCGCCGTGGGCTCGGGTTCGAGTCCCATCGTAGTAACTTTTTTTTTAGTTTTTTAGAGAAGAATGCAAAGAAGAATGAAAATTGTTTCAATAATATCTCGTTAACTATTAAGTTAAGGAGCTATGACGGTTATCACTATTATACTCAGAATTTGATACTCTATCGATATGTGGTATACAAAATAGGATATTCCATTTAAGAAACTTAATTTGACTTTGAAATACACCCTCCCCATATTCTAGTCCTCAAAAAAATTAGACTACATGATTGTACCCTTCATACCAAACAATTTTTGTAAACAAATTTTTTTCGTAACTTCAGTGCGTCACAAGATATTTCCGTTATCAGACAAACGAAACACCCTGTATGTACAGGATCCTGTTTTAGACGAAACACCCTGAACATACAGGGTGTTTCGTCTAAAACAGGACACCTAAATATCTCCTCTATCTGTGAAAATACAAAAAATGTTTCTAACGTAATCTAAATGGTTTCAAAAGACGAATCAGATGGAAGAATCGTTTTTTATAAATTGTAATTTTTTAATCGTTTTTTCAAGATCACTCGCGTTTTTTTTACATATATACACACATTTTTTGTTGTTGTATGTTATAGCAAACATTATTGTTCATTCATCCATGTTTAATAGCACGACCTTGAAATGACCGTGAACTCTAAAATTTGCTAATTAATGCAGAACTTACTTTCAGCGACATTTCAGATTTCAACGGTAACAGAAATTCGACCATGAACTTGAACTTGTAAATAATCACATTTATTATTGCAATAAATGTTCGAAATGATGTCCTTCCGTTATTATACATTTCGTGAGGCGAAAAACGACAGATTGTATAGCTCTTTCGATTATTTCAGGTTTCATGTCAGCACATGCAGCAATTATTCGTTCCTTTATATTTTCTAGCGTCGTGGGCTGCTCTTGATAAACCGTACACTTTAATGACCCCCATAAGAAAAAATCAAGTGGGGTGAGATCGGGTGAACGAGCTGTCCATGATACAGGTCCATTGTGTCCAATCCAATGATTTGGGAATTTTTCGTTGAAGACACGTGTTGCAATATGGGAAAAGTGTGCTGGTCACCCATCGTGTTGATACCATAATACTAGACGGTCCCTAAATGGTACATCTTCTAATAAACCTGGTAGAATATGTTCTAAAAATTCAGCATAATTCTGCCCAGTTTGCGAACCGTTGATAAAATATGGCCCAATTATCCTATTATTTATAATACCACACCAGACATTTATGGTCCATGGTCTCTGCTTATCGAGTTGTCTAAATCATCGTGGATTTTCAACCGACCAATAATGCATGTTCTCGTGGTTCACCTGACCATGCTTTGTAAAGGATGCTTCATCCGTAAAAAATACTGTTTGGAAAAACATTTCATCACATTCATATTTCCGTATACCCCATTGAGAAAAGTGTACGCGGTTTTCAAAGTCTCTTCCATGGAGCTCTTGGTGAACACATAAATGGAAAGGATGAAATTTTTGTGAATGAAGAATCCGGAATATGGTTGTCACACTAATACCGGTTTCACGTCCAAGTTGCCTTATACTAACATACGAGTTTTGATTAACTTTAGCGATGATATTGTTCACATTTGCTTCATGAGTAACAGTCTTACGTCTCGCACGAATGTTCCTGTTGACACTACTAGTCTCACAAAATGTTTTAACAATACTTGAGTATGCAGAACGTGATGGAGAAGAACGTTCTGGAAATCTGTCTTTAAAATTCGTATTGCTTCTCTTAAGCGGCTCCTATACGTTAAATAATATTGTCAATACGCCCATCAATAATATTGACGAGGCGCATTGAAAGGGCATATTGACCGAGTCAACCGCATTGGTCAATATATTGAAGCATATTGATAGAAATTGTGATTGTAGCGCATTGACAGGAGCCATATTGATGCGCGCATTGACGTTTAGGAAGTTTATTGTCCATATTTTATCAGTCTCACTATGTAGACAGTGATCGCCACCTCGTCACAAATGCGTCACAGTGCGTAGTCGCCGTATTGATAGCTAGATTGACGAGATTATTGAAGCATATTGACGGGAGCTTCAATGTTATTGTTAACCTACATTGACAATATTATTAAACGTCCAGGGGTCCCTTTAGACACTCTCGCGCTTCACCGTAAATTAAAACCATTTGAATTTTCTCCTGTTCTGAATAACGCGTTACGGATCGCTTGTCGATACACTGAGAGATCTAGCAGTGAGCAAACTCTTAACCCTTTCGGTACGGCAGTCCGTTCCGCGGGAGTAGCGCCACTGACCGGGGCACCGCGCCGCGCAGTGTGCGCATTGCGCATAGGTAGTCTTCGATGTTCGCACTTACGTCTTTCAATGGCACTTTGGAATTCTTTTGTATGTATACTTTTTTTAAGAGTTATGTAACAACTGTTTCGTCATATTATATGAAAAACATAAAAATGAGTATATTGTGAGTATTTAGAAATTTACATATTAACAAATTTTACTATTATTATAAATAAAGATACAGGTAGTTAGATATCAAATTATATAATAATTCTTAGTAATGTAACTCAGTATGGTAGATTCTAAAGCAAGGTTCCACGCAGAGACCAACATTACAATCTTTACATTCATATCGAGACTCGCGTCTTTTGTCGTTTGCCGTGCAGACGACGCACCTTCTATTTCGGTTTTTTCTTGGTGGTTTATACAGTGAAGGAAAATGCCGTCCTATCAGCCGTAATGGATTGTTATTGCCCCTTTGATGATGATAAGTAGTGTTCATATGATATTTTTGCAGTATTTCTCGGATTAATTTCAAGTGAAATTTGGCTATAGATATCGGTTTTCGCGTGCTATGCTTATATAGACAATATGCATTCCACTCGCATATGTCCAGCAAATGAAAAAAATATTTACGGTACCATTTCAGAGATTTCCGTGTCGAATTTATAGTGCTTATCACCATGTCTGCTTTGTCGACAGAACCCATACAATTATTATAATCTATGACGCATAGGGGTTTTTGAATAATTTTCTTTCCTCCATGCCTAACAACCGTTGCAAACTCTGAAGTATGCATAGTGGATAGCATATATACTTCTTTTTTATCCATCCATTTTACAACTAATAAATTTTTAGTTGAACGTGAAGATGCCTCTCCTTTTTTTAGTGTATCAGTAATCTTTGGCATTCCTCGTCGCCTTTTTGTTACGGTCCCGCACGCATTTGTATAATTATTATATAATAAATTAAACAAGGCTGGACTTGAATACCAATTATCTAGAAAAACTGTATGTCCTTTTCCTAGATAGGGCGCCATTAGTGCTTCTACTATCGCTCCCAATTTTCCGATTTCCTTATTTTGGCTGTTGATCATAGTTGATGACCCGGCATAAACAATAAGGTCTTGTACAAAACCAGTTCGACAATCACAAAGAATAAATGATTTTATTCCAAATCAACTTCTTTTTGAAGGAATGTATTGTTTGAATGAAAGCCGCCCTTTATATAGAAGTAAACTTTCATCGATGCATAATTCTTGGTAAGGATAGAATGATCGGCTGAAATTTTTTCGGAGCATATCAACCACGTTCCTTATTTTATATAATTTATCATTGGTAGATCTGATATCCTGGCTGAAATGTAGCATCGATAAAAATTAAAAATAGCGGTCTCTAGGCATAATCTCTCCAAAAATATCACTACACAGGAGTTTGTCTACACTCCAGTATTCCCGTAAGGACAACTTCTTGTTGCGTGTCATTAGAAATGACACAGCAAAAAAGCAGTATATTTCGGATAGTGTTGTTGCTTCTCCATCTTCCATATTATTGTTATCTTTTTTTAACCAATAGTCATTTGTTTCATTTACAATAAATTGCACGAATTCGTCTGAAGCAAAGAGTTGAAGGTAATCAATTATTTTTGCTGATCTTCTAATGTTTGATATAATTCCTGTATTTTCTGGGGTAAATGGATGTAACTTAGGGATGAATGTGTTTGACGTCCATGAATCGCAATAGTCGTGATTGCCTCTCTCATTGTTCTCTACTTCTGAGTCTGAGGTATTACATATATACCTTCTTTTTTTGTGCAGAGTGAAATTATTTTCGTTTTCACTCTCGGAATCATTTTCGGAATCAGTTAATCCATTCAAAAATAGAATTCTTTTTGAACTCCGTCTTGACATTCTAACAAGGGTGCAAATAAAAATTAAAAAACAAATTATACGGAAACCTACAACTAAAATTTTCAGATAAACGTTCATAACCTCAAAATTTGCCTTAACTGTAAAAGTAGACAATAATCTTTTCAACCTATATCTTGTCCGACTTATATCGGTTCAAGAGAGATTTTATATTATAATCCTTGTTTTCTATTATAGTTTTGTGCCTTACAAATACTTCACCATCCAATAGAAAAAAATTGAAGACACTTATTTCGTATGCAGAATATGTTTTTAGCAGGATTTAGTTCAGTACGAGTCATTAGATTCAAAAGATATTCTACCGATACAGTAGATTCTGTTTTACCAACGGAGTCAGCGTAGGTGGTCTCGCGGCACCGATTATAGTCGGCACCCGTACACACAGCACATCTTGCGGACACCGATTATAATCGGCATCCGTACACACAGCACTTCACGCGCCCGCCGACTATAGTCGGTGTCCGTAGCGAAAGGATTAAATACATATCTCTCTTATATACATTGTATACAGAGAAATGATACAATGTGTTTATTTACAAGTTCATGGTCGAATTTCTGTTACCGTTGAACTCTGAAATGTCGCTAAAAGTAAGTTCTGCATTAATTAGCAAATTTTAGAGTTCATGGTCATTTCAAGGTCGTGCTATTAAATATGGACGAATGCACAATAATGTTTGCTATAACATACAACAACAAAAAATGTGTGTATATATGGTGACGAGTGACCTTGAAAAAACGATTAAAAAATTACAATTTATAAAAAACGATTCTTCCATCTGATTCGTCTTTCAAAACCATTTAGATTACGTTAGAAACATTTTTTGTATTTTCAGAGATAAAAGAGATATTTGGGTGTCTTGTTTTAGACGAAACACCCTGTAAAATCGCTTTCGAAAGTAAAGTGAGGTAAAGCTTTCATTAACCAGCTTCGACAAATTGCCGCAAAGAAATAATAACAATTATAATACATACATGTGAACAAGTCTGTCAAGGTCTAGAAAATGATGAAGGAGACTGACGATCGATGACGTTCTGCAGAAAAAAACGCGTAGACCAGGCCCGGGCAACTTCTTCCCCGCTGAAGCACAGTTGACCGAGTAGCCATTCTAGATGGAAAACATTTTACACATCAGATGCGGCTATTGATGTCAACATACAGGGTGTTTCGTTTATCTGATAACCGAAATATCTTGTGACGCAATGAAGTTACGAAAAAAATTTGTTTACAAAAATTGGTCGGTATGAAGGGTACAATCATGTAGTCTAATTTTTTTGAGGACTAGAATGGTGGGGAGGGGGTATTCCAAAGTCAAATTAAATTTGTTAAATGGAATGTCCTTTTTTCTACGCCACAGATCGATAGATTATCAAATTCTGGGTATAATAGTGTTGGCCTTCATAGGTCCGTAACCTAATAGTTAACGAGATATTATTGAAACAATTTTCTTTCTTCTTTGGATAATATCTCGTTAACTGTTAGATTTGGGACATGCGAGGTTCAACACTTCTGTACTCAGAATTTGATACTCTATCGATCTATGTTATAATAAAAGGACATTTTATTTAAAAAACTTAATTTGGCTTTGAAATCCCCACCATTCTAGTCTTCAAAAATATTAAACTATATGGTTGATTGTACCCTTTATACCGAACAATTTTTGTAAAAAAATTTTTTTCGTAACTTCAGTGCGTCACAAGATATTTCCGTTATCAGACAAACGAAACACCATGTATGTATATGGGGTGTAAAACTGCGTCTACGAATTCGATGTTCCGGGAAGCATCAGTCGCAGCGTGCATTGTGTCAGCTAATCATTGAAAATCGAATGCCACACCGTGAAGGGAGTCCACGTGTGAGGGTTCGCATTGGCAAATGTAATTCGGCCGATAGGACGTAGTATTTCTGGTGCGAAGTGTTTCATTCGGCGAGGCGAAACGGGTTACGGGGTGGAATAACTAGTTCAGGTGTGGCAGGCGAGGGCAATGGGTGAGAGCTCAGGTGCTCAGTTACCGGCGTGGCAGCTCAAGTGAGGTTTGGTGTATCGGGTAGGTAGGAGGACGGACGGAGTCAAGGCGCAGGTGCGCAACACCGTAAGCTTTTGTCCGTCGGTGACGACGACGGCGCGGCGTCGGCGTCGGCGTCGACGTCGGCGCCGGCGTCGTCGCGCACCCCGCCGCCGTTGACCGCTAAGGGTATACATGTTCCGTGTGACGGCACAGAGCGCGGCAGGAGTCCAAAGGATCACGAGGTCCAACCGTGAAGTCAGTCGCCGGTAGTTCTCCTAGTCGTTCAACTGGCTCTTGACGTGAGCCTCGGTTCCCGCGCGTTCGTCGGTTAGGAGAGGATTTTTCGGAACAAGGTCAGTGCTACATCATCGTCTTCGTTCCGCCGTGATCATCGTCACCAATCAACTTCCGAGCAGCTTCCTCCTTTCCTTCCGCGTATTTAACCGTTTGATCGTCATTGGAGCGACGATGTTTCCTCGCGGAAATTTGGCAACCGAGTCGTTCTAACGAACAGTGCTTGTGAAAACAAAAGAAAAAAGAGAATGATTCCCCGCAGAGGATCGAAACAGAGTGATCAACGCCCGTGAACAACTGAGCGTCCTTCGAGCTTAAGATCTGCTTCCCGCAGGAACATCGAAGAGAGTGAACTACTGTGTATCCTACAGGTGATCAAGATCGAAAGAATAGTGTGATCGGGAATGATCGTGGATCTAGTGATACGTCTAAAGTTACTTCGCTATCAAATAACCTCGATAAACGTTCCGTAGAGTTCAACGAAAGTCGTCCTTCTTATTTTGACTTTTTCGGGTGGTCGAAGCACTCGAAGAGGTTGCCTATTTGTTCACGGGCCAGGAAAGTGATGATCGAACACCTGTTAGCATCTACTGCGGGAATTATTTCGTTGCTGCGTTGATGTTTTTGATGACGGTGATGACGCAATTTTCCTGTTGATCGGATAAATGTTGTAACATCGGAAAAATGGAAACGAACCTATTAAATAATTCGAGAAAAAGGGAGTGAAACGAACGAAATAAATGCGAACGGTGACGTTCTCTGTTGTTTTGAGAAATACTCGAGAGAAATTAAAATATAGCTTGCAGACTCATTTCTATACTTCCGTCGATATGCTCGTTAGGGTTTTTCTCCGCTCGAAGAACCTCTGTCTATGTTCTTGCTATGTACTTCTCGAACATCGCTACGGAGAATTATAATTCTCTTGAAAACGATCGCGCTTGTACGGGGATCAAGTTTTGTGAAACGTCACGGAAGACGTTTGCACACACTTGAGTAACGTGAATGCGAACCAACGATCCTAAGGCTCTCGGAAATCCTACCGTGCAGAAGTTTTAAAGAGTTTTCGAGTCGTTTTCCAGGAGGGCCCTTCTGAATTTTATAAAACAAGGGTTATCGATCGCCGCTGCACGCAGCACGCCTACGCGCGATAGGATATTTTTCAAGTGTGTCTTAAATGATACATAAATTAACGCGAAACTCGCTGTAAACGTTCCTTCGCTAACGATTATTCCAAACGACATTGACAGGAAGGATGAAATAATTACAACTATCGCAGAAATTTTGTTGCTTAAACATTTTCGAGGATTATATTAATCATTTCAAGGATATTTCTCTAGGTTCAGCTATTAATTCTCGCCTACCACCTGTAGAAATTGTATGAAAGAACGAAAAAATGAAAGCAACCTGTCGACTATAACCTCATGACGAATTTTAAAGCATAGACAATCATAAAAATAGGATATAAATTAATTTGAAAATTCACCTATAGTATGATGTGACGAATAGTAGGGTTAAATATTTTTTTGAGTCAGTTAATATATTTCCATAGTGATTACTAGAACGAGTGTTCATACGATGAGGGGAACGGGTTTATTCATTTTTAAATATAAAACGTCGCCATTGACTGCGCGGATTTGAACCCGTCAAAGAAGTGCGAGAAATGTGTAAAATGTGACGGGGATTACGAGATTTCACGACTCTATGGATACCATCGAACGTGTCTCGCTAACATTGCCACCGAACGAGACTTCGTTTCGAGTTTGGTCAGGGGACTCCGGCAGAATGAGCACGATTATCGATCGCGGCACGGAATTCACCGAGTTAACGTACGACGAACCGAAGAAACAATTTTTAGCGCGGTTCGCGTAACAAGTGGCTCCGTTGTTCCGGTCGCCTGAGCTTTTCGCGTTGTTGCCCAAAGACGCTCTATCTGCAATAAATCTAAGCATTCTTACATTTTTCGATGTCTGTACGATTTTTCCGCGTCAACTCATTTCAATGAAACTTTCACAATACATATAATTGACACAGATCTACAGAACGTATTTTTGACATATTCAATATAGGCCCACCTAAAAAATAAGAGAGAAATTGTCATTTTTTGATTGTGAAAATTGTAATTTTCTATACAATTCCGACCGGTTGCAATTTTTGAATAAATTTCTTTTCACAACGTGTAGAAAGCTATTTACTCTAACTTCTCGAAAAAGTTCAAATCGTATAGTCAAATATTAAAACAGTTACAGCGTTTTTGACAGCGTTCGAATATTAATGGGAGTCACTGTACGTCACACAGTGGGGCAAAGTGATAAATTTTGTGTCAAAATCAAAGAACTTTCGAAAGAAATAATATAGAGCGATGATTTTTTAAAAATGAAAGCTGAAATATTGCAAAACATGGGAAAAATAGAAAGATTCTAATGTTTCAACGAAAAAAGTTATAAGTTCACTAGTTTTTTTCCCACAAATCGATGTTTTTCAAAATCCTGAGATAGTTAGACAAATTTTACGACAGGATTTGAAATTTGAATTGCAATTTTTTGGGAAGTTAGAACAATTGGTTTGCTATACAACGTGAAAAAAGTTTTTGTAAAAATTGCAAGTTGTCGGAATTGCAGAGAAAATTCTGAAAGTTGTATTTTGCAACCTTTTTATGTGGACTTATTTGGAAAATTGAGAAAAGACGTTCGTAGATCTGTATCAATTAAACATATTCTGAAAATTTCATAAAAATCGATCTAGATTGCAATGAGCTACAAATGTTTAAAGATGGAAAAATTTCAGATTTTCACGATTTTCTTGCATCTTTCAATTCCTGTCATTTTTTCCCACATCAACTGATCACGATGACAATTTCACAATGCATATAATTAACACAGATCTACAAAATTTACTTTTTAAATTTTCAATATAGGCCCACACAAAAAAGTTGTAAATGCAACTTCTACTATTTTTTCTACAATTCTGATATATTGCAATTTTTGAAAAAAAATTTATTCACATTCTGTAGTAAACTAATTCCTCTTGCTTCCCAAAAAGTTCAGATCGCATGGTCCAATATCGAAAAAGTTATCGTCTTTTTAAGAGTGTCCCAATATTTTTGTGATCGACTGTAAACGGTCGCCACACATTGAACCTTTTCTGCAAAATAAAATCATTACCACATTATTAAGAGAGTTGTGATTTCGTAACAACACACTAAAATTATAATATCTCCTAACTAATGGTGTTTCGATATTAATAGGTTAATACTGTTTTGTAGAGAATATGAAGCTTTATCTATTGGCGCAGGAAAAAACACGATCTCAATAAAAAAAATACTGATGACCTTCATATCTCCTCTACGCGTCCAACTATAAAAAAACTCCCAACACGAAATGCATCTCTCGAACCCATTCAACCTCACATAATCACTCTTCGCTACGAATAATAATAATTACAAAAATCAAGGTTGTAATAAATGCCGCACCACGCTGTATATTATTCGAGAAAAATGCAGTACGTTACCGCGTTGTCGATACGAGAGATCCTGGCGAAGGAGGATGTTGAGAAATGGTCAAATTTCGGGAAGCTCAGCCCCCAGACACACAATGACGAAGTGTTATTCTTTAGGTTCTGAGAAAATGTAAAACTACCATTATTTGTTGGCAAAATGATGGGAATGTGTTAAAAAGGTAGATTCTACTTCATCTACCTTATAAACTACTTCTCATCATTTTGCCGGCAAATTATGGTGGGCTAACACGTTCTTAGAACCTAAAGAATAACACTTTGTCAATGTTTTAGGTATCTGACGAGAGAACCCCGGTGACTAATACACGCCGATTATGATAAAACTTTGCACAATTGTCAATTTTTTTTATGACGAAGACAGCAGAAAAATCTTAGATGTTCAAGATCCCCGGGATGGACCGTTTATTCCGGGATATGTGGTATTCCTATCCACTAAAAAACTCCTAACCCTTAACACGACATCCCCACCGTTTTTCACATGACTTCAGGGGGTTGTCGCCGTTGCGTGCCACTTTATTGGCACGGGGTCTCATTTTGTCCTAACATCTAGCGGCGCGGCGGCCCGTGAGGAGTCACCTCACTTTGTCGGCAGGGCTCTCTAGTATGGAGCAGGAAGGTTCCACCGATTCTTCTCTTTTTTTCTTCTGCTGTAGCAGTCGTCATACGTAATTTGCGACAGTTGCCCAGTTCCCCATGCTTTTCAGCGTCACCCCCACGATATTGTCGGGAGGGATTGGGCTGGCTTCCTGCTGGAGAGCGTATTGCATCTCGAATCAGCGCGAGCAGGTACAGAAGGTGTATTCGGCACTATCCCTCTCATCGTGGCAACCGTAGCCGCATATCGGCGTCCTAACCGGCTCAAATCTGAGCAGGGTAGGCTCTAAAGTAGCCATGTCCACTCAGGAATTGGGTCAGGTAGTAATCGACCCCACCATGAGATCGATTAATCCATGGGGCGAGGCTAGGAATCAGCCTAGCCGTCCAACGCCCCCGGGTGTCTTCGGTCTAGCGTTTCTGCCAACAGTGGAGTGTGCCCTCGCCAGCCACCCTCTTCGCCTCAACCTTGTCTTGCTCGTTCCTTGTGGCCTCGTAGACCTGCTTGCACCAATCGGTGGGCGCCATACCGGCAATAACCAGCACCGCCGCGCCGTGACGGCTCACAGTAGGTCAGAAACCGATCTTTTTGGACAAAAATCTGCCGACAAATCAGTTTTTCATCGATTCAATTGGAATTTTTTTTAAAATGTTCGTAAGGGACTATACTTTGATGACGTACTTTGCGAAAATCGTTAACTCTTACAATCAAGAATCCTTGTCTACAAAGCCCAATAACTCCGATACTTCATCCGCCCATACCATTTTGGTTGTCCCAGCTGAGCTGCCGACACTTCTTAACCCTAAATCCTAAACCGCAAAATTTTAAACTGTAAATCTGGCCCTGAGAATTACCAATTGAATAGAATTACATTTGGCACTTATCATACTTACCATTAATGACAGTTAACGATTTTCGCGCAGCACGTCATCAAAGTATAGTCCTTCACGAACATTTTTAAAAAAATTCCAATTTAATCGATGGAAAACTGAGTTGCGGCAGATTTTTGTCCAAAAAGATCGGTTTCTGGCGCACTGTGCGGCTCCGCAACAGTCCTGTACCAACAGGCTACCCGGAGCGCGCTCCTCCTCTGTAACGCTGCCATTCTGCAACGATACTTCTCGAAGCGGAAGGCTTTGTACAGCATTACTTGGGCACGCCAATATTCGCCATACACAATTGTTCATAAATGTTAAATGCTTTCGGCGGAACGGTTCGATCGTTTACTAATAATTATGAAGCAATTTTGCTAATTATCAAACAAAATCAACGTTTCGATCCTAGTTTTGATCATTTTCAAGATTTATTTGAATCGCGTCTGTAAAGTAAATTGTTCATTAGACACACAGTGACCCCACTAATATTGGGACACGCTTAAAAAGATGGTAACTTATTAATATTCGATCACACGATTGGACTTCTTTGAGAAGTTAGAACATTAGGTTTGCTACATAACGTAAACAAAATTTTTGAAAAAATTGCAAGTCGTCGGAATTGCAGAGAAATTACTGAAAGTTGTATTTCGCAACTTTTTTATGTAGGCTTGTATGGAAAATTTGGAAAACACGTTTCGTAGATCTGTATCAGTTAAACATATTCTGAAAGTTTCATAAAAATCGATCAACGTTGCAATGAGCTCCAAACGTTTTTAACACTAAACCTACCGAGCCTTAAAAGTAACTGGTAGATGTTCCTTTATAATACAGTGACTCTCATTAATATTAGGGCGCTCTTAAAAAAAGGATAACTTTTTTAATATCGGATTACACGATTCAAACTCTTTTGGGAAGCTAGAGCAATTAGTTTACCACTGGATGTGAAAAGAAATTTTTTCGAAAATTGCAATTGGTCAGAATTGTAGAGAAAATACTAAAAGTTGCATTTTACAACTTTTTTATGTGTGCCTATATTGATTGCAACTGCAACTTCGGAATTGCAGAGAAAATACTGAAAGTTGTATTTCTCAATTTTTTTATGTGGGCTTGTATGGAAAATTGAGAAAACACGTTTTGTAGATCGGTGTCAATTAAACAGTGAAAACATTATTTCGCCAAGACTCATTTTGAAGGTTACTTAAAGGACATAAAAGTGACATTTCTTGAAAAAATGTTTCAGACATGTTTCATTGTTAAGGATTATAGGGTTGTGGAATATTTATGGCAGAAGTTAACGGTACACAGGCCACCGGTTTGCTCTCATTTATAACAATTTATTATATAAGAATGTCCAGATGATACGGATACGTGTTAGGATAATCGCGTGACTCGTGATCGATAGATGAGACGATCGATAGATGGCGGAACGCCAATGGTAAAGGCAGCGCCGCTAGTGTCAGCAAATGTAACGATGTTGCCAAATGCTATTATCGATCTAACATTCTTGTAATTATAATTATTAACTTCCCGATTTATAGGGAATATATTGTAATTACCCCGAAAATCGAAAATCGATTTTTTAGCAGATCTTCACGTTTCATGGTCATTGGAGTCATTTTAGACTATTTTTATCAAAATGTCTGTATGTGTGCGTGTGTGTGTGCGTGTGCGTCTGCGTGTGCGTCTGCGTGTGCGTCTGCGTGTGTGGGTGCGTGCGTGCGTGCGCGCGTATGGCCGTTTGTATGTTATCAAATTTTTCGTTAACGTTTTCTGAAAAAGTAACAACGCGATCAGAATGATGAATGATGCAATCGATGTGCCCCGCTGTAACTTAGAGCTGATTAGATTTTGGTCCATTTTGGTCAAGAATTTTTTTAGTTTTTTTCGAAAGGAGTTGATTAAACATTGCAATTTATACGAAAGGCGTATCCACCGAAGAAGTAAACGTAACTATATATATATAATTTGGAATAATTTTCGATTATTGTAAGCGGTTACATTAGCATTAGTTGCATAATTGTAAAAAAATTTTTTTTAATTAAAAAAAACAAGAAAAAATTTTTTTTTAAATTTTATATATATTTAATATATATATATATATTATTATATATTATATATTATATATATATTTAGACATATTTAAAAAAAAAATTTTTTTTTATAAAATTAAAAAAAAAAATTTTTCTTGTTTTTTTTAATTAAAAAAAATTTTTTTACAATTATGCAACTAATGCTAATGTAACCGCTTACAATAATCGAAAATTATTCCAATGCAAGAGTGAGTTAATCATCGCCGAGAATACATTTTCAAAGAATATCGATGAAAGTACAAAAACATTTATATTACAATCTTTAAATAAACAATCAGTTCAAAACGAATTGGTAACTGAGATTAAATTGAAAATTAATATAAAATATATGATAATTAATAACATTGATGTTCAAGACGAATTGGTTAATGGAGCATGCGGAATATTAAAATTTATTACTTTTCAAGAAAATACTAAAATTCCGTCTATATTGTGGTTAGATTTTCAATTGGCCATAGTAGGAGTGAAAGTAAGAACTCGTTATCGTGATTATACGAAAAATGCAAATATAAATCAAAATTTAACACCAATAATAAAAAAATATCGAATCAAGTAAATATTTCGAGTGAAGAAAAATAACAAATCACACGTAGTCAATTTCCAGTGGTTCCTGCTGAAGCGATTACGATTCATAAAAGTCAGGGACAAACATGCGAGAAAGTATGTATGGATTTTAAAACATCAGAAATACGAACTTTACAAATGTTGTATGTACCACTGAGCAGTGTTTCAAAATTGAGCGGTTTATATATTTTGAGAAAATTTAAATTAATAGTATCGAAGAAAACCAAGATCAATACTGCAAACCCGGATAATGATGAGTTGTATCGTTTGCGAAAAACTAATTAAAACAATTTATTTTGCAACATTAGTATGCTATAACAAGGAACCAAGCGAGCAACGAGCATACGATATTGGTTTAATGCGACGCCATATAGCAAACATTTTGATAAGTAGAAAACTATTGAATTTCCCTGAAAACGTATAATCTTCTTAAAACGTACACTTCATAAATAATAATAATAATAATAATAATAATAATATACAGCAACTAACGAATCGGGAAGTTCTTTGTGTGGCTCGTGGAGAGTCACACACAAAATGAAAGACATTAATAGCTGTGGGCCCTATACTAGCCATGCGTACCACTAACATTCTCGCAAGAGCAGTCCGGCCCGCGAGCTCGCGAAGCGAGCGAGCAAAAACAACCCTACTCGCGAGCGAGCGAAGCGAGCGAGCAACAATAGCCCTCTAGTTTATTTATTGCTTTAAACCAAGCGGTTTATATAGCAAGTACAGTATTATTACATTTGGCTTACATTAAATAGGTTTACATTGTTTCTAAATTCTAACGGAACATTGTTTGAGGAAATTATAAATTATTTTCAGACCTTTTAAATCAGGTTTACATAGGAAGGAACTAATACAAAGAGGGAAACAGTAGTTGCCTTTGAGGAGCTTTGTTTCTAATGTATCACGTTCGTTTTCATAATCTGGGCATTGCCATATAACATGATTTAGGTCTTGGAGTTCTGCGCCACATTGGCAAGCACTGTTAGCTATAAAGTTAACTCTTGCCAATGAACCGTTTAAATTATAGTGATTGGCTCGACATCTATTAACAAAAACCAGAAAATCTCTGGAGAGCATAAGTCCAGTGTACCATGGCTTGCCTTTGTCCTTGGGATAAAATCTAACATAGTTCGCACCTTTGACTAGACCTTCCTTTTTGATTAGGGTGTTAGTGGACAATCTTGCTTGAATTTTGAGGTTTCTGGTTAGGTCAGCGATTGAAGCCTTGGTATCTGGCGACGGACTTTCTTTGGTCGCTTCTTTCGCAAGCGAGTCTACTTTCTCGTTACCGGCAATTCCCACATGTGCTGGTATCCAGATAAACTTAATAAAATTCTGGCCTTTGTTGTTTAATATAAACGTTGAGTACTTAGTTTTAATTTCAATGATATGGTTACTGATACTATATTTGAAGGTTGGCTTCTGTAATGATTTGATTGTACATTGCGAGTCAGTGAAGATGAGAAAGTTGGTATCATTATTATATAAATTGGCAATATCCAGTGCATGGCTAATGGCGTAGCACTCTGCTGTGAAAATTGATGCGTGTTTGTCTAAGCTAAATTTTTGGGAGATATTTAGTTGTGGGCAGTATATTGCGGCACCTACTGATTCGGAGTTTTCCGTTACACTGCCATCGGTATAGATTGCAACCGTATTCGGAGGGTTGGATTCAATAAAATCTCTTAACGGAACATTAGGGACGGAAGAATCTTGTAATGATTGACCTAAACAAATATCACTAGGTGGAATATTAAATAGGATGTTATAGTTTGTGGTAAAGATAGGATGTTTTTCAGCAATCTCTAGGTTCGGTCGTGTTTCCAACAAATTGAGAAGGTTTTCAACTAACAGAGAGTGTTTCGTACGTCTATTGGGAGAGATAGCAATCAAATCTGTGTTGTTTTTAAAGAATATTTTGTTTGGAATAGTGTTTGTATAAGAGTAGCATTTGAGTAAATATTTTCTAGCTAGAAAATTGGCTCTATCCTGAAGGGAAATGACTTTAGCTTCACTAAGCAAAACATTTGTTGGCGTGCTAATTCTGTACCCCAATGCTAGTCGAATTGCAGCAAACTGAATTCGATCTAATTTAAGCATTAGGTTTTTGTTTTGCGGATAATATATAAAGCAATTATATTCCATAATTGGTCTTATGAGACTACTATATATTAACAACAAAGTCTCGGGTGAAGCACCCCATGAAATGCCAGAAAGAAATTTCATAATATTTAGAAGACTAAAACATTTTTTCCTCACATTATTTATATGAACATTAAAGCTCATGTCAAAGTTAAAATTGATTCCTAGAAATTTAACTGTTCCGCTTGATTTGATGACATGGTTGTCTATTATAATTTCGGTTTTACCAGGTAGAATGCGTCTGTTATTAAAGTGAACAAACATAGTTTTTTGAGGAGATAGGTCGAGGCCAACAGATTTGAGATTAGCATTAATAATATTAATCGATTGTTCGAGTAACCTTTTGCTATCGTTAATGGTAGGGGTGCTGCAATAGATAGCCATGTCGTCTGCAAATTGCGATATTTGAACATTGTCTGGAATGTTCTTAATAACTTCAGCTACATAAAAGTTATATAATAGCGGACTTAGAACTCCTCCCTGTTGCAAACCTTTCCAAGTTGTTCTTGTGACAGTGCTTGTGGTTCTATCTATGGCGGTAATTTTCCTGCCAAACGTTATATGTTTGATAAATCTTATGACTTCAAGAGAGCAGCCTACCTCGGCTAGTTTCTGAATAAGCAAACTACAATTCACATTGTCAAAAGCAGCTTGAACGTCTAGAAAGGCTCCTAGGGTGTCTTTACCTTGATTTTTTGCGGTGTCAATGCTGATTAATAAAGAAACTAAATTGTCTGAACGTGATCTACCCTTACGAAATCCTGTTTGAGACGTGGGTAAAATATTTTGATTTTCAAGCCACCATTCTAGCCTGTTCTTAATCATGGTTTCAAAAAGTTTACATACGCATGAAGCCAAGGAAATAGGTCTGACGCCCGATTTATTGGGTTTATCAATGAAGAACATTTGAACTGACTGCCACTCTTGAGGATATCGTTTTTCAAGGTACATTTCGTTGAATATGTCTAATAGAACCAGTTTAATGTTGCAAGGCAGTAGTTTTAGTGAAAGATAGTCTATGCCGTCTTCTCCGGGCGCAGATTTGTCGTTTTTAAAATCCAATGCAAAATTAAATTCAGTGAAATCGAACGGTTTGTCAAAGAATTGATTAGGAAGCGCCTGTGGAAAACTATCTGGGTTGCAGGCAGCCCAAGGGGGAGCAATTTTATCTAAGCATTCGTGTATTTTTTCTAGGCTGTTCAAAGTGGTGTAGTCTAAGACATAGGTGTTCGGATGTTCAGTTAGAATTCCTTTAATCGGTAGAGTCATTGCCTCAATGTCGGTTTCTTGGTCGCTGCTACACGATTCTGTTCGCCTTTTCTTTATTGTCTTCTTTCCTTTTGTCCGCTTGTTTTTGTGATCTTGTTTCTGGCTAGTCTTGTTGTCGGTGTCATCTGATGACAAGTTGTCATTGATTGCGATTCCCCTGGCGGTAGAACCTGACTCGGTAGTGGATAGCGGTCTTTTGTCATTCCTCTCATAGTTATTGGTCTCAGATTCAGTGACTATAGAGTTGTCGTTTGTAGCCTTGGCTTCTTCAGACGTATTACCTCTTGCCTGATTATACGATGGTTTTTCGGGCAATAACATCTGCATTGTGTTGCCATCATTTGGACATTGTTTGGCTAAGTGGTCGTCTTTTTTGCAGATAAAACATCTTGGACTATCTGACGAAATATAAATCCAGTAGTTGACGTTCTCATACTCAATCTGAATATTGTCGGGGAGTTTGGCAGCATCACTGGGTTCGATGTATATTTGATGCCGAAAACTTAAAATGTGTGAGAACCCCACGATCGTTCATGCCAGCCCTTATGAATGTAAGGTGTGACGCGCACCTGATTCCCATAGCTGTCAATTTTTTCTCAATTGTATCATGCGGGATTATCGGACACACGTTAAACAGTATTATTCTCTTAGCCCTGGCCATGAGCGGACGAATTCGCAGTGTGTGCGCCGACGCTTATGTTTACATCGGTGTTGGTCAGTTTTTCTACAAGGTGTTGGTTGGCGAGGTACATACAGATTCTGCCGTTCGAAATTCTAGAGGCGAATCTGATATTAACCGGTGAAATAACTTTAACTACTGCTAATGTGAATTCTTTGATGGACACACCATCGATTGCATCCATGATAATCGCTTGTTCTCTAGTCGGGAATGTAATACTTTGTGTTGCGGCTGCATACGTCAAGGGTACACTTTCTGTTGTTACTTTTGTTGAGCTCGTTGACTTGTTTGAATGATCATTACTGTACTCAGAGACGTTCATTCTTCTTAAGTTGTTCTCAAATGAGGCCCCCTGGTTGCCAGGGGGCATCATCATTGCACTTGAAGTTAACAATTCGGTTGTATATAATTAAATATTTCGTTAGCACTCGCGATACTGAACTGGACACTTCACATACAGGAACGATGTGGCGCTCTGTTTGCAAACACGTCTGACTCGTTCGACGGTTCGAGCCGAACTCTAACATTCTTGTTTTTTCGCATAGAATCCGAATCCGTAATAAAAAATACCATGTTCCATTTGAAAAATGTAACTTCCGATCTCGATCACCTATTTCCAGCCGAAACCAGAAGTTAAAAATATCACCATTTGATAGAGCGCATCTGATTTATAAAAGAAACACTTTGAAATTTTGAAAATAACCTATTTTGTAGATTATAAATGGGTGGTACGGGTGGTCTGGGACACCCGGTACATATGTATACAGGGTGAGCCATCTAACGTTATCACCTCAAATATCTTTGTTTTTAAAGATACATTAAAGTTGAACGGTAAAATGGGGCTCATACGACACCAAGATGTGAGAAAACGTAAACGAAAGAACCCAATGACTTCTGAAGACAATGAAATGAATATTTTAGCAGCTATAGCTGTCAATCCACATGCGAGTACGAGAGAAATTGCCCAAGAAGCAAGCATGAGTCAAAGTAGCGTAATGACGATTTCTGGCCCAACATAAATTTCATCCGTTTCACATTTCGCTACATCAGGAATTCATCAGGTTTTTTCTGTCCGTGACCTTGAATGACCTTGAGTAATTGTAGTCACTGAATTGGTAATGAAAGCGTCTAACATTGTAGATGATTAAAAAAGGATGGTTCCATTAAATAAAAAAATGAAGGTGACCTTGATATCTCTAAAAAAATGACATTAAAACAACATTTTTTTTGGTGTCCTGTGAGCCCCATTTTACTATTCATCTTTGTCCTCAAGACATTGAATGCATCTTTGAAAACAACAAAGATATTTGAGGTGACATTGATAGCTGATTCACCCTGTATGCACACACATATGTATGCATACGATACATATAGTAATTATACAGGGTGTCCCACCCGATTTCGACATCTTGATTTTGTCGCTATTGTTACTCGTAGCAAAAAATGTTTCAGCAGAGGCTTGAATGGTATCGAGTGGATCATATTTTGATGTTATTAGGTTTATGGACCCGTAAAGGTCATATAAAGACCAAATTTGTTTTTTTAAATGGCATGAGGTATTTTTTAATATATCAATCGATGCAGCTGGACATTCGTTATAAAAAAGTACTAACCTATGTATGTATGTATGTCAGGAGATATTTCAATTTAAATAACTCTAAAATACCATTAGTGTCGTGCTAAGACGTTACACAAGTAACTGAACTGGTTCTGTTGACTTTTTAAACGTGATCACACAGCGCCATTCTTCACCTTTCATTCAAGCCATCGGACATCGCAAACTCCCACTGGAACACGTTCTAAAATCGTCTCGAAGACGTCGTGTCTGATCTGGTTCGGATAGTCGAGGCTTCACTATATCGTGGATTAGGCAAACAATTATAGTTCGAACTGCATCGTATGGGATATCATTTTAACCGGAAAAGAGCCGCCCGTGTTGTGCCAGTGGAGGTTTCATAAATAAACAATCAAAAATAAGAAAGTTACGAACAGAATTCTGCGTTGAAAAATAAGTTTGAGACACAAACTGATCCGAATTGATTCTAATCGAATTCATTGGCTAGTGTACAGAGTCGCAGTTTAGGGGCTGACATTCCTCGACAGCGTAATGTAGCAAACTTTATCAAACTTGCAAGTAAGTAAACGCTAACGTCTTAGTACGACAACAATGGTATTTTAGTTATTTAAATTGAAATATCTTCTGAACTATTAACTTTTCGACATACATAGGTTAATACTTTTTTATAACGAATGTCCAGCTGCATCGATTGATATATTAAAAAATACCTCATTCCATTTAAAAAAATAAATTTGGTCTTTATATGACCTTTACGGGTCCACTCACGAAAAAACTAATAACATCAAAATATGCTCCACTCGATACCATTCATGCCTCTGCTAAAACATTTTTTGCTACGAGTAACAATAACGAGAAAATCAAGATGTCGAAATCGGGTAGGACACCCAGTATAATACATATACAGTTAATGTTATCAAAACTTATTTGTTAAAGTAATCTTTAACTTTTTTAACCATCAATCACAGTCTTTTCGAGACCTTTCATTCATTGGTTCGGATAATCGAGGTTCTACTGTATTGATCCTTTGCACCCTTTGTCGAGTCACACTCGACATCGGAGAAAGGAAAATGTAAATGAAACGTGTTTTTATACGTATTTGGTTCTTCCCTTATTCATTTAAGTCGTATTTTTTAGTTATCATGTCCTTGTATAGCCGGATAAGCATAGGCCAGCAGCCCCCGCTCCGATTTTCCTGATTCCTGTCTTAAAACATCGTTTTATATTTAAAGAAAACATTGTGTAAAATTTCAAATGTCTATCCCCACTGATATGGGTGAGATTGGGGTAAATTCCCCCGCACTTAAATGCAATTTGCTCTAAAATGAGAAAAGATATCGACATGGGATAAACTGCAATCAGAAGATATAGATACACTCTATATTTCAGATTTTGGTAATTATTGCGAACCAGTTCTGCGTCCTCCGATTTTGATGAAATTTTAATATGTTATACAGCAACACATCTTGTACAACTTTTTCCTTTTCCAATATAGGGGGGTCGCTTTTAGTTTTCGAGATATTTGAAAAAGCTATCGCTAATACTGTATTGAAGTTTTCGTATTCTTGCACGCTCCGTGGCAACGTAAGCCTGTCCCGGCGCGGCGTTTGTTTACATTTTGACGATGTGGCGGTGAGAGAGAAAACAGGGTCTCACTCTGGTCATACATATATAGAGTGAGCTTTCAATTTTGAAAGACCCCTAGTAGCACAAAAATATTGGATAAATATTTTTTTCGAACATTGGGAAAACATTTTTTAAGTCACACTTTTTCATATGAGAAAAATATTGGATCTGAATATTGTATAGGTATACAAGAAATGTAATTTGAATGTTTAGAAAATATAAGCTAAATATTCAGAGAATATAAAATAGATATTTAAAAAATATTAAGTAAATATTTTAAAAATGTGAAACCAATATTTAAATAACATTCAATGAAATCTTCAAATTTAAGAAAAAGTTATAACAAAAATTAGAAACTATATGTATATATAATAACTACTTTCGGTGCACTGCTTGAGTGAATATTCAACTTTGTCTTCGAAAGGAGCTTATTAAAATCCAGAAATTTTTATGCAGTTGGCGGTGATTCGAACTCGGGACCTACCGTTTACGAGATGATGTGCTTTCTCGCTGAGCCATGTGAACTTACATTGTGACATTCACTTTTTATTCTTATAAAGGCATTTGAGCCTTTCTTTCTTTTTTGAGCCTTCATATCAAATCATATAATTATTAGAAGAGATAAACTTCTACTAAACAAATTTTTTAGGTAAAAATCAAATTACTTTTTTTTATGAAGCATCCTATTAGTATATTAACGACAAACAGATATATGTATAAATTTTCTTAAGTACTTCAATCGTACTTAAAGATAGAAACACATACAATATATTTTCTAAATAAACAAAAACATTTTATTGTAAAAATCATATATATATAAATCATTTTAAATCATTATTTAGAAGTAAAGTTTTTATTCTAGATAGCTAATGAATGAATAATGTTCTCCGCTGCATCAGGTCCAGTGCCTTACCTAAATACTTCGACTTTAACTGCAGTCAAATGCGTATACAGAGTGTTTCACGCAATTGTTTCAGGCCATAACTCCATTATTAATTATTAATGCATTTACGAAAAAATACCAAAGGACAAAGATAAGATTTAAACTTAGATTTTTTTAGGTGCAACTGTGCATGTGCAATTAACAATTGCATAATTTCTTTAAATAGAAATGCATATTTTTTGTTGCTCTAATCGATTCCTCTGTTTCTAAGTATCACTGATTCCTCACTACTAGTTTTTCTGCTATGGTACTCTAATAATGTTTTATGTAGAATAAACAGAGGAATCGATTAGTGCAACAAAAAATATGCATTTCTATTTAAAGAAATTATGCAATTGTTAATTGCACATGCACAGTTGCACCTAAAAAAATCTAAGTTTAAATCTTATCTTTGTCCTTTGGTATTTTTTCGTAAATGCATTAATAATTAATAATGGAGTTATGGCCTGAAACAATTGCGTGAAACACTCTGTATACGCATTTGACTGCAGTCAAAGTCGAAGTATTTAGGTAAGGCACTGGACCTGATGCAGCGGAGAACATTATTCATTCATTAGCTATCTAGAATAAAAACTGTACTTCTAAATAATGATTTAAAACATTATATATATATATATATATATATATATATATATATATATATATATATATATATATATATGTATATATATACATATACAGGCTCATCCGTTTTTAAACGGACAAACGTAAACCAGCTATAAAGAACCCCAAATGGAACAAGTTTTACCCCTGCCACTTTTTTTGTTTCGGCCTTGATTTCTAGAAAATTGTAAAAAACCATAATTTTTTTAGTTCACATAAACTTGAATATCTCGGGACTCCAGTGATGAATCTTGATGATTTTTCCTTTGTTTGGTTTAAAATAAACAGGGGCATCTTTTTTATTAACAAAATATTTTTGTATGACCTTCGGATCTTTGTTTTTTTGGCATAGGGCACGTCGTGGAAAAATTATGGTTTTTTGCGATTATCTAAAATTCAAGGCCGAATCAAAAAAAGTGGTAGGGGTAAAAATTGTTTCATTTGGGGTCCTTTATAGCTGGTTTACGTTTGTCCGTTTAAAAACGGATGACCCTGTATACATATATATATGTTTTTTACAATAAAATGTTTTTGTTTATTTAGAAAATATATTGTATGTGTTTCTATCTTTAAGTACGATTGAAGTACTTAAGAAAATTTATACATATATCTGTTTGTCGTTAATATACTAATAGGATGCTTTTAGGTTTGTATTCACTGCTGCCAGAACATTAATTGTGTTTGCTTCATTCCTTGCAGTCCTCACCTTTGTACGTTTTTTATTTTCGACGCTACCAGTTTCACGGAATTTATTTAACAAATTGGAGTAAACGGAAACTGATGGACAATTACGATTAGGAAATCGGTCCTTGTACAACTGCACGGCTTCTCTTAAACACTGTCGACTTTCTCCATAAATGAAAATCATATGAATCTTATCTTCCTTCGAGTAACGCACTGTGAAACGTTCATCGTTAAACTGATCGAGAAATCTTAGAAACTGTGGAAATATGATAGCAAGAAGGTCTTCTGAGTAATTAGTAGTGGATAAACACGATTCTGTACGAACGTATAGGTGAAGGTATATCATAATTGTCCTCCTGTCAACACCGATTCTGTTATTATGTTGTGCATTGCGATACATTTGAATGTATAGCAGCTCAAGGGAATATTGTTGAACATTTGGCGTAACAGAAATACATCAAATGAATCTTGCACGTTGAATTTTATTTATACCATTTTTCTGGGTTGAAGGTCATTTGAAGGTCATATTGTGTTACATGCATGAATTCGTTATTTTGTCAGCTATAACATTACGTTAACGAAAATATATCATTCCATTAAAAAAAACATCGATAACCTTGAAATCTCATAAAAATGACCTTGACATTTTTTTCCCTTACACCGTTATATGTGGCCCTTCAAACAGTGTAACTTTGTCCTATGAAGTTTTTTTGTACAACGAAAAGTAACGGAGATATTTAGGTGTCCTGCTTTATCGAATTCACCCTGTATACCTTCCCTTTGTTGGTCGCCTCTTGCTACCAGCCTTGCCTTATATTTTTCAATTGATCCATCTTGTTGACTTTTTACCTTAAAAACCCATTTATTTTTTAATACCTTTTTGTCTTTTGGTCTACTTACCAGTTCCCAGGTGTTGTTGTCTATCAATGAGTTGGACTCTAATTCCATAGCCTCTAGTTATTGTTCTTCGTCAGATCTATTTAAAGCCTCCTGCACATGCATTGGATCATCTCTTCCTTCTGAACTAGAGCATGGTTTGCAATGATATGATTCCGTCGAGTATCCCACTAACACATATTCCTTTCCCCTTGGTTCAAATTTGTGTCCTTTTCTGGGACCATTTTTTAATGCTACTATTCGACTTCCTATTTTTCTCAAAAATCCAATATATGGTTTTTGTCCTGTCCATTCCTCATATGATGTCATATCTTGATTTATTTTTGTTGGACATCTATTTCTTAAATACGCAGAAGTATTTATGGTTTCGGCCCACAAGTTATTTGGTAATTTAGCCTGTAACATGAGGCAACGTGCCATATCCACCAGCGTCCTGTTTGCCCTTTCCGCTACGCCATTTTGTTGAGGCGTATAAGACACTGTAAGCTCTCTGATAATTACTTCATTCTTTAATAGTTGACTGAATTCTTTCGACAAGTATTCTTTTCCATTACCGGTTCTCACCTTCTTCAATTTACATCCTGTCAGCCTTTCTACATATGCTTTGTACTCTATGAACGCATCAAGAACATCGGATCTATGTTTGAACATTTTCGTATATACATATCTACATTTGTCGTCAATAAATGTGACAAAATAATGTGCTCCCCCTAAAGATGGTACGCTGAAGGGGCTACATATGTCACTGTGCACCAACTCTAATCTTTCTTTGGCCCTGTGAGTTGCTACTTGATGTGGTAATTTGTGTATTTTTCCTTTCGCACATACCTCGCACACTGGATCTGAATTTTCTAAATGGTCGTTCATTCCGATAACCATTTCCTTTAATTTTAGTTTCCTTATGTCAGTGAAATTCAAATGTCCCAATCTTTCATGCCATTTCACTAATGACGTATCCTGTGGGGCTTGGTCAATCCTATTTGCGCGGTGCATGGTTTCCTCCTCGACAAGGTACAGACCATTCCTTTCCCTTCCTGTGAACATTATCTCACCATGTTTGCGCATTACCTTCGCATAGCCATTTTCAAAAACTACTTTGAATCCATTTTTGATCATTTGTGGTATCGACAGCAAGTTATTTTTAAATTTTGGTGCGTACATTACCTCCTGTAAAAGTATTTCTATGGAATTCCTCTTATCCTGCTTTACTGTCATTTGAACGCTACCTTTTCCTGAGGCTTCCACTGGTTCCTCGGTACCTGTATAGATTATGGTAGACATATTTCTTAGATATTTAAATTTATGTTTGTCATTCGTTATGTGTATCGTTGCACCACTATCCAAAATCCATGTTGTCGCAGCTACATGGTAATTACTTATCTCAGTTTGAAAATGTTTTCGGCGCTAACGTTTCGATCATTAATACAATGTAGCAGTTTTGCAAAAGATTTACACCTTTATTCCTAACGTTTCGGTTCTGGTTCGAACCTTTATCAAAGGTTGAAAATTGGCTTCTAAACAAAAAAATTGAGAAATATGTGTGCGAATATAATTTTAAAATAATGTGTAATAAACATTATGAAAATTGGTTTTGATACATACATGCTATAATAACTCTGTTTATGTCAAATAAGACATTGAAATAGATTTGTACTGTTTGCTGGTTTGAAACCTACTAGAATGTTCGTAACGAACTTGAAAACTGAAATACATTGAAAAACCCGACCATATAAACACGCTTTTAATACCGCGATCTACCGTTCTAAATCAATACTTGGCGGTAAATTTGAATACCTATAAACTTAGTTTATACATGCTGTTATTACCAACAACCTAATGGTGGATATTTGAAAAATCGACATTCAAGAGTTAGACCATTAAATCAACTAAATTTTATTGGTATATGTAGAACCAATTTTTGTTATAAACGGGTGAGAACTAATTGTGAAAATTTTTAATTATTTGGAAACTTCATCATAATCCATTACTGATTCAGTAATGTCGCGTAATATTCATGAATCTTAGGAGATTCATACCTAAGATTTACGCTATGTTGTTTAATCATGTGAATCGTTTCCATTAGTAACCTCTTATGTAGGTTATGTTCTCTGTCGATTACTTTAACGTTATTAAAATCAAATCTATGGTCAAACTCAATTGAGTGTTTTGTCAAGGCTGTGTGTTGTGTTGGATGCAAGAAAATGTTTCGTTTATGTTCATTGATGCGTGTATCAAGATGTCTAGATATTTGTCCAATGTATTCCTGGTTACAATTCATGCACGGAATTGCATATACTATATTACAACTTTTTAGAGTAGGTATTTTATCCTTAATTGGTGGAAACCAATTTTTTTAATTTAAAGGTATATTATAGATAGTATGTAAGCCAACCCTCCTGAATATTCTTCTAATATCATTAGAAATATTGTTCATGTAAGGAATAACAACTGTGTTTTTCCAATTTAATGGACCTCTTGTCTTAAACCTTTCTTCTCTTCGCTTTTCGACGAGGAGAGGATGGTATAATTCAAATACTTGTTCCTTGATAATGTCTGTAACGAGATTTTCAGGGTATCCATTATGCGTTAATACATTTCTAATAAGTGACAGATTGTTAGATCTGAATTCAGGATTTGCCAACATTATGGCCCTATCAATAAGACCTTTAACAAGACCTATCTTGTGTTATAATGGATGTACTGTGTAAAAGTTTAAGTATCTGCCAGACCAGCTGTTTTTGTGATACCAATTTGTTTTAAGTTCTTTACCAGCTTTGATAATACTGATGTCAAGAAAGTTGATACATGAATCCGTTTCAATTTCATGTGTAAATGGTAGTCTGTTGTGAAATTTATTAAAGACATCAATCAACGTAGTTATTTGATCAGGTTTGCAACACGTAAGAATATCATCCACATTTTTTTTTGTAATTACTTATGGCAGCTGCCATGGCATTATTTTTCCAGTGTGGGGTATAGTTTCGTTTACTTGATTCGCTGCTCATTCCATGTGTATTGTTTGTCCTATTATTGGATTTAGAATGGCAATTTTTTGCACTGTGACCATACCTGTTGCATACATAGCAATTTCCTCGAAACTTACGAGACCTCTCCTGTGTCGTCTTTGTTTTATTGTTGTATTTCAAGTTTGTCGCTACACCTCTATTTGTGTCTGTTGCCTTTAGCCCTGTTTCTTTGTTTTCTTCTTCTTCGTTATTACCTTTCCGTATTTCCTCTTCCATTAATTTGACCTTCAATTCTTATATTGTTGGTAATGCTTCTCTGGATTCAATTGCTATGCAAAAAGTTTCATATTCTTTAGGTAGTGAATTTAACAGCATTATTGGTATTACTTCAGCTGGAAGTTTTATTTCTGCCTCGTTTAATTTTTGGACGGTGCGCGTAAATTCATTTACATATTCTGTCATTGATACATCAGTGCCCTTTTTCATTCGATATAATTTTTTGAATAGCAAACATTTTTTCATTGGTCCCTTAGACGCGTAAATTTTCTGTAGTGTTTCCCAGGCTTCAAAAGAAGTATTTTCGAGATGGGTATATTGGTCGGTTTGGACACACAACATTATCAAGTCCAAGGCCTTACCATCCTTGATGTTCCACGCCGCACAGTTCTCTTCCGTTTTCGGTACTTCCTTTGTTACAAATCCCCATAAGTCATTGTACCGTAAGAGGAATTTCATTTGAACTTTCCAAGTTTCATAGTTTGCATTGCTCAACTTTTCCACGTGTTGAACATTCAAAATGTTGGCGGCCATTATTTCCCTTTTCCACAGACACGTGCTCACGAAAACTAATATTATATTTTTTCACTTGTAATTCTTCCCGCAGTGGAATCGGTTTGGACCCATAACCTGTAGGATTTGTAGGACTTCACAAATAACACACTGTAAATAACAGTTAACAATAGGTAACAATTTATTAATATAAGTAAATCGTCATGAAGGCATTCCACGTGTTCGTACACCGACCATCGTCAGATGACTAGCTTGTTTCCGCGCCAACGCACGCACACCCGGCAACCGACTCTCGCCGAAGATCCCCGAGCCGCACACGGAAGACGTGCTGTTGTATGGTGTTTTCCATTCCAACAAAACGTTTGTAGCTCATTGCAACGTCGACCGATTTTGATGAAATATTCAGAGTATGTTTAATTGGAACAGATCTACGAAACGTGTGTTCTCAGTTTTCCATATAAGCCCACATAAAAAAAGTTGCGAAATACGACTTTTAACTGTATCCTTTATCTCGATCTACAATTTGTTAATAACGTATATTAATGTTTTCAGCGTACTGGTTCGATCTAATGCTACTACCTAAGCATTTTTGCAAATTATTACAACATTTTCAACGTTTCGGTCAATATTTAGACCATTTTCAAGAAAAACTTTCATATAATTGCGTCTGTAAAAATTTTCAAATTAATATATAATGTGTAATTTATGTTGCATTCCGCACAAAAAAACCAAATTTTCTAAGGAAAAACAAACCTACTTGCAAAGTGAACAAATTATTTTAAATTCTTTACAACTTTATAACACATGTTGATTCCATGCCTGTGATATACGAACTGAGGCAAACGTTCTTTTCAAATTAAAGCTGAAACTTTGCAGAATATAGCAAAAATAAGGAGGAAGTTCTTTCATTTTGACACAGATTTCGTCCAAATTGCTCACTGTGTGCCGTATGAAATTTTTAGATGGTGTGTTTGCTCGTATAAAACAAAAATTCGCAAACCCAATTTTTCTAGTAAGGTTCTGGTTATTTGCTACTTACAATCTGAACATATCCCACCGCATTAAAGGAAAGCTATCGGTAGTTTACCTAAACGCACAGCGGGGGCCACAGCGGGTCCGTCAAAACGCTCGATGACCCCATTTCGAGCCCGCGTGCTTAAACCCGCGGGAAAAGGCCCGGGCAACTCGGTATAGACGCACCCTTAGGCTCTTCGTTTTCACAATTGGTGAACTTTGAAAGCAGATATCTTGGAAACTATGCGAGATAACAAAAAAATGAATCGAATCAATTTTGTGGTAAATTTTGTCAGCTTTAATTTTGTATAGAATGGTCTTATCGCTAGGATACATAGTTTCTGAGATATAAGCGGAAAACCGAAAAAGGGGACCTTCTACGTGTCTCCCTGCACTCCGCTCACCTCCTAGGAGTAGGGACTTTTAGTATGTTTACCTCCTAACATATTGTTATATATACAGGGTGGCCCACATAACTCTGAACAGCTCAATATATCCGTTACTTTTCGTTGTACAAAAAAACTTCGTAGGACAAAGTTACACTGTTTGAAGGGCCACATATAACGGTGTAAGGGAAAAAATTTTCAAGGTCATTTTTATGAGATTTCAAGGTTATCGATGTTTTTTTTAATTGGAATGAGGTATTTTTTAATACATCAATCGATGCAGCTGGACATTCTTTATAAAAAAGTACTAACCTATGTATGTCGAAAAGTTAGTAGTTCAGGAGATATTTCAATTTAAATAACTCCAAAATACCATTACTGTCGTACTAAGACGTTACACAAGTAAGTAAACACTAACGCCTTAGTACGACAGTAATGGTATTTTGGAGTTATTTAAATTGAAATATCTCCTGAACTACTAACTTTTCGACATACATAGGTTAGTACTTTTTTATAAAGAATGTCCAGCTGCATCGATTGATGTATTAAAAAATACCTCATTCCATTTAAAACTAGAGGGCTATTGTTGCTCGCTCGCTTCGCTCGCTCGCGAGTAGGGTTGTTATTGCTCGCTCGCTTCGCGAGCTCGCGGGCAGGACTGCTCTTGCGAGAATGTTAGTGGTATGCATGGCTAGTAGGCCCACAGCTATTAATGTCTTTCATTTTGTGTGTGACTCTCCACGAGCCACACAAAGAACTTCCCGATTCGTTAGTTGCTGTATATTATTATTATTATTTATTAAGTGTACGTTTTAAGAAGATTATACGTGTTCAGAGAAATTCAATAGTTTTCTACTTATCAAAATGTTTGCTATATGGCGTCGCATTAAACCAATATCGTATGCTCGTTGCTCGCTTGGTTCCTTGTTATAGCATACTAATGTTGCAAAATAAATTGTCTTAATTAGTTTTTCGTAAACGATACAACTCATCATTATCCGGGTTTGCAGTATTGATCTTGGTTTTCTTCGATACTATTAATTTAAATTTTCTCAAAATATATAAACCGCTCAATTTTGAAACTCTGCTCAGTGCTACATACAACATTTGTAAAGTTCGTATTTCTGATGTTTTAAAATCCATACATACTTTCTCGTATGTTTGTCCCTGACTTTTATGAATCGCAATCGCTTCAGCAGGAACCACTGGAAATTGACTACGTGTAATTTGTTATTTTCCTTCACTCGAAATATTTACTTGATTCGATATTTTTTTATTATTGGTGTTAAATTTTGATTTATATTTGCATTTTTCATATAATCACGATAACGAGTTCTTACTTTCACTCCTACTCTGGCCAATTGAAAATCTAACCACAATATAGACGGAATTTTAGTATTTTCTTGAAAAGTAATAAATTTTAATATTCCGCATGCTCCATTAACCAATTCGTCTTCAACGTCAATGTTATTAATTATCATATATTTTATATTAATTTTCAATTTAATCTCAGTTAACAATTCTTTTTGAACTCATTGTTTATTTAAAGATTGTAATATAAATGTTTTTGTACTTTCATCGGTATTCTTTGAAAATGTATTCTCGGCGATGATTAACTCACTCTTGCATTGGAATAATTTTCGATTATTGTAAGCGGTTACATTAGCATTAGTTGCATAATTGGAAAAAACATTTTTTTTAATTAAAAAAAAACAAGAAAATTTTTTTTTTAATTTTATAAAAAATTTTTTTTTAATTTTATAAAAAAAAATTTTTTTTAAATATATATATATATATATATATATATATATATATATATATATAGTTACGTTTACTTCTTCGGTGGATACGCCTTTCGTATAAATTGCAATGTTTAATCAACTCCTTTCGAAAAAAAACTAAAAAACTACTTGACCAAAATGGACCAAAATCTAATCAGCTCTAAGTTACAGCGGGGCACATCGATTGCATCATTCATCATTCCGATCGCGTTGTTACTTTTTCTGAAAACGTTAACGAAAAATTTGATACCATAGAAACGGACATACGTACACACACACACACACACACACACACACACACACACACACACACACACACACACACACACATACCGACATTTTGATAAAAATAGTCTAAAATGACTCCAATGACCATGAAACGTGAAGATCTGCTAAAAATTCGATTTTCGATTTTCGGGGTAATTACAATAACTTCCCTATAAAATCGGGAAGTTAAAAAACATCGATAACCTTGAAATCTCATAAAAATGACCTTGAAATTTTTTTTCCCTTACACCGTTATATGTGGCCCTTCAAACAGTGTAACTTTGTCCTATGAAGTTTTTTTGTACAACGAAATGTAACGGAGATATTGAGCTGTTCAGAGTTATGTGGGCCACCCTGTATATATATATATATATTGTGACGTTGCAAATTTTGCGACGTCACTTCTCCGTCAATTTCGTACAAGTTTCGAAGGCGATAAAGGACCGGACCGCCCTCTAACAGTGATGTGATCTTGACCCACCGAAACTCGCGCATGCGCGACCAAGACAGTAGCGTATCTACAATGACGCAGCCGAGCGGCCAGGGCTCTGACGCCTTGAGGCAGTTATTCTGGCGGGAATGTACCAGTGTTATTTCCTTGTTTTATTATGTATTCTTTTGCGTAGTTATTGCAGTGCTCTTTCCCTATCCCATCCTCAAAATAAAGAATAAGTTTCAATTATAAAATTCTGCGTGGTGCTCAAGCTACCCGATTTCATCGAAATAGTTACGTTACTGAGGCTGAAATAACCGCGCATGCGCGAGTTACGGTGGGTCAGATCACATCACTGCCCTCTAACGGGACACGACACCGAAGACACAGGTTTCGAGAGCGCTCCTCTGAGAGATCCCGACATTATCGAGGATCTTTAATGACATCTGTCGCGCGTGCCGAGAACGGCAAGTTTCAGGGCCGTAAATGGGACGCGCAGAAGGAACCACCGATCTTCCGAATTTTCACGGGAACCAGACAGCGTCCCGCAGCTCAGGGTACAGCGACCGGTTTCAAAGCAAATGGCCAACGTTTCGGGAGCAGAGCTTGGTACGATGACCCCCGGCGACCAAACCGGAGGCGCCGCGGGGACAGAAGCTCCAACGATCACCTCGTCTAGAAAGACGATCGGAAAAACCCTGACGCCGCCTCACCCTGTCAACAGAGAGCTACACGGGGTCGGTGCCATCGTAACCAAGGGAGGAAGCGCCTCCACCAGTCAAGAGAGCGGAAGGCTCCTTGACAGTTTCGGGTAGTCCGGGCCCTAGGACGCTATAGGACGCTCCTGAGCCAAGAGTTCGCGCGGAAAACGCGCAATTGGAAATTCGGATAAATGGTTGAGTGGGAGGAACCGAGTCCGATCCGCTAGGCAACCGAAAATCGACGGATCACTGTCGCGCTGACTATCGCTGAGAGCGAAACGAAATTGTCTAACTCGCGTTGCGAACCTTAAAAGTAACGAACCGTCGGAAAGTCGTGTGCCGATTAGAGGATTGCGTGGTGTTGCCCTGGACCAGTCCAGCCGAGATTCGAGCCTAGCTCTATCGGGAGCGGTGAAACAAACGAACGACCGAAAACCACGAGGAGCGGTAAGTCGTCACAAATATCCTTTTCGATATTTCGGTGTGCGACGGCTTGACCTTCGTCGCGAGAAGACGAACGCTTCCCGTTCCGTCCTCGATAATTCGCTCGTACTCGTTTCGGGAGTACTTTGAGTTTTTCGCATCATTTCGAGAGAGTTTTCCTTCTCAAATTGCGTGCGTAGGAGTGTCCTCAGAGGAGTCGCGTTTCGGGAGAGCAATCTCTGCGATAGCTTCGTGTATTCTCGAGTCCTGTGTTTCTCGCCGAATCTCGTATTGTTTTCGTCGACGTTCGATCGCGTAATCGTTAACGTACGCGTCGTAGCGACTCGCGTGCGGAAGTCATCGCAGCAGTCTCGTAGTTCGCCGGTCATCTGCGCTCGCGTTTTCGAAGTTCCTGTTGAACGAAAACGGTGATTTTCAGCGGTATCGTCGCGAGCGAAAACGATAAGACAACCGCGCTGCGAACGACCATCTTTTCGCTAGCTTGTATGAAGAGCGCGGGCTCTCGGGTCGCGGCCACGTGGCCGCAGATTTTGTATTCTTTACGACGGCTACAATAAAAAGCTCGAGACTAAATCGTCGTCAATCTATCGATTTCCCTGTGAGATCCGTCCTGCCGAGAGGACTGTCCTAGTTTCCCCGTGTCCGAACCTTCTGGCATCGTCGTGACATCACTTTCGATCCGCGTTTCGAAGATTTGATTCTCGACCTCGGCTACTCCGATTTCGAGAACTATTCCGCGTTTCGTGTGGCATCCTTGCGGTGCCTGGCGCCCGAACTTTTCGCTTTTCGTGAGGAAATTGTCGAATCTTCGAATCTCGTTTTGTCTCGGGCGGACCGCGTGTACTCGGCCAGCACGCGGCCTGGTCTCAGCGCCTGCAAGGCCCGAAGTTAACCGGCTTCCGCGGGTCAAACCGCCCGCCGGAAAAAGGTTAACATGACAATATATATAATAAAGGACATATGAAAGTCACCTTCATTTTTTTAAATGGAATGAGGTATTTTTTAATACATCAATCGATGCAGCTGGACATTCGTTATAAAAAAGTAGAACCTATGTATGTCGAAAAGTTAGTAGTTCAGGAGATATTTCAATTTAAATAACTCTAAAATACCATTACTGTCGTGCTAAGATGTTACACAAGTAAGTAAACACTCAGGTCTTAGTACGATAGTAATGGTATTTTAGAGTTATTTAAGTTGAAAGATCTCCTGAACTACTAACTTTTCGACATACATAGGTTAGTACTTTTTTATAACGAATGTTCAGCTGCATCGATTAATGTATTAAAAAATACCTCATTCCATTTAAAAACATGAAGTTGACCTTCATATGTCCTTTACGCGTCCACATGTAAAAAAATAAATACACTTAAATAATGTATCCCTTCAGACCGTGCAACATCTGTATACAACATTTTTTCGTGCAACGCATACTTTTAAAGTTATTATTGGTGTGCAAGTTGCGTGGATCACCCTGTATATTCACTTATTTCATTCCAACGGTTTTCAAGAACCTGCAAAGCCAAATCAATTGGAACATTGGTAAATAAAGCTGTTACGCCCAGAGAAACGACTTTTAGTATTTTCTCTGCAATTCCGAAATTGCAGTTGCAAATTGAAATTTTTCTTGGAAACTTTGGTCACGTTGTGTAGCGAATCAATTGTTCTAACTTCCTAAAGAATTTCAAATCGTATGATCGAATATTAGAAAGTTACCGTGTCTTTTTCCATGTTTTCTTTTAATACAGCACAATTATTAAAAATCTTATTAATAGTATTCCAGAAGGTAAAGTGTGAATATTAACAGTCATTTATGTTGGAACTATTTGTTTGGTTTAATATGCTCAAAATTATTTTTATTCAGTTTTTTAGTTTATTTTATAGAACCTGAAATGTCTGTCCATCTGTGTCCATCAAGTTTTAATAGGATTCTCTATTTAGCAAAATTATAAATAATTTCGGTAGATTCTAGCATAATTTGATGTCGATTAATATGTTCCTCTGTTCCACTATATGCCGTGCTTGGTAATTAACTTACAATTATTTTCTCGTACACGAGCTGTCCTGTTTACCTTGACCACATTCTATATTTCCATTATTTTTAATGATACCAAAAACGAATGTCGAAACAGAATTTGTATGTACCACTTACGCTTGTAAATACTGTGATTATCAAAATTTTTTTATCATGGCCACATGTTTGGAGATATGCTCATCGTTGTTTTTATTCAAATAAAACTACTGCATTTATTATAAAAATATTGCATTCAATATTAAAAGAATTTCAACGATGTAAAACACTGCCTCCAACTAATGCACACTACTTTTCAATATTTATTGTAGTGTTCTTCTTGCACATCGGATATTTGAAACTACTCGATAAAAGGTATCGAAAGTCGTCTATAAATGAAAAATGATCATTAGACTGCGGATGTTTATGCAATTTCCAATTCTTATAGACAAATTTTAAGAAAGTGCAACGAAATGAAATCTTATTTTTAATGGAAACACTCTTTGTAGATTCAAAACAAATACAGTAATTCTTCAATCGAAGTCCTGGGTCGACACTATGTTTTCATCGACACGGTCAAATCGTCGACAAATGTCTTCATCGACACGGTTTTACCGACACTATGTTTTCATCGACAGTCCGTCTTTAGCGACAAGTTCGAGTTCATTCATTTCCACTGACATCAAATTCGCGTATTTGCTAATGTCGATTAATCGTTATTATCATTGTTATGTTCTCGACGCATTTTGGTTGCTTGTATAATAAATAATAAAAAGAGTTACAAAGCATTGTTACTTAGATCAAAGTTTTTATTGCTACTTTATTAATCAGAATTACTTCAAATAAACACACTTTATTAATAGATATACACAAATGAATAAAAAATCATAATATTTCATTTAATTTTGAACATAATTGTGTAAATGCATATACATAATTTGAATAAACAGAACGAATACTACGAATGTACATATACATATAGACTACAAAACATAACATAACTGTACAATAATTACACAAAAATCAAGTAATGAAATTAAAGCGATATGAATAATGAACTCAAACCTGTCGTTAAACACGGACTGTCGATGAAGACATATGTCAACGATGTTACCGTGTCGATGAAAACATAGTGTCGACCAAACCGTGTCCATGAAGACATTTGTCGACGATTTGACCGTGTCGATGAAAACATTGTGTCGACGAAAGTTACTGTCGGTCAAATCGTGTCGATGAGAACAGTATCGATGTAATGTTTTGTCGACGAACTAAGGGTAACCCCTTCTTCGTTGCGTTCGAAACTTTCATCGTAGTAATCTACGATGACTAAATGATTAAACGATGATTAAACCACTAAATACAGTTGAAATTATATTGTGTTTGGTATCATTTTGCATTAGAAAAATGCCACACATATGTTGGTGAAAGTTCCATTAAAAAATAATAGAAAATAAAGAAGATACAACTTTGGTGATGACGCACGGACCTTTAAGGATGTTCTGGAGGTATATAAAAACGCAACAAAATTTTTGAAAATTTGACAAGATATAATTCTTACTAAATTGATGCAATTACCAAAGTTTGGGTTCGATTCACTGCACCGTTTAAGAATTATAGCAACTTAAAGTTTGCACATTTTAACACGTCTTCTTATGGAGAATTCATAAAGTTCCACTTCAAACTCTATTTAAACCTTGAAAAAACGCAACTAGAAACTTCAGTTTTTTTTTATATGTAGTAAAAATTATATAATTAATTATGTTCAAAATTTATTGGGATTCACTAAACAGTTACAGAGCAAAAAAATTATAAACTGTTACAAAACGTCAAATTTATCGTGTTGTCTCTTACTAGCATGGAAACGCGACAAGTGTAGACCACTGAATATAGTCACAGAGGGTACAGTATTCGCAAAAGTTTCATGCAAAATATACTCATGAATGGCTTTCATTGCCAATATATTGATGGATTTCGAATTTCTTGTACTTTTGTCTCCCATTGTACCTCCAGAACATCCTTAAACTGTGCCGGCGATGGCGCACAGTGGTTCGGATCAAAGAAGTTGGTGTCATTTAGTTAAAAAGTCAACTTTCTCATATCGATTTCTAACAAATTTCTATTACTTCCTAAATGTCGTCAATCAACGTTAATGTAATTTACCAAGAATTGTAATTAGGACGAAAACTTAAAGGTAGACATTTAGAGATAGTACTTTTCACCAAGAAAATTGTTTCTCTTCTTCGAGGTGCCCTAATCACATCACTTAATGTTTCTTATTTTTTATTTTGTTTACTTATATACATATTGAAAATTTCATCGAAAAAAACGTTTTAAATTTTGTATGATTCTTACCAATTGCAATCTTAATAAATTTTTGTTTACTTATTCTCCAGCGAACTAGTCGGTCTAACATCTTTAAAAAATTCAAGTCCTTTCGACCAATTTTTAAAAAGTTATGCGATTTTTAAGAGTCCACTTAATATTGACGCTGGCTGTAAGATTAACATGTAAAAGAAATCCTAAAATACTGAATCCTGAGGCAGTAGAGTTATTAATTAACTAATGCAATCAATCATCATAGATCATCACGAAAGACAAATTATGGTATGTTTATTTGATTAGCTTACTTTTTTATTTGTGGTAATATTGACTGAATATAATTTTAGTACTATTTTAGTCGCAATATGTATTTAAAATATTTCTCCGTGTTTACACAGGAAAGCATTCTTTTATGTGTTAAAGATTAAGACCAACACTATAAATTATTAAAGAAGACTTATTTTTCGATCGATACATTTTTCAATTCAAATTTTAGGGTTATGTTTGCGGCGCATTAGGTTCGATCAGACCTAATCGATGATCGAACCTAATGCGCCGCAAACATAACCCTAAAACTATAAATTATTGTTCACAACAAGTAAAAAAAGGTTGAAAAACTATATTTGGACAATTCATTTTTTAATAAAAAATATTAATGAAAAGTTAGTAAAAATTATTGTTTAACAAATGTAAAAAATATTTGATTATGTCTAGGTAAGAATTACTATTTTTTTAATATTCTTGGTGAAAATTTCATTGCGATATCTCTAACAGTTCAAAAGTAATGACAAAATGACACTAACTTCTTCGATTCGGACCACTGTGTGCCGGTTTGGGCCAAAAAATCACGAACAAGCTATGAAGTGTGAGCACATGCCTTGATCTAATCCATTTCTTCAACAAGTAAAAAATCGATGATCGTACCAAAACACATGTAACCTTCTCGAATGCTGACAATAGACTAAACATCGAATACGACAACCAATGCACAAACACTTTTCAGGCATGTTTACCAATACAACAACAACAAAAATGGGGCGAATCGGACTAATACAACCTGCAAAATTACAAAAGTCTCGTTATTTTTTGAGCACATCTCGTACATCTCCTGTTTTTACTTTGTATCGTAGAACACGCACGTACTCATCTGAACGCTGCTCGATGAAAGGGGGAAACATGTTCGGAGTTCTTGAGGGAGGGAAAGTGGAAATATTTTGTATTACTACCGTTGCGTGTGCCGTTCTGCTGTGCAGGGGCTGAAGAATTATAGTGCCAGCTGGAATTCTACGACATCCCCTACGGCGACTCGGTTCACTTGTACTTGATACGCACTTCGTCATGGTCGGCGTTCCAAATTTCCGTTGATACGCCGCAAAGTAAAGGCAGGGTGTGTCCGATTCGAGTGTACGTGTTAGCTGACAGTTGTTTGTTTAATCCTAGGGGATCGTGCAACATGGCCACATGCTGCTTTCCCTCCTATCAAAATCTCTTCCATCCGAAGCAGGCTTTTATCTACACACGTTTACTCGATATTTTCATCCGGCTTCATGGCGTTCATTTGCTCTGTTCTTTTATTCGCTTGACGCTTTTTCTAGAATTGGCTTTGTCGGAGAAATATTACTGACTCGTAAGCTTATATTTTTCGCGAATACATCAAGACATTTTTGTGGGTGCTTCCTATTAGCAGAGAGAATGTGAGAGTGCTCACGCTCAGGACCTTTTCTGCCGCCACTTTCGTCAGTGCAGACAGAGATAGACCTAACCCAGGTTTAGCATGGAACAGAACATACGCCCACTTTTATCATGCTAAATATGGGTATATGTTCTGTTTCATCCAAAACCTGGGTATACTCTGCCTCTGTCAATACTAACAAAAGTGGTGGCAGAAAAGACCTCGAGCCTGAACACTGTCATACAGGGTAGTTCACTAGTATTATAATTTTCGGAAAATCTTTTTTGCATTTCATTTCGTAAACCAATGCTTTTAATTAATTATAAAAAATCAGGTCGTTTGGTACAATTACAAAAAAAGTTATTCTTATTTTAAAGGGCGTACGAATACTTTTTACACTCACTGTATATCTCTAATCTAAACCATCTTTAATTTTAAAAAGTTATAAATAATGAAATATGGAACCGAAAAAATTACCAGTAAATGTATACCAAAATCTATTGTATATACAGGGTGTTTCGTCTAAAACAGGACAACTAAATATCTCTTCAAGTTATTGTGATGCAAAAAATATTTGTTACGTAATGTGCATGGTGTCAATGGACCAAATGGCACGAATATTTCTTTTCGAAGGTCTTTTTTTACGGAGTTATCAAGGTCATCGATGTTTTTTGATACATAACTACATTTCTATTTTATTGCACCATGTAACTGATCGAAAATACATTCAGATATTTATAAAAACATGACCTTGAAATAACCTTGATTTTCGAAAATTAAAATTTTACCTTCAGATCAAGCTCAAGGTCATGTTATTATACATATCTGAATGTATTTTTCGATCAGTTACCCGATGCAATAAAATAAAAATGTAGTTATGTATCAAAAAACATCGATGACCTTGATAACTCCGAAAAAGATGACCTTCGGGAAAAAATATTCTTGCCAAATATTTGGTCCATTGATGATATGCACATTACGTAACAAATATTTCTTGCATCACAATAACCTGAAGAGATAACCTAAAGGTGTCCTGTTTTAGACGAAACACCCTGTATACAGAGTGAGTCCGAAGAAACAGAACACCTAAATATCTCCGTTACTTTTCGTTGTACTGTTATGCCGTGAAGAAGGAAAGGATGGGGTTCCCTCGAGAAATAATCCTTTTTCCTTTATAACTTGAAGTTTATTGAGTAGGCCACACCAACAGATTGTTCACAAAAAATCGCGTTTACAGAAAGTATACGTCCTTACAAAATAACTGACGGCTCGAAAGTGAGTCCCGCTCAATGAGAGGGTTCCTTATATGGATTCTCTATGAGGACCTTTGGTCTACACTAAAATGTGTCACCGGACATGACTCTGCTGTTCTTAGTCCAGCCAAGTATTTGAGTCAGCTTTGGAGAAAAGGGCGAAGATAGTGTTAGTTTGGAATCTTATCGGGAAGGGTGATACAGTATAACAGTACAAAAAAACTTCTTAGGACAAAGTTACACTGTTTAAAGGGCCACATGTAACGGTGTAAGGGAAAAAATTGTCAAGGTCATTTTTTTACAAAATTTCAAGGTCATCGACATTTTTTTAAATGGTATGAAGTATTTTTTAATACATCAATCGATGCAGCTGGAAATTCGTTAGAAAAAAGTACTAATCTATGTATAACTCTAAAACACCATTGCTGTCGTACTAAAACGTTAGCGTTTACTTACTTGTGTAACGTTTTAGTACGACAGTAATGGTGTTTCAGAGTTATTTAAATCGAAATATCTCGTGAACTACTAACTTTTCGACATACATAGGTGATGTATTAAAAAATACCTCATTCCATTAAAAAAAATATCAATGACCTTGAAATCTTGTAAAAAATGACCTTAAAAATTTTTTCCCTTACACCGTTACATGTGGCCCTTCGAACAGTGTAACTTTGTCCTAAGAATTTTTTTTGTACAACGAAAAGTAACGGAGATATTTAGGTGTTCTGTTTCTTCGGACTCACCCTGTATAGTGTATTTATCTTTTTACAGGTAGAAGCGTTTCGGAGATTTGAAGGTCGACTTTGTTTTTTTAAATGAACTACTATATTTTTTATACCAAAATATGGAACAATGTCGAATTTTGAGTAAAAAAGTATTGACCATCATTAGCCTACTAATTAACTAGTAAAATTTTCAGGAAATAAAGTGAAATTACTCGTTAATTATTAGGTTTAGGGCTAATGAAGGTCAATACTTTTTTACTCAAAATTCGACATTCTTCCATATTTTGGTATAAAAAATATGGTATTCCATTTAAAAAAACAAAGTCGACCTTCAAATCTCGGAAACGCTTCCACTTGCAAAAAAATAAATACACTATGTACTGTACCCCTTGAGACCATGTAACTTCTGTATACAAAACCTTTCCGTGCAGCGCATACTTTGGAAGTTGTATAGGTGTGCAAATTACGTGATCCATTCTGTATAATTAGTGTCTTCATATAAAAAGTAAAATACCTTATTGTACGCACTGTTTGATATTAAACCTTCGTCTGGAACATTGTTTCATATATACAGCAGTTTCTTAGTAAAACTTCGTTACATCGAAGTGGCTCACCCTATATATTATGTCACCTTGTGTAAATACTTTAGCTTCTGCCGCTCTGAAGATTTCTATCAGCTTACTTTTCTTTTTAAATTTTGTGTGCAGCGATTGCATACAATTTTATTTAATCGAGAGCAATCAAAATATATTGCATATTTTGGAAACAAAAGATATTTTGCTGCTTGAACACATTCGACAGAATATAAATTTTATTACTAGCCATTGTTAACTTATTCGCCTCCCTGGAAAGATTTATATTTTCCGTTGTTTCTCTGTTTTTTTTATTTTGTTTCTCCCTGACCACAACAAGAGGTAGTCACGACGTTTACTGCTCTTCACCAGGGTATTTGCTCCGTTATATAAACGCACGTAAACGCACCCTTATATTCCCGTTACGATCAATACCGTTATTATATTCTAGTCACCTTAGCAGGCTTTCACGCCTGCTGTGTCACCCAACGTTGTTCTCCCCCGAATTAAATGGAAAGACACGAGATGGCCACGCCGCGCTGCCACAGTGCGTCGGAGTGTTCGTTTTGTGGACAAAATTCCATATCTTAAAAATTATAAGTGGTATAAAAAATGTCTCAAAGAAAAGTTGCAGGGTACAGAGAAGAGTATATGATGATTATATTTGTTTAATATTGTAGTAATCTCTCTTGAGGAACTCCGTAAAGATCACTTTTAAAATTTCATATTCAAATTTATATTTTTGATTACGCATTTTGATAGATGTGGTTAAGACATTTCCAAACATTACAGAAACATTATTTTTGCATAAACCGTTGTCAAGATATAAGCATCTAAAGTTGACGTATCGTCTATAGTGGTATTGAGTATTATGTATAACTACACGAGACAAAGTCAAAAGTCGAAATTGACTGTTTAGTAACGTGGTTATTTTCGTACGTTATATATAATAAATAATATAAATAATAATAAATAGAAAACAAATGAAAACAAAAAATAAACCGAAAACAATTGTTTCGAAATTTTCGGGCAGCTAGGGGCATCCAATTCTTGTGTAATCCTTTGCAGGATACATGTATGCATGTTTTCCAATAAAAATCATGGAGGAGTTTTGAGGAGTATTTTATTAAACCTTAATAACACGGAAGTTTATTGTTTGATTTTTGTCCTAGTGCCACAGTCATTCGTGACCCGTCGCGATAGCGGTGGAGATAAGCTCGAGCGACCATCAATATGTACATTAAGGAGCATAACTGATTCCACACACTTTAAATCAGAACAACTTTTTTATGAATGGAATAAACGACTTCAATTTCTCTGTAAGGCTAGAAGAATTAGTTTACTAAATGATGTGTAAAAAATATGTTGAAAAAATGCATTTGGACGGAATTGTGCAAAACAATAGTAAAAATTGATTTCTACAACTTTTTTAGCTGGGCCAATAACGAAAATTCGTTAATTGGTTTGCGAATTATAAACGATCAAAAGTGTAAAAAATTGCAATTTTTCAAGATTTTCGGCCTTTTTACCACTTTTGATCGTTTATAATCTGTAAACCAATTACCTAATTTCAATGAAATTTTCAGACCGTATATAATTTATACCAGTTGACAAAACACATTTTTTAAATTTTCGTTATTGGCCCAGCTAAAAAAGTTGTAAAAATCAATTTTTACTAACTGTTTATCACAATTCCGACCAAATGCATATTTTCAACATATTTATTAGACGTCATTTACATAAACTAATTCTTCTAGGCTTACAGAGAAAACGAAGTCGTTTGGTCCATTCATATAAAAGTTATTCTGATTTAAAGAGTGTGGAATCAGTTATGCTCCTTACTGTATGTACATTTCCATGCCGACACAGTGCGTGTCAGAAGTTAAGACGCACGATTACAAAAACGTACCCTCAGATGAATCTTCGATTGATTTTTTTAATCCTACGTTTAGAACACTATGAAACATTATGATTACATCATACAGAGTGTTTCATTTATCTGATAACGGAAATATCTTGTGACGCACTGAAGTTACGAAAAAGATTTGTTCACAAAAATTATTCGGTATGAAAGGTACAATCGTGTAGTATAATTTTTTTGAGGACTAGAATTGCGGGGAGGGGGGATTTAAAAATCAAATAATGTTTTTTAAATGGAATGTCCCATTTTTTACACCACAGATCGATAGAGTATCAAATCCTGGGTATAATAGTGTTGACCTTCATAGGTCATTAACCTAATAGCTAACGAGATATTATTGAAACAATTTTCTTTCTTCTTTGGATATCTCGTTAACTATTAGGTGTAGGACATATGAAGGTCAACACTCATTACAATTATACTCAGAATTTCATACTCTATCGATAGATAACGTATATTAATGTTTTCAGCGCACCGGTTCGATCTGATGCTACTATTTAAGCAATTTTGCAAATTACCACAAAATTTTCAACGTTCCGGACAACTATTTAGACCATTTTCAAGAAACGTGACCGAAACGTTGAAAATTTTGTGGTAATTTGCAAAATTGCTTAAGTAGTAGCATCAGATCGAAGCAGTTCCCTGAAAATATTAATATACGTTATTAACAAATTGTCGATCGAGATCAAGGAAACAGTTTCTATCGATATATAGTCTATAGTATAAAAAATAGGTCATTCCATTTAAAAAAACTTAATTTGACTTTGATATCCCCCCTCCCCAGCGTAGTTGGGCAAATTTTATTTGCAATAACGAATAAAGAATAACGAATAAATCCCAGGATTTATTCGAGAATAACGAATAACGATTTTATTCGCTGAGAAATTATTCGTAACTTACGAATAACGTTTTATTCGTCATTCGTTAGTCACGAATATATCCCGGGACTTTTATTCGTTATTCGTTATTCTAAATGACGGCAGCGAATAAGAATAAAAGACGAGAATAAGCGCAGCTGGCGACGGGCCGCTTTTGAAGTAAGAACCCGACGCACAGTGGTCGGAAATCGCCAAATCGTGGCCAAAAGTCGAAAATTTTTTTCCGTTGCTTAAAAATCTATGTAACACTACTTTATTTATAAGGTTCCAGAGCACGTATTTTTGTTACAGCCAATATTTAATACGTACTTCTGCCGGAGTTACGTAAGTTCAAAGTTAGTAGTTCTAGAAGTCCGGCATTTACAACCATAATTGAAATTACCTCTGCGACTTATTATAGCGCTGTAACGCTGGTTTATCATTCTTGCTATTGTTGGGCATGTCCTAATTTAATATAATATTCTGATTTTATTGCTTTATTTAATTTTTGAAAGCTCTGGGAGATGAAAAACAGAAATCTACACATCTGGTACATTTCATTAACGAAAAAGTTGCTTATCAATCGCGATCAAGCAATCATTTTTTGGGGAAAAGAAGCTGTTAAGGCTATTAAACAAGTGTACGTTTCATTTTCCAGCGACCTATTGCGACCTTATGAATTATCGCCATTTTCTTAGCGACCGGTAACGTTCCGAAATGGCGAATTTGCCCTAAATCGTAGACAAAACTAATTTTCGCAAATGTAAGGTACATTATGGTTATATATATTACAATAAAATGCTTCAGATAGTCAACAGTGTAACATTTTAATGGTAAATATTGCATTTAAAACGCCAATTACAATCACAATTATGAAAGATACAATATAATTCGTATACAAGTAATTCTAAAATACTTCGTCACATGACATATCTTCATTTATATCAGGTTCTTCAAAAAATTGTGTGACTTCGGGGGGATATTGTTTCATCTTTTTTGTACATGACATCTTAATACTACTTATGTATGGATCAGATGAAACTAGTAATCGATTAAAAATATCTTCCATAGTTTTAATTCTGCACATCTTTCTACTATTATTATAAATTGTCGAAAATTCTTGATATCTTTATTTCGAGCTTCTTGGGCTTCTTCTCCCAACTGTCCTATTGGCAAAATTGCGTGTCGCATGATATCTCCACAATGAAACAGTACTTTGTGCACTGTAGGAGGCATATTGTACCATGGGTACAATCGAACATATTCTTGTGCTGTTCCATAGCAATAATTCTGGAAAAGTTCTATTTTTGTGGGAAATGTGCTTGATATAGTTAGTAAAATGGTACGAAATCGGTGTATTATCTCCTGATCTACTCCAGTAATTTGTGCTGACCTATTAGGATCGTCGAAAAAACGACGAGCAGTATTGCCGTCATTTGTCGTACCATATCCAGGTTTTGGTCTGTCGACAATTAAGCCCATTTCAGATTTAAATAACTTTTGTATTCTTCGTTTATTATCTGCTACTTTTTTTTAATTTTCATCGCCACGAACATACCATTGGCAAATAACTAATTTATACGACAAGTGCAATACGCACTCAAAAAATCGTAAGTATGCGTGTAATGGAGATATTCCAAATTCTAATTTGTGTTGGTCCTGAATACTTTGACTTATTACCAATTCAATTGTATTAAAATCTTTGGACGTTAATCCGCACAGGTAGCATCTTTGTGTGGAGGAATTTTCTGAAATGGCATTGCACACTTTGCCGTCAATCATTGTTAATAATAATTTGTGTCTTACAAATACATCGATGCCTTTGCACTTAACAACCGTTGGATTTAGGGACTCTATTTGTTTCTGAATGTCTTGTACTTGTTTTATTATGATATCTGTTGTTTCATGAACAAAATGGAGGCGAATGGGTCTGCAAAATCTTGTAGAGGAGGGTAGAGGGTTTTGCCATAATACAATTTTTTTCTTTGAATTTATATCACCGGAGATTAACTGCATAGGAACGATAGAAGAAGCAAACATATTCGCATCAGATACGGTCTGGTCTTGAAATTTTTGTTTATATTCCGTAAAGCCGAAAGTACCATCGCAACCCCATTTTATTATTAAATGAATATTGTTTAAATCGGCGGGAGTCAAAGTGTTCAAGACCTCTTTTTGGACCTGAAATAGTCTATTAACGGTATGATCTAATAAACTTTGCAATGATACCTCTGCACTCGATTCGCTAATACTAATGTTTTGAGGGTAACATTTTTTCTTTGCTTCTAGAATGGCTTCATAACTTGGATATAGTGTACTATTCTCTTCTATGGCTGCATTCCGAATAATAGTGTATTGATATATAAGAATTAATTTTTCGCGGCGCCATGGTTCGATCATTATTTACTATACTTGGCTCTACTGTAGCGTATATGTCAAAGTGACATACATGTGCTATTCCAAATAGTAGAGGAAAAAGGAAAGGTGGTAATGTTTTTGTGTTTCGTCCTAGACCCGCTAGAGGACTCATCAGTAAGGCTAGCTAGCGGGTCTTGCCTTATACACGGGATGTTCGAAGGCGTTTGAAGAACGTATATATACTAATAGGTGATATTGTAGTAACTTGCGAGAAAGCCTTTCCGGCAATGTGTCCCTCTAAGAGAAGGACATCTTGGGGACGGAGTCGGAACTATGGTCTTCTCTAACTTTTTATTTTTCGCCATTAGTTGAATAGTGGATGGGTATTTTATCGATCGTAATTTTTTGATATATAAGAATTAATTTTTCGCGGCGCCATGGTTCGATCATTATTTACTATACTTGGCTCTACTGTAGCGTATATGTCAAAGTGACATACATGTGCTATTCCAAATAGTAGAGGAAAAAGGAAAGGTGGTAATGTTTTTGTGTTTCGTCCTAGACCCGCTAGAGGACTCATCAGTAAGGCTAGCTAGCGGGTCTTGCCTTATACACGGGATGTTCGAAGGCGTTTGAAGAACGTATATATACTAATAGGTGATATTGTAGTAACTTGCGAGAAAGCCTTTCCGGCAATGTGTCCCTCTAAGAGGAGGACATCTTGGGGACGGAGTCGGAACTATGGTCTTCTCTAACTTTTTATTTTTCGCCATTAGTTGAATAGTGGATGGGTATTTTATCGATCGTAATTTTTTGATATATAAGAATTAATTTTTCGCGGCGCCATGGTTCGATCATTATTTACTATACTTGGCTCTACTGTAGCGTATATGTCAAAGTGACATACATGTGCTATTCCAAATAGTAGAGGAAAAAGGAAAGGTGGTAATGTTTTTGTGTTTCGTCCTAGACCCGCTAGAGGACTCATCAGTAAGGCTAGCTAGCGGGTCTTGCCTTATACACGGGATGTTCGAAGGCGTTTGAAGAACGTATATATACTAATAGTTACTACAATATCACCTATTAGTATATATACGTTCTTCAAACGCCTTCGAACATCCCGTGTATAAGGCAAGACCCGCTAGCTAGCCTTACTGATGAGTCCTCTAGCGGGTCTAGGACGAAACACAAAAACATTACCACCTTTCCTTTTTCCTCTACTATTTGGAATAGCACATGTATGTCACTTTGACATATACGCTACAGTAGAGCCAAGTATAGTAAATAATGATCGAACCATGGCGCCGCGAAAAATTAATTCTTATATATCAAAAAATTACGATCGATAAAATACCCATCCACTATTCAACTAATGGCAAAAAATAAAAAGTTAGAGAAGACCATAGTTCCGACTCCGTCCCCAAGATGTCCTCCTCTTAGAGGGACACATTGCCGGAAAGGCTTTCTCGCAAGTTACTACAATATCACCTATTAGTATACAGGGTGTCCCAAAACTCCTTCAAGTCCGGGAAATGGGAGGTTCCTTAGGGCATTTGAAGCAACATTTTCCTTTGCACCAATGTCAGCCGCGGCTTTGTTTAGGAGTTATTAACGAAAAACACTGACCAATCAGAGCGCGCCCTGGGCCGCCGCGCCGCGCCGCGCTCGCATCAGAGCGTTGGCGGTACGCCGTGAAATCGCAGCGAACAAGAGTTTCTCGATTATGTGAATGCTCTCCGATTTCAATGAGCTTTGGATATGTGGTCAAGACCATTATTCTGAACAACATTTCTCTTTAGAATTTGTGGCTGTAGGCTTTAGTTTACGAGATTATCGCGAGAAACTTTACTTGTAAATTCATTATGGGTGTTCATGATAACGGACACGGCCTGCTAATGTCTCCGAAACTAAAGCCGACCGTCAACCATTTCAAAGGAAAAAGATATTTAAAACGTCGAGTTTTATAACATTATTTCAAGGTCATTGAAATCGATGAAGACCCGGATCATCCTTACCCGACTTACGGCAACTTTACCCGAACGAGAAAAGAGGCAGAAACTGATTGTTTTAAAAACTCACTTATTCAGCCGTAAATCCATTTGCTGCTTCGAAATGTGTGTCACTAGGTCACTCGGTGACGAACTGCACAGATGTCTTCGGGCATACGGCAGTAACGAAATGTAAGGGACGTACGGCCAGGTCGACGCGAACTGCACAGCCGGTGGTAGATCGTAATAAGGCCTAAGGGATGCGCGGTCAAGTCGACGATCCAGAATTTCACTTTCACTTTCGAATCGATAAATAATTCGTATGTTTATTTCACACAGGTGCCTTGAAATTTTTCCACGCTCACAATCACTGTTCACATTTGTCTACACACATAGTTATGCACTAATAATAATTTCCATATCCCTTGTACTGCTGCACAAATCACAACAATTAGGTAATGCAATCACTAGACTGCGGATTTCATGCATTTGTAGCAAACATGAGTAGGTGCATTTTAAGACAGTAGAGAGATTAAAATAATTTCAAAACACCTATGTATTATTTTCAACTTCTTAAAGTGATCACAGTAAGAATCAAATATCTGTCTGGCTGCTGTCCCTTGTAATAGCGGCAACCAACTTTCATTTTGCATAAAGATCCGCAGTCTAGTGATTAGTTTAAATATCACTATCAAAATACAGCTAATAGCAACCGTTAGCTTTGAATTGACAAATCTTTGGAGATGTTCTCTCTACCGCGGCTCGAACGACACTGATTTCCCGCAAGATTTTTCTAAAGATTTTAGGAAGGGCATTTAGAGTGTCGAAATTCGAAATGCACGCTGTAGCACGTTTACGAAAACGACGGGACGGTTAGACGAAAAACAGGATACGAGAAGGACCGCAGTAAGATTTATGGCAATCACATGTTTAGTTTTTCCTGCAGATTGATACGCAGGGTCGATGGGTAACCATTCGAAAACGTCGTCTGTCCTTCTTTTAGAAAGCTTCTTAAGGAAGGTATAGGACAATAGGGATGCTACGCAGACCTGACAATTTTACCCCTTGCTGGGTGAAAGGACCGATGACGTTTTCGAACGGTTACCCATCGACTCTACGTACCAATCTGCAGGAAAAACTAAACATGTGTTTGCCATAAATCTTACAGCGGTCCTTCTCGCTTCCTGTTTTTCGTCTAACCGTCCCGTCGTTTTCGTAAACGTGCTACAGCGTGCATTTCGAATTTCGACACTCTAAATGCCCTTCCTAAAATCTTTAGAAAAATCTTGCGGGAAATCAGTGTCGTTCGAGCCGCGGTAGAGAGAACATCTCCAAAGATTTGTCAATTCAAAGCTAACGGTTGCTATTAGCTGTATTTTGATAGTGATATTTAAACTAATCACTAGACTGCGGATCTTTATGCAAAATGAAAGTTGGTTGCCGCTATTACAAGGGACAGCAGCCAGACAGATATTTGATTCTTACTGTGATCACTTTAAGAAGTTGAAAATAATACATAGGTGTTTTGAAATTATTTTAATCTCTCTACTGTCTTAAAATGCACCTACTCATGTTTGCTACAAATGCATGAAATCCGCAGTCTAGTGATTGCATTACCTAATTGTTGTGATTTGTGCAGCAGTACAAGGGATATGGAAATTATTATTAGTGCATAACTATGTGTGTAGACAAATGTGAACAGTGATTGTGAGCGTGGAAAAATTTCAAGGCACCTGTGTGAAATAAACATACGAATTATTTATCGATTCGAAAGTGAAAGTGAAATTCTGGATCGTCGACTTGACCGCGCATCCCTTAGGCCTTATTACGATCTACCACCGGCTGTGCAGTTCGCGTCGACCTGGCCGTACGTCCCTTACATTTCGTTACTGCCGTATGCCCGAAGACATCTGTGCAGTTCGTCACCGAGTGACCTAGTGACACACATTTCGAAGCAGCAAATGGATTTACGGCTGAATAAGTGAGTTTTTAAAACAATCAGTTTCTGCCTCTTTTCTCGTTCGGGTAAAGTTGCCGTAAGTCGGGTAAGGATGATCCGGGTCTTCATCGATTTCAATGACCTTGAAATAATGTTATAAAACTCGACGTTTTAAATATCTTTTTCCTTTGAAATGGTTGACGGTCGGCTTTAGTTTCGGAGACATTAGCAGGCCGTGTCCGTTATCATGAACACCCATAATGAATTTACAAGTAAAGTTTCTCGTGATAATCTCGTAAACTAAAGCCTACAGCCACAAATTCTAAAGAGAAATGTTGTTCAGAATAATGGTCTTGACCACATATCCAAAGCTCATTGAAATCGGAGAGCATTCACATAATCGAGAAACTCTTGTTCGCTGCGATTTCACGGCGTACCGCCAACGCTCTGATGCGAGCGCGGCGCGGCGCGGCGGCCCAGGGCGCGCTCTGATTGGTCAGTGTTTTTCGTTAATAACTCCTAAACAAAGCCGCGGCTGACATTGGTGCAAAGGAAAATGTTGCTTCAAATGACCTAAGGAACCTCCCATTTCCCGGACTTGAAGGAGTTTTGGGACACCCTGTATATACGTTCTTCAAACGCCTTCGAACATCCCGTGTATAAGGCAAGACCCGCTAGCTAGCCTTACTGATGAGTCCTCTAGCGGGTCTAGGACGAAACACAAAAACATTACCACCTTTCCTTTTTCCTCTACTATTTGGAATAGCACATGTATGTCACTTTGACATATACGCTACAGTAGAGCCAAGTATAGTAAATAATGATCGAACCATGGCGCCGCGAAAAATTAATTCTTATATATCAAAAAATTACGATCGATAAAATACCCATCCACTAATAGTGTATTGATGTTTACTTAATTTTGCGTTTATTAATATTGCTAGAGCCTTATCAGGGGTATGCGACGATTTCATACTCGCATTGCTCTTCTTATAAGCTTCCTTATATTTTTCAGTACACGATGAAGAAAAGGCAATGTCCTTTATGATATTAGCCGTATCCAGCTTGTGTTTTTTCCTAAATTGCATCTGACTGGCATAAGATAATTCCTCAGGACTAAAATGTAATCTAAGTTCCTCAGTCCTCCTTCGCTTCGATCTTTCGCTCACCTTAAGTAAAATACAATTCTACATTTAAAAGAATTTGTTCTACGTGTAATAGTTGTTTAAAGAGTTAAATGTAAAAGCCTACATCAGAAAAATCAGTTGATGGTCTTCCACTGCGACTACAAATTGTATTAGACGGAAATTCAATTTTATGTTCCAGCCACAACGGATTTTTATTGCTAAATTTAGAATAGTTTCTAGCAGATGCATTCCATTTTGCTCTAAATTGTGACGTAAAATAAGCCAAAATTTGTTTCGTTTCTTTTGATAAAACATCACATGGGGTAGTTTCTTTTATATGCTCGTAAAGATAATTACACTTTTCTTTAAAATCATTTGAAGAACAATTTCTAAGAATGTTAACAAGCTCATTTCGAGTTAATGAAATATATATTGCTTGGGAAGTTCCAGGTACTTCCATAATACCTTATAATATACCAATTTACAAAATAGTAATATAAAAGTCAACAATGATATGTAAGAATGACACAAATTTTCAATTATACGGTCACGCTGAACAGTGAACGCTTACTAAGCTGATGTGACAAATGCAATAATGGCCAGGCCATAAACAAATGACGCTCGCAGATTTTCCCAGCCAATTGTTTCTTCTGGCATTTTCAACTTTTTCTCCCATAGTATAGATATCTTTATTTTACTAGAGGTGAGTGAAATATCGAAACGAAACAGAACTGAGAAACTTCTATTACATTTTTGTACTAAAAACTTACCTCACATGCAATATTTAACACTAAAATCTTAATTTTTTTGTTATCTGAAGTCACGTGATAATAATTTAATATTTGTGGAAATAAATAATTTTTTCACATAACCAACCGCCATTTTGTTTTTTGTAATTTTGACATCAGATTCATAATCAACGCCACGAGAAATATGGCAATACTAATTTTCAAGAGAGTCCAATAATTTTTTGGGTTACGCTTCCGCCATATTGAATCCGCCATTTTGTTTTTTGTAATTTTGACCTCAGATTCACATTCAACGGCACGAGAAATATGGGAATACTAATTTTCAAGAGAGTCCAATAATTTTTTGAGTTACACTTCCGCCATATTGAATCCGCCATTTTGTTTTTTGTAATTTTGACCTCAGATTTATAATCAGCGACCCGAAAAACCTATGAGTATCAATTTCGAACTAAATTGGAGTGCTCCTTCCTATTTTGACCACGTTTTGGCGATTTCCGACCACTGTGCGACGTCTACACTCGACATTCGGCTCTCGAGGCCCTGAGCAGCGATGCGTACCGCGGACTAACCCTTTTTTTTATCGTGTGGAAATCTTACGCTCCCCTGGGGGGAGCCGGAGTTATGTGGGGCTCCCTCGGGAAGGGGGTCGCCGAGCTGACAAAGCTCGCCGATGCACTCCCCCAGAGTACCCACTAAAACCACACGCCCACCTAAGCGATGTAGGAGGTGCCTGGATCTCGCGAGAACTCAACAGGACACCTCCTAGCTTACATGCATCCCGAGGGGAGGGGTTAGCTCCCCCATACCTAACCTCTACCCGGACCCCGAGCGGAGGAACCCGCTCGGTGTCCCCATCCCTGGAGCCCTCGGATTGGGCTTCCCGAGCCCCAGCTCGGTCCACCCACAGCTCCCGGATCCTTCCTGCCCCGCTCGAGCAGGGAACCGGCAGGACTCTGCCCGGCCAGGGCAGGAAGGCGCCGACACCGGCAATGGAGGGTCGTTGGAGGCGCATCCGAACGCCCCGACCCTCACCACCCCACCCCCCACACGCCTCACCTCAGAGCACGCCTCTGGGCTGTGGCCGGCATCCCGCCACAAAGACCAAAGTCTCGGGGTGCCGTGCCACCCCGGGGGGAGTAAACTCCCCCCCGAGGGTCGAGGTTAGCTCACTCCCCCGGCCCCCCATCCCCCGCCCCCCTCTAGGGGGGCACGAGGCGGTGCGGGGGTTTCGCAAAGGGACATCCGCCCCCCGGGAGGGGGGGCATTAGTTGGCGCGGGGAGGGGAACACTCCCCAATCACCGCACCCCCATCTGCTGGGGGGCTCCGCGCGTCGCAGGGGGACGTCTCCCGTGCCGCTACCTGCACCACACCCGCCCCCTTCTCCCAGGAGAGGAGGGCGGCACATGACGGCGCGGGGAACGTCCCCGCAACATTCTCCTCCTCACGGAGCCCGCGTCTCGTCCCGGGGTGCCGGGATCACGCGAGTATTCAACCGGACACCCCGCTGCCTTTACAATAGGCCATTCCCAAAGGGGGAGTGAAGCTCCCCCAACGTTTAACCCCTCTAAGTAGGAACCGCTGCGACGACAGCTGCGTTTCCCCCGTCCTTGGTGGCACCAGTTGGGAAGTGGTTTCCAGGATCAACCCCTCGATGCCCACCGGTGACCCCTTTGTCCGTCCGTACCAGGGCGCGATCGCCTGTCGCTCTCCCCGGCCGGTGCGGGCAAAAGGGTTTCCGCACGCGGTAAGGCCCGCCCCACGGAGGGGTGCATTTCGCACACCCCCGGGGCCGGCCCCCCTCCCGGGGGCGTCCCCGATCGTGGGAGGAGGGGTATTTCCAATTGGTATACGCCAGAAGGGCGTAGCCTCTTACACCCCCCCCCCGTGGACCACGCCACATGGACGTGGCCTCTTACCCACCCGATGGACCACACCAGAGGGGTGTGGCCTCTTCCAAACCCCGTGGGCAACGCTAGAAGGGCGTGGCCTCTTACTCCACGACCATCCCTCCCCCTCAGGAGAAGGAGCCGGACCGGCCGGTACAAGCGCGGCTTCAGCCGCGGCACCGGTGGGGGGTTCGGTCCCCGCGCCTCTCCCTCGGTTCTGCCCGGGTTTGGCCACGGACAGAAACGAGGGGCACGCGCGTGTGCCCGATCTGTGGCCTGCCGGCAGGCCAAGATCCCCGCAGAGGGGGCACTTCGGCGTCCTACAGGTCGCCGCTTTGTGCCCCTCTTCCCCGCACGTATAACACCGGCCGATCCGGCTCGGTTCATCCTTATGGACGCATTTGGCCGATGTGTGGCCCCGACGAAGGCATCGGTAACACTGGAGCATACGTTGCTCCAGCACCTCAACCTTCGCCGAGGCCCACCCCACCCTTATGCGGCCGGCGCCGGCCACCTTCCTAGCCGCCGCAAGGGGCAGCCTTGCCCAGCAGGTGCCAGGCCCCGTTCCAGAAGGGGGTCTGGTGACCACCCCCACGAGTTGGAGCTCGGGGGCGCAGCCCCCTGCGCCTGCGAGTGCGAATCGAACCGCCTCCGGGGTGGCGTCAACGCCATGCCCCCGGAGACGGCTTCTTAGGCCGTGTTCATACTGAGAGCTGCAAGCGGTAGAGCAATTTATTTTTGATTATTATTGCATGAGAAAAATACAAAAAATATGCACTATGCACAACATATACTGAATGCAAAATTGCAAAATAAAAAATACATTTTTGGAATCATCTAATCATGACATAAATTTCTGTCCAGGTCCCATTTGTCTACCCATTTTTTATAAAAATATGCATTCGCATAAACATCCTTTTTTTTTACGTTGGCTACGGCCACACGGGTCGCACCTCGTGGGCCTCAATTTCCTCTTACACTAAGAAGACATTGGTTTTTTCCTCCATAAACGTGACGCATAAACCGTTAGTTTGTATTTAAGAACCTGGGACCTAAAAATGATGTCTGAAAATCACTTAATTGGGGGGTACTCTGGAAAGTCTTCGGTTTAACGTTTTATTGCGGACACGGTAGATACATTGTCAGTGGAGGCGCGGTGGGCTTTACCGGTTTTACTAAGCGACGTTTTACCTTTTACTATTTATAAAGTTGTTGTTAGACCTTACCCTTGCGTGTGTTAACTATTTCGGTTTTTTCCAGTTTGGCATTATTTCGGTTTCAATACAGCATACTGTCGAGCGGATAGTCGTTGAATTTCGGATGGGGACCGTAGCAGGCAATAAAATACCGAAGCGCTTCGGTCCTAACAAAGCATACTGACAAGGGAACATTTTCAGTTGATACAAGTCGATTTTGGTGAAACATATGTGAGATATAGTTCTTCGATCTTTTTCGAATTTTCTTCAAAAATTTACATTAAAAAGTTACAAAGGTATTCATGATCCTACTGTAGTCTTGTGGATTAACCGGGTTAACCCTAACCCGAACTCGTTTCGGTTCTCCTAACCCGAATTCGGTTCGGTTCTCCTAACCCGAGTAACCCGCCTAACCCGGTTACAGCAGATTTCTGTAACCCGGTTAGACGGGTTACTCGGATTACAAAACCCAAACCGGGTTCAGGTTAAGATTCGCATCCCTGGCTCTAAATTATCGGCGCGATGTCATTCCATACCTTTATTCGCTCGCTGGCTTATTCGAATAATTTTTATTCGCTGGATTTTTACGAATAAATTTGTATTCGCTGGGTTATTCGAATAAAAATTTATTCAAATAAAAATTTATTCGAATAAAAATTTATTCAAACTTTTCTTCGAATAAAATTTTATTCGTAATTTTTATTCGCTGGGAATTCGAATGAAATTTCATTCGAATAACGCCCAACTCTGCTCCCCAACATTCTAGTCTTCAAAAAAATTAGACTATGATTGATTGTACCCTACATACCGAACAATTTTTGTAAACAAATTTTTTTCGTAACTTCAGTGTGCCACAAGATACAGTTTGTCCAATAAGTATCGGGACTGATCTTTTCCATCCAGCGGCAAATTGTGGAGGGCGGTTTCAAGGGACTAAATTTAGGGGGGGTGATGTCAGATATGCTAGGATGACAAGTTCATTTGTTTCCAAGCATTTGGATTGTGAAGATCGCGACAGAAGTGGAAGCGTGTTTGGTGCACGCGTCGAGATTCAAGATGCAGCGAACAATCGAGCAGCGTTGTGCCATCAAATTTTGTGTTAAACTTAACAAATCTGCAAACGTAGCAACGTTGCCCCAACCACCCCCAGTCCAGATTTGGCTTCCTCGACTTCTTCTTGCTCCCTCGGATCAAAAGGAGTCTGAAAGGTGATCGTTTCGGAACGATTGAGACGGTCGAAGCAGCTTCGACCGAATGCCCAAACAGCCTTGCAGTTACCGATTTCTAGGAGGCGTATGAACAATGGGAAAAGCGCTGGCAACGGTGTATCGATTCAGAAGGGTCATATTTTGAAGATTATTAAATCCATGTACAGATATTTTCAAGAAACTTTTTTTTACGACTTCAGTCCCGATACTTATTGAACAAACCCTGTATTTCCGGGGTCCCATGGAGATCCCCGTTACGGTTTTCACGGACAACATTTCACCGACAACATTCCACCAACTCCAGATTTGACCGACAACGCTTTCAACCAAAAACGATTTTGACCGACAACGAATTTGATCCACAACGACTTGAGATGACCACAGTAACAGAGTTGGGAAAAAATTTAATCAACGATTGACGACTAAATTTCTACTTCAATCGTTAATCGCTATTAACAATTAATCTCGTCGTTTAGTTGTTAATTGTGGTTAACGATTAAATACTTATTAATCGTAAATTGCGATTAACGATTAAATTTATACTTTAGTCGTTAATTGCGATTAACGATTAATAATCGTCAATGTGATAATTGATTAATGATTAACTGCTGAAATTTCGAAATGAAATACGTAATCAGAACTGTATGAATACTGAAAAAAATGTAAACTGAGTTTAGGCGTATTGTCATTTGGTCTATAATACAAACTCTGTTTACGTGCTTTTATGTTTGAAGTTATTATTCCTGGAAAGCTACGACCATGTTTTTGTTGAAACATATTATTATTTCTGTCAATTCTCCGTCCGCTCTCTGCTCCCTCTCTCTGTCTCTCTCTCCTTCCTATTTCAATTTATGGATAGACCGTAAAGCGATTAACTTCAACACTTGATTAAATCATCCGATTTTTCGATGATTCCTTTTTTTAATCAACGATTCACGATTAAATCAATCGATTTAATTAATCGGCATTTTTCGACGATTTCTTTTTTTAACTTCCCGATTTTATAGGGAAGTTATTGTAATTACCCCGAAAATCGAAAATCGAGTTTTTAGCAGATCTTCACGTTTCATGGTCATTGGAGTCATTTTAGACTATTTTTATCAAAATGTCGGTATGTGTGTGTGTGTGTGTGTGTGTGTGTGTGTGCGTATGTCCGTTTCTATGGTATCAAATTTTTCGTTAACGTTTTCAGAAAAAGTAACAACGCGATCGGAATGATGAATGATGCAATCGATGTGCACCGCTGTAACTTAGAGCTGATTAGATTTTGGTCCATATTGGTCAAGTAGTTTTTTAGTTTTTTTCGAAAGGAGTTGATTAAACATTGCAATTTATACGAAAGGCGTATCCACCGAAGAAGTAAACGTAACTATATATATATATATATATATAGACAAATTTAAAAAAAAAATTTTTTATAAAATTTAAAAAAAAAATTTTTATAAAATTAAAAAAGAAATTTTTTTCTTGTTTTTTTAAATTAAAAATACGTTCTTTCCAATTATGCAACTAATGCTAATGTAACCGCTTACAATAATCGAAAATTATTCCAATGCAAGAGTGAGTTAATCATCGCCGAGAATACATTGTCAAAGAATATCGATGAAAGTACAAAAACATTTATATTACAATCTTTAAATAAACAATCAGTTCAAAACGAATTGAAAATTAATATAAAATATATGATAATTAATAACATTGATGTTGAAGACGGATTGGTTAATGGAGCATGCGGAACATTAAAATTTATTACTTTTCAAGAAAATACTAAAATTCCGTCTATATTGTGGTTAGATTGTCAATTGGCCATAGTAGGAGTGAAAGTCAGAACTCGTTATCGTGATTATATGAAAAATGTAAATATAAATCAAAATTTAACACCAATAATAAAAAAATATCGAATCAAGTAAATATTTCGAGTGAAGAAAAATAACAAATCACACGTAGTCAATTTCCAGTGGTTCCTGCTGAAGCGATTACGATTCATAAAAGTCAGGGACAAACATACGAGAAAGTATGTATGGATTTTAAAGCATCAGAAATACGAACTTTGCAAATGTTGTATGTAGCACTGAGCAGAGTTTCAAAATTGAGCGGTTTATATATTTTGAGAAAATTTAAATTAATAGTATCGAAGAAAACCAAGATCAATACTGCAAACCCGGATAATGATGAGTTGTATCGTTTGCGAAAAACTAATTAAGACAATTTATTTTGCAACATTGGTATGCTATAACAAGGAACCAAGCGAGCAACGAGCATACGATATTGGTTTAATGCGATGCCATATAGCAAACATTTTGATAAGTAGAGAACTATTGAATTTCCCTGAAAACGTATAATCTTCTTAAAACGTACACTTAATAAATAATAATAATAATATACAGCAACTAACGAATCGGGAAGTTCTTTGTGTGGCTCGTGGAGAGTCACACACAAAATGAGACATTAATAGCTGTGGGCCCTATACTAGGCATGCGTACCACTAACATTCTCGCAAGAGTAGTCCTGCCCGCGAGCTCGCGAAGCGAGCGAGCAACAACAACCCCACCCGCGAGCGAGCGAAGCGAGCGAGCAACAATAGCCCTCTTGTTTATCGTACACATTAATCAATCAATAGTGATTAAAATTTTAATCGATTAATGCCCAACTCTGCCACAGTATGTATTATCATATGTATTATATGCATTATCATACAGTATTATCATACTGTGGTCGTTCCAAGTCGTAGTGGATCAAATTCGTTGTCGGTCAAAATCGTTGTCGATCAAATTCGTTGTCGGTCAAAATCGTTTTTGGTTGAAAGCGTTGTCGGTCAAATCTGGAGTTGGTGGAATGTTGTCGGTGAAAACTGTGTCGTGGAAATTTGTGTCGGTAATTTCCATGGGACCCGTATTTCCGTTATATGGAAACACCCTGTATATGGCACTGCAGGGAAGAATTTTTAGTCAAAATATGAAGAAGGACCGTAGGAGAAGTTTAGACCCACTTGCTTTTCTTGTTGTTTGTAACTCCATATCGTACACCAGTGGCACAGTCTCACTCTAGTACTAGCCGTGCTGAACACCATGGCAATACCGTTCGTGTGAGGATCGGGAGTCCGATTTTCAATAATGGGAGTCTTGTATTTGGGATTATAATTAACTTTTTTTTCATAGAAAATTATGTTAAAATACACAATTCTTTATTAACTATTTATAAGCAATGTATAAATACACTCTTCAAAAGAATTAAGGGATCACTTGTGTTAACCCGAATAATTGGTCCCAGTTTACGTGATCATAACTCAGTGAATAATTGCTGTATCGATATCGTTAAACAATGGTTTGAAAGCCTGAAACCTCTAGTTTCGGATGATCTGTTTCAAATTGTCGCTATGTTAGTTTTTTATAAAGTTATAGCGAGATGAAGACAACATTGACGGTTAACAAAAATTTTGTGCAATTTTGGAACATCACACGAGCAGCAACAAATTTTTTTGATAAATCGTGTTAATATCATTTGGAAGGGCTATCTTTTCTGTGTAAAATGTGTGGTTGTTGATTATTGTGCGATTTTTTTTATACGAGTTATTCAACATTGAAGTAAATATGGGTTTTTTAACTTTAACTGGCTCCAGAAAGCGAAGAATTTTCTCACAATTCGAAATCAGCGTGAAAAAATCTACGGGAAATGATATATAGCATGTTAAAAAAAATTTTTTCCGCGCGTGGTACTGGAAGAAACCACGTATTCTTGAAATTCTGCATGTTTAACGAATTTTCTCAACGTTACAAAACGTTCGTACCATAATCTCCCTATTTTCCTATATTCTGCCAAGTTTCAGCTTTAATTTTTAATAAATTTCATCGCTCTAGCTCATTTCTATCGAAAGTTCTTTGATTTTAAATCGAGTTTGTTCGAAAGTTCCCACTGTGCGGCGCGGCGCGGCGCGCGGTAGTGTATTCAGAGATGTCAGGCAGCCGCTGTACGTGCGCGCTAATTTCTACGAAGCACTAACTTCAAACACAGCTGCCATAGGTAAAAAATTGTCGCAGCGAGTTCATGGGGTACTGAATCGAATCGGCAGAATATCTGCTTCAATCTAACGTTCGGGTCATGGTTTTACGATAATTTCTCGCCGAGATATAGCGAGTTAAAGAAAAAATGGAAATTGTGTATTTTTTAAGCATATTTTCAGGAACACCTGGTATATCGAAATGTTAATGAAATTGAGAAAACAATAGGACTGCCTAGAAAAGAAAGAAACGCTCTTTCTATTGCTTTTCTGCACAATATTCTACGATAATTTTTTCGCTTTCTGGAGCCAGTTAAAGTTAAAAAAACCCATATTTACTTCAATGTTGAATAACTCGTATAAAAAAAATCGCACATTAATCAACAACCACACATTTTACACAGAAAAGATAGCCCTTCCAAATGATATTAACACGATTTATCAAAAAAATTTGTTGCTCCCCGTGTGATGTTCCAAAATTGCACAAAATTTTTGTTAACCGTCAATGTTGTCTTCATCTCGCTATAACTTTGTAAAAAATCAACATAGCGACAATTTGAAACAGAGCATCTGAAAGTAGAGGTTTCAGGCTTCCAAACCATTGTTTAACGATATCGATACAGCAATTATTCACTGAGTTATGATCACGTAAAGTGGGACCAATTTTTCGGGTTAACACAAGTGATCCCTTAATTCTTTTGAGGAGTGTATTATAACTATTAATGAAGAAATTAGTTTAACACTAAACCTATCGAGCCTTAAATGTAACTGGTACATGTTCCCTTATAAAAATGACAAGATTGATTTGATTAACTTCCCGATTTTATAGGGATGTTATTGTAATGACCCCGAAAATCGAAAATCGAGTTTTTAGCAGATCTTCACGTTTCATTGTCACTGGAGTCATTTTAGATTATTTTTATCAAAGTGTTTGTATGTGTGTGTGTGCGTATGTCTGTTTCTATGGTATCAAATTTTTCGTTAACGTTTTCTGAAAAAGTAACAACGCGATCAGAATGATGAATGATGCAATTAATGTGACCCGCTGTAACTTAGAGCTGATTAGATTTTGGTCCATTTTGGTCCAGTAGTTTTTTAGTTTTTTTTCGAAAGGAGTTGATTCAACAATGCAATTTATACGAGAGGGCGGAAATTTTCCACCGAAGAAACAAACGTAATTACATAAAAAAATTATTTTTTAATTTTTAAAAAATTTTTTTAATTAAAAAAAATTTTTTTTTGTCATTTTTTTTTATTTATGCAACTAATGCTAATGTTACCGCTTACAATAATTGAAAATTATCCCAATGCAAGAGTGAGTTTATCATCTCTACTCTCGAAAATACATTTTGGAAGAATATCGATGAAAGTACAAAAAAAAATTTATATTACAATCTTTGAAAAAACTATCACTACAAAACGAATTATTAACTGAGATTAAATTTAAAATTAATATAAAATATATGATAATTATTAATAACATTGATGTTGAAGACGGATTGGTTAATGGAGCATGCGGAATATTAAAATTTATTATTACTTTTCAAGAAAATACTAAAATTCCGTCTGTATTGTGGTTAGATTTTTTATTGGCCAGAGTAGAAGTGAAAGTAAGAACTCACCATATAGAAAACATTCTGATAAGTAGAAAACTATTGAATTTCCCTGAAAACGTATAATCTTCTTAAGACGTACACTTAATAATGATATTAATATACTGCAACTAACGAATCGGGAAGTTCTTTGTATGACTCTTGGAGAGTCATACACCAAATAAAAAACATTAATAGTTGTAGGCAGTGTCGCCAGTTGAGGGGAGTCACGGTGAAAAAATGTACCCCCTCTCTGATGACCAGAGTAATATGTGACAACGCTGCGCGTGCGCGACGGGGATTTAGTGGGGCGAATAGAAGACACGTTGCGCGTGCGCGATGGGGACGCAACAATAACATGACATTTCGCAGGTTTTAGGTTATTGCAGCGTATGGTAGTTATGAAATGAATCATACGAATCGTTCTGCAGAACGATATTATTGTATGTTATATGAGTAGAGTTCATTAATATGTTCTTTAATATATATATTAATATTCACCGTCAATAACTCAATAGTTGTTGCCCTTTACCATCCTTTCCCATAGCGTATATATATAGCTGATAGACTATATTTTCTTACAATTTTATTGTATTATGTACCTATAATATAGTTATTACATTCAGTATTCAGTTCTACAATTTCTTTCATCTTCCCTATACCAAAATTTTTAATATATAGTACTATAGATTTCAACATTTTTTTCAATATCCATACTCCACAACTGAAACTACCACATGTTACAAATTCATTTCATTTATAATAAAGAAAGTTAATAATCTGCAGAACGATTCGTATGATTCATTTCATAACTACGATATGCTGCAATAACCTAAAACCTTTTTTTTTCCGTGTGAAAATGCTTTCCGCATACCTCGGCATCCTGGGGGATAACCGAGGTTATGTGGGGGTCTCCTCGGGTGGGGGTCGAGTCGCTTGCGACTCGATCCCCTCCCGAGGCCTAATGCACTAAAAACACACGCCCCCTAAGCTATCCAGGAGGTGCCTGGATCTCCCGAGAACTCAACAGTACATCTCCTAGCTTCTCATGCATCCCGAGGGGAGGGGTTAGCTCCCCCCATACCTATTCTAACCGGACCCCGGGCGGAGGGACCCGCCCGGTGTCCCCATCCCTGGAGCTTTCGGATTGGACTTCCCGAGCCCCAGCTAGGTCCACCCTCAGCTCCCGGAGCCCTCCTCCCCCGCTCGAGCAGGGGACCCGTGGGTCCGCCGCCCGGCCAGGGCGGGAAGGCGCCGACACCGGCAAGGAAGGGTCGTCGGAGGCGCATCCGAACGCCCCGACCCTCCCCACCCCACCCCACACGCGCCCCACCCCAGAGCACACCTCTGGGATGTGGCCGGCTGCAATAACCTAAAACCTGCGAAATGTCATGTCATTGTTACGTCCTCATCACGCACGCGCAACGTGTCTTCCATTCGCCCCACTAAATCCCCGTCGCGCACGCGCAACGTGTCACATATTACTCTACTCCTGAACTCCTCTGCCGCTCTGGTCGTCAGAGAGGGGGTACCTTGTATTCCCCTCGAGTAACCGTTCGATTACTTTCTGGCGACACTGGTTGTAGGCCCTACTAGCCATGCCTACCACTAACTCTCTCACAAGAGCAGTCCTACCCAATGATGTTATACGGGGCGCTTTTGACGCGCATGCGCGACGATTCTAGCCTCAGACGGCCTCAGTCAAGTACGAAGATCGGGTACCTTGGTCGCCCTGCTAATTTCCCGCCATATAGTCTCCCACTACTTTCCCCCCAATAGTTCCCCACTTTCGGACGTAGACGTAGATACGGCCCTGATGAAACTCGCGCATGCGCGTGAAAAGCGCCCCGTATAACATCACTGGTCCTACCCGCGAGCTCGCGAAGCGAGCGAGCAGCAATAATCCTCTAGTTTAGACTTTGTGCGGCCCTTATTGTAATACATACTTTACTAAAGAGAGATATTGTATCTATACAACTATTCCTTATGAAATCATTTTTATTATTTTAATAATTGTAAAATAAAAAATCTGGAACTGGTCATTCTGACCGGTGGTGGTAGGCTTAGTGTTAATGTTTAATCCATTTGGGGCACGTTTCCCCGCTATCTGTGGCTACTTAAACTTTGCATAGATTCTTTTTGAATCATGTGGAACAATTCTGGAAGGTGTCATCAAAGAAATTCAAAAGCTCGAATATAAGAGCCACTGTAATCCCCCACACTACTTATAGAGTATATTGCAAATGTTAGTCGATCATAAACAAACAAAGCTATTCAAGTCGGGACTTCTCAATCGCCGGACTTTTAGCCCCACGGTTCCCAATGTTACGAGTAGAAAGATATAGGATTCCATTTAAAAAAATTATTTTGGCTGCTATCTCCTCTATTTCACCCACACAAGAATCATTTATACTGCACAATGAGCTCCTTTGTACCGAACAGTTTTGTGTAGGTCAGTGTGGGAGCATTTTTGTGATAGCTTCAATCCCTCACGAGATACTCCACCATTCATGTTTACATAAATGTACAAGTAGGTCTTTCCACTTAAAGGAACCAAGGTGACCTTAAAATCTCCGAAACGCCTTCACGCATATAAAAAATGTTTACGTCACAATATTTCCCGCTCGATACCACGCAACTTTTGTATATGCATATACCACATATCATTTTTTCATATAATTACAAGTAACGGAAATATTCAAGCTAGACAAAGTTATTGCCCCATCCTGTGTAATAGTAGATACTAGAGCAAGTAGGTGCTAAAGGAATTCAGCGTTTGTTGCAGATCTACAGATTTTTAATCAATAAACACATTTTATAGGGGTTACCATGGGTTCGTCGAAAACTCATTTGACCGACACTGTTTTGATCGACACGATTTGACCGACAATAACTTTCGTCGACACTATGTTTTCCTCGACATTGTGAAATCGTCGACTAATGATTTGACCGACACTATGTTTTCGTCGAAAAATGATTTGACCGACACTACGTTTCCATAGACACGGTCAAATTGTCGCTAAAATACTAGACAGCCGAGAAATGTACAGTGATATGCATTTTTTAAAGGCTTTACCACAAAATATGTCGCTTTGATTTCATTACTTGATATTTATGTAATTATAGTACAATTTTTTTATGTTTTGTAATCTGTATATGTATATGCGTAGCATTCGTTCTGTTCATTCAAATTATGTATATGTATTTACACAATTATGTTTGAAATTAAATTAAATATTATGATTTTTGTTCATTTGTGTGTACCTATTAATAAAGGGTATAGCCGGATAAGCATGGGCCAGCGGCCCCCGCTCCGATTTTCCTGATTCCTGTCTTAAAACATCGTTTTATGTCTAAAAAAACATTGTGTAAAATTTCAAATGTCTACCCCCACCGATAAGGGTGATATTGAGGTAAATTCCCCAGCACTTAAATGCAATTTGCTCTAAAACGAGAAAAGATATCGACATGGGATAAACGGCAAATAAAAGATATAGATACACTCTATATTTCAGATTTTTTTCCGAATTTTTTGCTAATTATTTATAGTTGAAAATAATTAATTAATTTTTTGGGAATTTTTTTAACTATCTTCCCCTAGGTTGACACCTACCAAAAAATTCTAAAATATTGCTATGATTCTAACCTATTTTGTAAAAAAATCTCAGAAGTGTCCGTTTGGTGGAACAGTGTCAAAAAAAATAAAGTATGCCGGCGAACGCTCGGTGTGATCAGTAACGACGCAGCGACCGATTCCCCTTGCGGCGGCTAGTGACGGGAGCGAACGGGAAGTCGGCGCTTGTACGGAAATGCTGATACATGTAAAAATGCGACTAAATCTTCTAATACATGATTACAGTTAGATGTCTAAACAATTATATTCTAGACAATAAAAATCGTTTAGTCTATAAATACATATAAAAAAAAGAAAAAAACAAGAAAAGCGCCGACTTCCCGTTCGCTCCCGTCACTAGCCGCCGCAAGGGGAATCGGTCGCTGCGTCGTTACTGATCAAACCGAGCGTTCGCCGGCATACTTTATTTTTTTTGACACTGTTCCACCAAACGGACACTTCTGAGATTTTTTTACAAAATAGGTTAGAATCATAGCAATATTTTAGAATTTTTTGGTAGGTGTCAACCTAGGGGAAGATAGTTAAAAAAATTCCCAAAAAATTAATTAATTATTTTTTAAAAAATCTGAAATATAGAGTGTATCTATATCTTTTATTTGCCGTTTATCCCATGTCGATATCTTTTCTCGTTTTAGAGCAAATTGCATTTAAGTGCGGGGGAATTTACCTCAATATCACCCTTATCGGTGGGGGTAGACATTTGAAATTTTACACAATGTTTTTTTAGACATAAAACGATGTTTTAAGACAGGAATCAGGAAAATCGGAGAGGGGGCCGCTGGCCCATGCTTATCCGGTTATACCCTTTGTTTATTTGAAGAAATGCTTTGTACTTCTCTTTATTTTTTATTATACAAGCAACTAAATGCGTCTAGTACATAACAGTGATAATAACGATTAGTCAACATTAGGAAATACGAATCAAACCTGTCGCTAAACACGGACTGTCGATGAAAGCAGCAGACGTCGACAATTTGACCGTGTCTATGAAAACATAGTGTCGGTCAAATCATTTGCGACGAAAACATAGTGTCGGTCAAATTATTTGACGACGATTTCACAATGTCGACGAAAACATAGTGTCGACGAAAGTTACTGTCGGTTAAATCGGGTAGATCAAAACAGTGTCGGTCAAATGAGTTGTCGACGAACCCATGGTAACCCATTTTATAGTTCTTTCTATATAATTCCCAATTTCGTACACTGTTTAGAAATTATTCTGCTACTTTACGTGCTCACATATTTTCGAATGAAACATCATACTGAAGATGAAACTATTCTTCTCCGACATTAAAGATTTTACTGCATTAAATATTTTGTCACGTATTTTACTATATCGCGTCTCAGAGATAACGTGGACGCGCACGAAACTCGTATTGCACGAAAATTTAACTGCTGTTTTAATTGTACCATGTAGTACTAATTACATTCACAAGCCACTTTAGCAGGGTGAGGTTAGCTGAATTGCGAATAGTTAGAGATAAAAATAACCACGAGTGAATTTAAAGAACGCTAATATTTTTAACACCATGCTTCTGTCACAGAATATATGTAGATCTTTTAATATCTTTTTTCTTTATTAGGCATGCTAATTTTCTCATTATTTCTTAAATAAGAGTTTCAGAACAGTTTAAATTATAAAATAGAATTATTATCTAGTTAAAGTAAGATGACTACTTTTTTTTAGACAGCCACGACAATTGCAATTCCATTGTGAAAATTGAGCCCAAATTAATGATATCGAGGACACTATTCTTTTTTAATTGTAATATAATTGATTCATTATGCAGGAATAAAAGGCCCCGTTGTACCGTGAAATTTAAGAAGAACTTTTCTCGGATTTACAAGTTGTAAATTAGGTTGTACAAAGTGTATAAAAATTATACGTCACGACCACCACAGCGGGATTCTACATCTTTGGATCGGTGAAGATTTAAGACGTTCTAGACGTTCAATAGTATTGTCAATGTAGGTTGACAATAATATTGAAGCTCCCGTCAATACGCTTCAATAGTCTCGTCAATCCAGCTGTCAATACGGCGACTGCGCACTGTGACTCATTTGTGACGAGGTGGAAAACAAAGGTTATGACAACATTCAATCCTATCAGGAAACCGTCTTTCCAGTTAGAAATTTTTTCGGATGCGTCCCGAACAGGATGGGGGCACATGGTAAGGGAGAAAGAATTCATGGTTTTTGGAATGAGACGGATCAATAATTACATATTAACAGTTTATACCTCTTAGCTGCTTTTTTTAAACTTAAGTCTATCGCAAAAGATTTAATGGATTGTGATCTTTTGCTTAGAGTAGATAACACCACGGCTATTGCTCATAAAAAACAAAAACTTAACCTCGATACAAAGATAACTTTAATCTGCCTTATTTTAAGTTAAGAGTAGCTTTGGAAAAATTGTCTTCCTTGGTTGTTATAATGTCGCGATCATAAAACATCGCAAAAGTTTCTAATTGCGGTGAACTATTTTCTGCTGGGAAATTTGTTTGTTGCTATGGTTAAAGTAATCTTTCGATTTCACGAGTAAATTCTCGTTCCGCGTCGGAATCGTCTATAATCTGTGCGCTGGCCATTTTGCCTGTACGCGATGATGCGATATTGTGCAAGATTTCTCGCGTATGCGCGGTGATTTCAGCCTCAGTAAAGTAAAATTCTCGATAAAATGGGGTACCTTCAACACCCCGCAGAAATTTTAAAAAATTGGTATGATCTGATTCTGAAAAATGAATGTACATATAACGTGTGTATTTCTGTTGTCACGTCGTCTCGGATTCTGCTATCGCCAGAAGGGCGAGAACCCGGGAGACACCGGGTATTTACAGACTTTACAGCCGGGCCACGTTCGGCCGCACGAAACGCGGCCCACCCGGGACAAAAATTATTTGCAGGCTCCTCGCTTCTCGAGATCTTCGAAACCAAGTTCGGGCGCCAGGCACGGAAGGTGCCACGCTAAACTTCGCGAATACGAACACTTCGAGAAACGACCGTACGAACCTGCGACAATCGAGAATAGATCGAAATTTTCCGCGAACGGCCACAGGGTACTACGCGGGTCGAACACGAGGCATTCCCCGCGGCGGGAAGGTTTCTCACTCAATAAACACTCTCGGATTTTCGACTAACAAACTTTATTCGGCGCGTGACAGGTTGTCGGCGACGAACGATCGTCGCACGCGCGATTTGCCCTTCACGGGCCCTCCTCGAGACGCGTCGAATCCGGCAGCAACGCGATGTCAACGTTGGCGTACACGATAGACGTTTTCTACGCCCGAATTCCGATGGGAAACACGTTACAATCTTCTTCTCGTCGGCAAAACAAGTCGCGGAAATACGACGAGAGCACATGACGGCGACGCACCGTGGAACGAATCGAGGTACGAGTGAAATCTACAACGACGCGCGGATCCTCGCTAAATGAATAGTGTCTAGTCCCCAAAAACTCCTTCACCGCGCGTGCCGAGGTCAGAACGACGCGCGGATCCTCGCAAACCAACCTCTGGGGGACTAGCACCCGCTAAATATATTTTCCCCGCGCGATCGTTGACCGACGGGTTCGCCCCGTTCGCGAATTGACTATTAATCCCCGCGAATACCGGCAGCTTCGAAGCCGCGTCGGTGTTTCGGCGACGCGATCGCGGACACGACACGCTTACCGAGCCAACGCGAGAAAGATCACTTTATCGAAAGGGAATCAGACAAAGGCTTACCCAGGGCAACGCTGGATGGTCGACGTCCCTCAGTTTCCGGCAGCTCGCTTATTTATTTCGCAAAGTACTGGTGGAATTAGTGGGTACGTTCCCTCAAATATACTATCGTAACTCACGTGAGCCAACGAAGAAGTGATCCTCTGCGCGATCGCTCGGGAGCGCAGAAGTGAAGCGTTCCCCCCCTTTCCGCTCTATTTCTCCGGGTCGAAGTTTCGCCGGCGCCGATCCTTTTTTCGTTTCTCGGCGGGAGAGGTGCTCCGGGTCCCCCCTCGGGGCCCAGTTACGCGCAAATTGGCGCGACGCTCAATGCTATGAGAACTCGCCCATGGGTCTCGTTCGTACCCAGGGCGAGAGCTCGCCACGGCCCATCTCGCATTTCGCTGCCAGAGGGTGACCCGGTCTTCCGATATTCGGTCTCGGATGTCCTGGAGTCTTTTCTTCCGGAACAAATTGTTTCGGTACATTCCTGCCAATATAATTGCCTCAGGGCTTTGCTACCTCATCATCGTAATATAGATACGTTAAATGTTTCGAGTTTTGCACCATATCGCATCATTGCCTAGTGAGATTGACGAAATATTGACAATGAACCTCCTAAACGTCAATGCGCTCATCAATATGGCTCCCGTCAATGCGCTTCAATCAAAATTTCTATCAATATGCTTCAATATATTGATCAATGCGTTTGAACCCCTTCTAAACGGTGAATATGCCCTTTCAATGCACCTCGTCAATATTATTGATGCGCGTATTGACAATATTATTGAACGTCTAGGACGTCCCGGACGTATGTCCGTCACGGACAGTCTACCAATGCTTAAGGATAGGGTGCCAGGCATCGGAAATGTAGGGCGGATTTCTCTCCGAAATTTTTTTTAAAAGGTTTTTATGTGCTCCACAACTCCTTAGGTAAACTACCGGTAGCTCTCCTTTATAACATCATGGAAGTAGGAATCGTTCCTACCGCTTGGTGAATTCTTCTTAAATAATGATTTAAAATAATTACTAGAAAATATATTAGAGACATATCTTTGTTCTGCAAATTTTCCACCGGATCTAGTCTGAAGAAATGTTTAAATATTTGGTCGTATTCTACGATTCTTGCAATTCTTGTGATTCTTTGAAATACCGTTCTTTTTTCATTATTCGTAACAACTTGTTGCCATCATTCAGGTAACCTGTCAATTCCCGTATCCCAATGACTAATTAGCAACATGTGTTTTCGATGTATAAGTAAAATTACTTGCTTATTTAAAATGCGACAGAACTTTCCTTCCAACCTAATACACATATGATATCAAAAATTATTTCAGATACACCGGAAAATAATCAAATGTTCATTTTAGGGAAACTAATAGTGTCATTTCGCCTACTACGATACTTTGCAACTGTACACACCATGTAAAAATTTCATGCGACAAACATGAGATGTGAAATACTCCAGTAACTACAAGCAGCTGTTAGGTTTGAATTGTTTGTTGTTTCGGGTCAATAAAATTGTTGAATATTCTTTAGACATTACACCTTCCACGTAGTGAAAAAACATTTTCCATTTGTTTATGTCCAACAAATAGTCCAATACACTGCCCCGTAAGTACGAGCGATGACGGAACAGCTGGACGCAGTGGGTTCAGATATTATAAACCGCTACCGCCCACTACTGCGCGATTGTAGGGGTATTGTATATTTCCACATCAATGTAGTCAATTAATAATTGTACTAACTTTTCAAAAAAATCAAACTCTTTGTTATAACGTTTAAATTCCTTAACAACGTATGCGCCACCTATTGACACGACAAACTCTGACAAGTTCTAGTTAATTGCTTTTTAAATAAATACAGTATGTTATATTCTGCCTATGCCAACCTGCCAGGCATCTCCTGGGGTGTAGAGGGGAGTAAAAGATTCAGGGAACCCATGGGGTTAGCTGGGAAACCCCTGGGGTTAGACACGATCCCCGGCGCTTGGCCTTTATGCGAGCCTCACGAATTATTGCCAGACAGTCACTTACCAAACTAAATGGTCCAAAATGTCGACTGTCCGTGACGGACCAGATTAAACAGTCCTTTAGGGTGCATTCCGTTGCACGCATAATGCGCATAGACTGCATAGAGAACCGTCCCGTTTCATTCAATGCGCGCATCAGAGCGCACAGAGTTCCCCAGATTCCCACCACTTCTCGCGCATCAACCGTGCATCAGCTACATAACTCAGAATTGAAGTGTTTGATGCGTAGCCGATGCATTAGCGGTAGATTTGAAAAAAGCAGATGCAGGTAAAGCACATTGTGAAACAAAGCACAATTTGTGAAGAAAGCAACGAAGTATTGACCTTGTTGCTTGACGAGGAAAGTGCTGTGAGGGCTACTCAAGGTATAAGATATATACAATCAATATATTTTTTACATTACATGTAATTATATATAAATTAATTCCAAATCAAAATTTACAAAAATATCTTCCAATTCATCTTCGCTGTCACTGATATCGGTAGTATCACTCAAATCACTACAATTGTTCAATTCTTATTTTTCAATGTCTTTATTAACTTCCCGATTTTATAGGGAAAATCGAAATTATTTTAATGATTGAATGGTGTGACGTGATAACGGTTTACTGTGAATGTAGACAAAATGCATTGCCAGTCCGATTGCTTCTAGGTTGACTTTTACTAATATCTACAAGTTATTTAGAAATACTGAAGGTGTAGATGTGAGAAAACGTAAACGAAAGAACCCAATGACTTCTGAAGACAATGAAATGAATATTTTAGCAGCTATAGCTGTCAATCCACATGCGAGTACGAGAGATATTGCCCAAGAAGCAAGCATGAGTCAAAGTAGCGTAATGCCGATTTCTGGCCCGACATAAATTTCACCCGTTTCACATTTCGCTACATCGGGAATTCATCAGGTTTTTTCTGTCCGTGACCTTGTATGACCTTGAGTAATTGTAGCCACTGAATTGTGAATAATGAAAGGGTCTAACATTGTAAATGATTAAAAAAGGGTGGTTCCATTAAATAAAAAAATGAAGGTGACCTTGATATCTCTAAAAAAATGACATTAAAACATTTTTTTTGGTGTCCTGTGAGCCCCATTTTACTATTCATCTTTGTCGTCAAGACATTGAATGCATCTTTGAAAACAACAAAGATATTTGAGGTCACATTGATAGGTGATTCATCCTGTATGTACATACATATGTATGCATACGATACATATAGTAATTATACAGGGTGTCCCACCCGATTTCGACATCTTGATTTTCTCGCTATTGTTACTCGTAGCAAAAAATGTTTCAGCAGAGGCTTGGATGGTATCGATTGGATCATATTTTGATGTTATTAGGTTTATGGACCCGTAAAGGTCATATAAAGACCAAATTTATTTTTTTAAATGGCATGATGTATTTTTTAATACATCAATCGATGCAGCTGGACATTCGTTATAAAAAAGGTACTAACCTATGTATGTATGTATGTCAGGAGATATTTCAATTTAAATAACTCTAAAATACCATTAGTGTCGTGCTAAGACGTTACACAAGTAACTAAACTGGTTCTGTTGACTTTTTAAACGTGATCACCTCTATCACACAGCGCCATTCTTCACCTTTCATTCAAGCCATCGGACATCGCAAACTCCCACTGGAACACGTTCTAAAATCGTCTCGAAGACGTCGCGTCTGATCTGGTTCGGATAGTCGAGGCTTCACTATATCGTGGATTAGGCAAACAATTATAGTTCGAACTGCATCGTATGGGATATCATTTTAACCGGAAAAGAGCCGCCCGTGTGCCAGTAGAGGTTTCATAAATAAACAATCAAAAATAAGAAAGTTACGAACAGAATTCTGCGTTGAAACATATGTTTGAGACACAAACTGATCCGAATTGATTCTAATCGAGTTCGTTGGCTAGTGTACAGAGTCGCAGTTTAGGGGCTGACATTCCTCGACAGCGTAATGTAGCAAACTTTATCAAACTTGCAAGTAAGTAAACGCTAACGTCTTAGTACGACAGCAATGGTATTTTAGAGTTATTTAAATTGAAATATCTTCTGAACTATTAACTTTTCGTTACATACATAGGTTAGTACTTTTTTATAACGAATGTCCAGCTGTATCGATTGATATATTAAAAAATACCTCATTCCATTTAAAAAAATAAATGTGGTCTTTATATGACCTTTACAGGTCCACTCTCGAAAAAACTAATAACATCAAAATATGCCCCACTCGATACCATTCATGCCTCTGCTGAAACAGTTTTTGCTACGAGTAACAATAGCGAGAAAATCAAGATGTCGAAATCGAGTGGGACACCCTGTGTTCAGCAATGTTACGATCCTTTATATCGCGTAAATCTCTAACAGAGACTAAATTCTACATAAGGATAATAGTTGAACTATACTTAAATGTGTACATTTCACACGTGGTTGGCTACAGTAATAAATGAAGATGACATTAAGTAAGAGATTAAGTATTGCCAATGTTATGATGTAAACGACCGTTACATTGAAGCATGTCTATAAACAAAATTATTATGCGTTAACAAGAGAAATATTTACTAAAATATTTACTAAATTACTGATTTCTCGACATAATTAGCTTAACACTTTTCTGTAAAGAAGATTCAGATACATCAATTGGTGCAATAAAAAAATGTATGCTTCTATTTATAGCAATAATTAAGATCAATAAGCTTCAAATGTCCTCTAAGAGTCCACTTGTGAAAAACGTATTTTTTGTACCCCCTGAGGTCAATCAACTTTTCCACAAAAAAAGGTACCAAAGTCTCTGTTATTGTGTCAAACTGCCAGTATTTGAAATTCGAAGCAAGTAAGCAAATGTTTTATACATTTTTTGGACAGAACTTAAACAACTTTTGGACTGAAACAATTTTTTAGCAGAAAACGGATATTATAGTGAAAATGAGAGCATATAAATATCTACAGTAGCAATAGAGGCATTAAAACAAATAAAGTTTGTTATTACCATAATAACAACATTCGTAACCTATTTCTACATTGCTTATACGAAAACGTACATTATATTCTAATAACACACCGTCGCTAATGACCATAGCAGTTGATGCGACGTTAAATAAATAATGATGATGATGATGTAATAACACAGTAAGATAATTACAGTGAATGTGTTTCTGATTATCATCTAAAATATCAAAACGCCCACAGAAAAACTAACATATATTTTAACCTTTCGTTCCATTTCAATTATTTCATTGGATTAACATTTCTTTCATTTAGGTAATATTTTGTACAGTTATAATATTTGATTTGCAATATTTATAAAATACAACTAAATGTTAGAGTGGGGGAATGTACAGGGTATTTCACCTGACTTGACCATCTTAAATATCTGGCTTATTCTTTATGATAGAAAAAGGGTCTGCGTTTCGGTGAGGCAAATACGGTGATGTAAGCAGACAAATTTTCTCAAGGTCACCGAAGTTTTCTTAATGGGACTACATATTTTCATTGCAGCAGTTATATGTCATTACTAGCAGCTCGTGGCGTGCCTAGGGCACACCCTCGCAACCAGGGGCCCTGCGTTCGGATTGCCCTGGTGGGCGACGCACAGTTAGCAATTTCGATAAAATCTCGCTTATACGCAATTTTCTGACAATGAGTTATTTTCTTTATGTTAGCGATTTTTGTTTTTTAAATCAATATCCTTATGTCCGTGTCACCATCCAGCGGCTCTGCTCGGTAATCGGTCGGAACATACAAACATACTTTTCTACTTTATACAGGGTGTTTAGCTACAGGTGGGAGAAAATTTAAGGGGTGGTTCTCGACGATAATATAAGACTAAAATGAAGAATCAAAAATTACGATTTCGGCTTTGTTATTTAGTTATTAACAGATAAAAATCTGCCCAAAATGAGACAACGCTCTCAACAGAGGTGTACGTTGCGTACGTCACACAGACACGCAACAGCTCGTATCAAGTGACAAATGCATGCACACCTTGGTTCTCATTTGGGGCCCCAGCGAGATGAAAATGTTTAAAAAATTGTTGGACGACATTGAACCTACCTACTCGTTAAAATCCACAAGGGCATTTCCAATATCCGCCCTATGGAATTATCAAATAGAAGGGGTCAATGCCGTTTCACTTTTAAATTCTTCTCACACATATCCACAAATCCTTGTCCTGCACTATAATTCTTCATAACACCGTACTTAATATACTGGAATAAACGCTCTAGCACTATTTACGATATCATACACACGCACTACGAGTTTACAGAGAGTACAAGTTTACTGAGGGGAATGAGGAGAATGTAAAGAACTGGTAATCCTTTAATGTTGAAACACTGCACTTTATTGAACTTGATTTACGTCGCGAGACTCGCTCACAAACGGAACGGACATCTTGAGGTCGTGTGATCTCTGCGAACGGAAATCTTCGACGCGTGCGAGAAGAATCGTCCGTACAAGCTAGCATCCGTATGCACACTGATTCAAGACGGATGCTAGCTTGTATGGACGATTCTTCTCGCACGTAGCTAAACACCCTGTATATTAGATGAGCATTATAGCTCATAAAAAAAACAAGTTCAACGATGTGCGACGACCTTCACCTGACCTGTTGATTTCTTTGAATATTGTGCTCGGTGTTATAACTTCAGGTATCACTTTGTCTAACACAGATTGTGTTAGACACTTTGTCTAACACAAAAGTCGTGTTATTTGGCAAACGGCTGTGTTCTGCACGGAGAAATACCGCGTAGGGAAACTATTTTTTTATGACTGAGTCTACCGCGCCGACCGCGCCGAAAGTACAAAGGAAGCCGAACGTAAAAAAGGACAACATGTAAACACGGATCGCGCTATCCTTTCTTGCGCTCGAAACTTTCATCATCAATTAATCCACTAACTACAGTTGGAATTATATCGTGTTTAGTATGATTTTAATCAGAAAAATTCCACAAATATGTTGGTGAAAATCCCATAAAAAAACTAGAGCGCTATTGTTGCTCGCTCGCTTCGCTCGCTCGCGAGTAGGGTTGTTTTTGCTCGCTATCTTCGCGAGCTCGCGGGTAGGACTGCTCTTTGCGAGAGGGTTAATGATACGCATGGCTAGTAGGGCCTACTGATATTAATGTTTTTTATTTGGTGTGTGACTCTCCAAGTGTCACACAAAGAACTTCTCGATTCGTTACTCCTTCGCCAACATCGCTAACATCGTTTTTTTTTTTGTACTTTCATCGATATTCTCCCAAAATGTATTCTTGGGAGTAGAGATGATAAATTCACTGTTGCATTGGAATAACTTTCGATTATTCCAAGCGGTAACATTAGCATCAGTTAAAAAAAAAAATTTTTTTTAATCTAAAAAAAAATTAAGAAAAAAATTTTTTTTTATGTAATTGCGTTTGGTTCTTTGGTGGAAAATTTTCGTCCTCCCTTATAAATTGCATTGTAGAATCAACTCTTTTCGAAAAAAAACTAAAAATCTAAAAAACTACTTGACCAATATGGACCAAAATCTAATCAGCTCTAAGTTACGACGGGGCACATCGATTGCATCATTCATCATCCTGATCGCGTTGTTACTTTTTCAGAAAACGTTAACGAAAAATTTGATACCATAGAAACAGATACGCACACACACACATACGAACATTTTGCTGAAAATAGTCTAAAATGACTGCAATGACCATGAAACGTGAAGATCTGCTAAAAAATCGATTTTCGATTTTCGGGGTCATTACAATAACTTCCCTATAAAATCGGGAAGTTAATAATGACAAATAAAGAAGTTTTGTCATTGGATTAATAGTGGTTCTACGGCGCTCCAGGGCTTCTATGGCTCTGCGGCGCGACAAACAGCGCACATTTTTGGATAACTCTTAAACCACTGAAGATATTGCAATGAAATTTGAACTGAATATATGTAACGGGTCTTGTTCCCGGTATCGGTCTCTACGCGTTGGAATCCCTATGTTGCTGATTAGCTCGCCGCGGCCAAGATTCGTATCCGGCAGAGAGAATGATCGGCTTCCGGAAGGACGGGGTGTATTGGAAAATAAATCAAGACACGTGGAATTTTAGGTTAACATGCGCTCGCTGCCAACGAGTTCTCTAATATCGCGGACGCGGGAGTTCGGGACGCGGAGTACATCTACAGAGTTCGCGGTTCTCCTTTGTAAAGGCGGAACGCGGTGTCGTAATCGAACGCGTCGCGGAATCGATCGTACACGGGATACCCGACGGTATGAATGTTTTCAGTGATCATGAGAATGATGGATCGTTATGAAAGTGACCAGGATTCAGCTGGTGACACACCGTGGCTGTGTAAGAGTGTAGTGTATGAAAGTGAACAGGATTCAGCTGGTGACACACCGTGGCTGCGGAGGAGAGTAGCGACACGCCGTGCTCTCAGGTCAGGAATCAGCTGGTGACACACCGTGGCTGCGGAAGAGAGTGGCGACAGGCCGTGCTCTCAGGAGTCAGGATTCAGCTGGTGACACACCTTGACTGCGGAAGAGAGTGGCGACACGCCGTGCTCTCAGGAGTCAGGATTCAGCTGGTGACACACCGTGGCTGCGGAGGAGAGTAGCGACACGCCGTGCTCTCAGGTCAGGAATCAGCTGGTGACACACCTTGACTGCGGAAGAGAGTGGCGACACGCCGTGCTCTCAGGAGTCAGGATTCAGCTGGTAACACACCGTGACTGCGGAAGAGAGTGGCGACACGCCGTGCTCTCAGGAGTCAGGATTCAGCTGGTGACACACCGTGGCTGCGGAAGAGAGTGGCGACACGCCGTGCTCTCAGGAGTCAGGATTCAGGATTCAGGATTTGTTCCGGTGACATACCATGACTGGAAGAGTGGCGACACGCCGTGCTCTAGGAGGTGGATTCCCACGGCAGGCTTCGAGCTGCTTTAGCTCGTCGTATGACAGCGTGGGAAACCTAAGTATGCCAATGCATATACTTACTCTGATAACGAAGTCCGGAGTGCTCCTTACCCGTTCGTAACTTTGCATTGAATACCGTCTCGAGCTCTGGCCGTGACGGCTTTTATAGCTCTCAATTAGTGGTGGGGGTGGTGGCGCGATGCAGTGATTCGCGGATTGTTTCTAGGCGCGGGGAGTGGCGCGGCGCGGTCCGTCTCGGCGCGGCGACGGGGATACGGCGCGGCGGTTCGTTCCGGGAAATGCTCGCCGGTTGATCTCGGTTCTCACCGGTTTGATCCGGTTTGCGTTAGTAACAGGCCTGTACGGTACAGGTCTGTTACATATATGAAAAAAGTAATTCCTTCTCAATGATTTTTCATTTAATATATTTCATATTTGCTTAATCGTTTTTATTAATTTAAAACAGTTTTATAAATTATTTATTCTATAATGTATTTAATATTTTTGCTATTTAATGCAAATAGATAAAATGTTTAAGTTTTACATTATTGAAAAAAATTAGTTAAGGCCGAAAATCTTGAAAAATTGCAATTTTGCTATTGCACTTTTGATCGTTTATAATCCTTAAACCAATTACCTAATTTCATTGAAATTTTCAGATCGTATATAATTTATACCAGTTGACAAAACACATTTTTTAAATTTTCGTTATTGGGCCAGCTAAAAAAGTTGTAAAAATCAATTTTCAGTATTGTTTTTCACAATTCCGACGTAATGCATTTTTCCAACTTATTTATTAGACGTCATTTACTAAACTAATTCTTCTAGCCTTACAGAGAAATTGAAGTCGTTTGGTCAATTCATATAAAAGTTATTCTGATTTAAAGTGTGTGAAATCAGTTATGCTTCTTACTGTGTATGAAGTTCTAACAATAAAATATAATTGATATATATTAACTTACTTGATGTATTATATTAAATAATATGAACACAAAACGTATAAAACTAAAAATAATTTCGGAATCACAGTACTGCACAGGCTGATAGTTCTGCTCTGACTGACAATAATTCTGTTTCAATCCACAATTTGCGTCGACAAAACGAAACATAAAGATTTGAAGATCGTTGAGCGTAAACAATTACAATTTAACTTATGCACTGTCGAAAAGAATTCGTCAAACTCAACGCAGTCAAAATATCAGAGATGAAAGACTGACTTATTTACTGCAAAATATAAATTAATATGAAATAAAAATATGATATAAATATACATATTCAACACAGTTCTGTCAAACTTTCAGAGGCTGCGTACTTGACGAATTCAGCGCGTAACGCGCGTCCAAGCGCGGACAAGATAACGCGACGCGGATGTCTTCAGACAATAATATCTTGAAAAAGAACTCGAACAAGGAAATAATTTTTGTCACCTTACACAGAGGAAGGTTCACTGAAAAGATCCTTACTTGTTAAAAAGTGGGCCTCGATTATTTTCATTTTGCTCAGTATTTTTTAGAAATATGTTATATATCATAATTGTCAATGAAAAGTATGATTTGATCACAGTTATCAGGACACTTTAAGAATGAACAGTCAAATTATGTAGGGAAAATCGATAATCCTAAACTGTCTAACTTCATGCGTGTATCGTGTATCACAACCAGGGTTGCCATATTCAGCGGCCACCAGGCCCCTTATATCTCCGTCCCTCGCCAAGATGCTCCGTCAAGCCTGCCTCGCTTCCCCCACTCTTACCACTACCGCTGCGCTGCCGCGTACCGTGTGGAGCATGCTACCGAGTCGGCTCCACGCGGTACGCGGCAGCGGTAGTAGTAAGTGTGGGGGAAGCGAGGCAGGCTTGACGGAGCATCTAGGCGAGGGACGGAGACGTAAGGGGCCTGGGGGCCGCTGAATATGGCAACCCTGATCACAACTAGAACCAGTGATGCCAGATGCGGGGAGTCACGGTGAAATGATGTACCCCCTCTCTGATGACGGGGAATGAGTGGGGCGAATGGGAGACACGTTGCACGTGCGCTATGTGGACCGTGGAGTGTGCGCCTGCGCACGGTGCTGGAATGGAATAGTAGAAGGGGTAAGGAGGAGAGTACTGCTGAGAGATGACAAGAAGGTCCCTGGCAGGAATGCGGTGACGTAGACAAGAATGCGCGCCCGATTGGTTAGCTTGGAAGGTGCGCGCCTTCTATTGGCCGAAGCGATCACACACACACTACTACTGCTATGCAGAACAATAGACCTCTCTTGCCTCTACGCCCCCTCAGGGACCTTCTTGTCATTTCCAAGCAGTACATGAGATTCGTTTGGAGCTCATTCTGGCATCACTGACTAGAACTGCTATTTTATTTGATTAATTTTATCATTTTCGTGGTAAATATCAAAATTAGAAAGTTGATTTTTTCGCAAAATGTCGCATGCTTCTTCAATCGAGCCCACTGTGCGGCGTTGCCCCTCAGTGCACAGTGGGATGAATGGCCATTTTAGGTGGAAAAAAGTCATGTCAGAAAATAGATATAACATTCATACATACTTCTTTGGGAATGTTCACTGACCCTAATTATACCCATAATAATTAATTTAACAGCGATATAAGTATAGAAATCAATACGTGAAAACTTCGAACCGTAATCCGGCGAAATCGTACGTTTATATTCGTTACAAAGAAAATTGTGTCAGAGCAATAAATAAGAATCTTTAAGCTTGTATGCACGATTTTCTATATTAATATAAATAAATGTTTACATGAATGTTCACAAAGTTCGTTAATAAAGTCCTTTACAATAATTTTTAGACATTGTTTATGTACCAGTTTTCTACGTCATTTAGTTGACTTTAATAGAGCAAAGCTAGCAGGCGCGGGCGAGGGCGAGGGCGGTCTTGAAACTTTTTTTGTTTATAAATTCAAACTACAGTAATTTTTCGATCGGAGTCCCAACACCCGTGTGTTGAACGGACTTGGGTAGCGTAGAGAGGCTATTTTTTTATGACTCCGTCGACCGCGCCGAGACTTCAAACGACGAGCCGAACATAGAGAAGGACAGAATGAAATAGGATCGCGTGGCCGAAGCGTGTCTCTGTGGCCGGCACAGTTTAAGGGCCCGTGCGTCATCACAATGAAACACCAAAATCTTAGCTTCTTTATTTTCTATGATATCATTATGGAACTTTCACCAACATATTCGTGGCATTTTTCTAATGCAAAATGATACCAAATACGATACAATTGGGCCAATATTTCGTAGTTTAATCGACGATGAAAGTTTCGAACGCAACGAAGAACAGCGACAACGCGGGCCTTTGAACTGTGCCGGCGGCAGCTACTGTTCGCGTCTCTTTCTTTTCAATACGCTCTTCTTCGTTGCGTTCGAAACTTTCATCGTCGATTAAACCACTAAATATTGGCCCAATTATATCGTTCTTGATACCATTTTAATCAGCGAAACGCCAGGAATAAGCTAGTTAAAGTCCCATAAACCGATCATTAAAATTAAGAAGTTTGAGATTTCGATTCAGTCGAGTCAATGTGTGGTGTTCACACCGATATACCCGAGCCGAGATCAAACATCGCCGCCCTACGGCGCGGCGCAGCGTTGGCCGGCAGTGGAGTGAGTAGGCACTGGACTACGGTTAGATAGGCAACCCAGGACTCCGATTGAAGATTTACTGTATACTAAAGAGATTCTGACAAAAAAAAACCTGCGGAATGCTGCGGATCCGCCTGCTACAATTTTTTAAATTTCTGTATCACCGTGCGTACGGTGCATACGGTGCACCTCAGTAGTGGACTGAATGGGCATGCTAGGCGAGAAAAAGTCATATAAACACTTATTTATTTCTTCTAAGAGTCACAGAATTCATTTAGTGCCATCAGAAACGTGAAACTGAAAGTATCACTTCGTTAGACTGCAGCGAGCGAAATTCTTTTCTTCAGCTAGCTTGCTTAGAAAACTTATCTTTAGTTTTAAGCAGTAATTTTTCATTATACATTTTTTCTAAGTGCCATGGAGAATGTTACTACCCGTAAGTACCTATTTGATCTATAAGTTATTTAAATACTGTTTTCTGTAAAGATTTTTATGGTTTTACAAATACCATTTTTGTATGACATGTAACCCACTTGAAAATTGAATAACTAAAAAATCTTGCCATGATTAAGACTGTTTAAAACAAATTCCCACAGGAATTGTCTGCTGATATCTTCTACATTGTTTGTATTTTATTTTTAGATTCAACTGTTTCAGTCTCGAAACTAGAAATTTTTGAATTATGGATATCGGATAGACATTTCAAAAATTTCCGTGTAAATACAAATTACGATTTAATGGCAATGCTATTTGCGTAGTTATTGTAGTGCTCTTTCCCTATCCCATCCTCAAAATAAAGAATAAGTTTCAATTATAAAAGTCTGCGGGGTGCTCAAGCTACCCGATTTCATCGATATAGTTACGTTACTGAGGCTGAAATTGTCACGCATGCGCGAGAAAAGGTAGTGTGGCGGCCAACTTCCTACATGCGCCACAAGAGGGACAGGTAGTTGAAGACCTTTCCCGCAAGTACTCGGTTCCTCAATCATTTGTATATATACAGTCCTCAATCGCCTTCCGACATCCCAACACGTCTAAGGCAGGGCCCGCTAGATAGCCTTACTGATGAGTCCTCTAGCGGGCCTAGGACGAAACGCTCCTTCCTTTTTTCCTCCTCTCTTTCATATGGGTAGAGCTCCTTTATAATTATCAATATTATATTAGCTCCCCCACATTGGTGACCCTGCGACGTTAGAGCATAAAAACGCAACACGGAGGACAACATGGAGCCTAGGAGGATACTACACGCATCAATCAAGTGGGCACTACTTTAATCGCCGAGAATACGTAATCCCTCTCCTAGTGTGGCACCCGTTTGCTTCCTTCTCGAACGGCCATGCTAGGACAGCAGCATCTACGGCTCGATAGGCTTGAGCGACTCACTGTCTCGCCATCACGATGCGTATACAATTCGAGCAACGCGCTCTCTTACCGATTTTCACCCCCCCCCCTCCCGATCTTAGTATCGTTATTCACTGGCAGGGGGGTAATGTGGCGGCCAACTTCCTACATGCGCCACAAGAGGGACAGGTAGTTGAAGACCTTTCCCGCAAGTACTCGGTTCCTCAATCATTTGTATATATACAGTCCTCAATCGCCTTCCGACATCCCAACACGTCTAAGGCAGGGCCCGCTAGATAGCCTTACTGATGAGTCCTCTAGCGGGCCTAGGACGAAACGCTCCTTCCTTTTTTCCTCCTCTCTTTCATATGGGTAGAGCTCCTTTATAATTATCAATATTATATTAGCTCCCCCACAGTAGCACCGATCGAAGCACTGTTCGCCCCACTAAATCCTCGTCGCGCACGCGCAACGTGTCACATATTACCCTACTCCTGAACTCCTCTGCCGCTCTGGTCATCAGAGAGGGGGTACCTTGTATTCCCCTCGAGTAACCGTTCGGTTACTAAGTGGCGACACTGGTCTGTACGAGGCCTTAGAAGCCGTCTAAGTGCGTTTTATGAATATTCTTACGAACTGTCTCAGCACATGGTTTCAATTTTACTTGTTTTAGTTTTTACTTCACTTTAACTTCACTCGATTCCACTCCTACTCATTTATCTGGGATCTGGGATCATAACCTGTTGATGAGATAAGGAGTTGATCGAAACACTTTAACAACGCAGCGGTTTTACTTCGTGGAAAGAGTGATAATTATATTTGTAATAAACGTGTTCTCTCATTGAGTGTAGCTTTACGTCTGAGATACAATCTAGACGCATGTCATTAATTAAATAATTGTACAGATGTCGCTTTTAGTATAATAGTTGATTTCTATCTTATCGACATATATGATTACTACTTATCGACATATATGATCACTTACAGTTATATATTTCCAACACAAATGTTTACCAAATAATGCATGAAACAGTGGCGCACCCAGGGGACAGGGGGGCAAGGGCCAGATCCCCCCCCCCCAAGAAAAAAATGTTTAGCTTCCAAAATTAAAATTGTACAATAGCCCTGGGTACCACTGACAGATATTTCGGCTAAAAAAATAAGAGAAAAAAAGGCCATTCATTTTATTATCATGCAAAACCTAGGTCTGGCTGGTAACATTTGGCCCCAACTAGTTATAACACGCTACTGTACATTATCAATTCTTGCACCAGGCCACAAAATTTTACCTGTTCAACTCGCCCCCTCCCCCCCACCCCCAAGATTAAATCCTGAGTGCGCCACTGGCATGAAAGATATCCTCAACGTTATCACCCTACACGCCATACAATTAAATGTATTTGTACAATAACTTGTTACTACTCAATCCGTGATAAGATGATTGCAGCATTGCATTGATACCAATGGCAATCACTTTGAAGTTTTGAACATTGAACACCTTCTGTAAATGCAAGTTTATTTCGCTTTTTTTGTCATAAATGACCTTTGTTGACCTTCATGGACCTTAATGGTGCACCTCGTTGAATTCGTCTCAATAGCTGCTATCAAAAATCATGTACCAGAATATAGCATTCTATTTAAATAAACAAAGGTGACCTTCACATCTCTGAAGCGATTCCACCTAGCAACAAAAGATTAGCGCCACACTACGGCCCTTGTTGTCCGATGCAACTTTTATTTCGAAAACTTTTCTACTACTATCATACTTTCGCAGTTATTGTAGGTGCCCCACCCTGTATATGTATAATCTAAGGGTCCAACATGGTCGCGCGCCTGTAGGAGATCAAGTCGAATAAGCCTAAAGGTTTCAAGCATTATAACGTGGCCCCGAGCCACGGCACGATATCACTATCTGATAACAGGCTACACAATCCCCTCGGTTTCTGCACAACAAGCCTCGGAATATTTTCAGGCCGCCAGAAATTGAGGGTTGCGATTACGCACACGGCTGCACGCATTCCACTCTAACGAGAGAAGGAACGTTTTTATCGGCGCCGCGCCGCGCCGCTGTGTGAATCTCCGGGCGACCGAATGGAGGAAGCTACGTGGAAACACCGGGGAACGAGAGAGTGCAGATCGAGGGGGAGAATTTTCTTTTACATCTCTCCAACCGCCGAGGTGGGATTTTCCACGAAAATTCAGATGCGAAAGAATCCCTGGCGTCGTCCTTTAATGAAATCTTCAGCTCGTCTGCCGGCTCCCATACACAGTGAATCATGAGGTCGGAACAATATCTTTGGTTTGATTGTGGCCAGAAAATGTGTTGGAAAGACCAAGTTGAACGCTGTTTGAAAAACTCATTCTCACCGAATGCAACTACAGTAAAGTCGCGTTATTTCTCAGCGATCGCCTATCCTGAATTTGTCATGAGACCAACCCCTCCACTGCACAGTGGGACGAATGGCTATTCTCGGTGGAAAAAAATCTTACGCATCAGATGCGGCTAGTATGTGGTGTCGTTTTAAAGAGGAGATCTCAATCTTTAATCGCAAAAAAAATGTTTGAAAAATTTTTGAAAAAAATGTTTGAATTGTATGTAATTTTTTATAGATAAAGTATTATCAATTTAGCACTCGATTTTTAATTTAAACGAAAATTTAAGAAAATTGGACATGGCGGGAAAAAATCATAGATCACGCTTCTTGAAACCGATTCAAATTTTGTGTTGGGTCAAGAAATTAGATTTAACATATATACAGTAATTTTTCGATCGGAGTCCCAACACCCGTGTGTTGAACGGACTTGGGTAGCGTAGAGAGGCTATTTTTTTATGACTCCGTCGACCGCGCCGAGACTTCAAACGACGAGCCGAACATAGAGAAGGACAGAATGAAATAGGATCGTGTGGCCGAAGCGTGTCGCTGTCGCCGGCACAGTTTAAAGGCCCGTGCGTCATCACAATGAAACACCAAAATCTTAGCTTCTTTATTTTCTATGATATCATTATGGAACTTTCACCAACATATTCGTGGCATTTTTCTAATGCAAAATGATACCAAATACGATACAATTGGGCCAATATTTAGTAGTTTAATCGACGATGAAAGTTTCGAACGCAACGAAGAACAGCGACAACGCGGGCCTTTGAACTGTGCCGGCGGCGGCTACTGTTCGCGTCTCTTTCTCTTCAATACGCTCTTCTTCGTTGCATTCGAAACTTTCATCGTCGATTAAACCACTAAATATTGGCCCAATTATATCGTTCTTGGTACCAGTTTAATCAGCGAAACGCCAGGAATAAGCTAGTTAAAGTCCCATAAACCGATTATTAAAATTAAGAAGTTTGAGACTTCGATTCAGTCGAGTCAATGTGTGGTGTTCACACCGATATACCCAAGCCGAGATCAAACATCGCCGCCCTACGGCGCGGCGCAGCGTTGGCCGGCAGTGGAGTGAGTAGGCACTGGACTACGGTTAGATAGGCGACCCAGGACTCCGATTGAAGATTTACTGTACAGCCTTTAAAAATAGTATTTATGTAAAAAATATTATATAAATTACATAAACAAATATAAAAAGAAATAAAAAATGCAATAATAATATTAAATAATAAATAAAAAATGTAACAGTATTATTAAATAAGTATAACAATAAAATCTAAATATAACAATATAACTACAAAAAAAATATAACAATAGTTCTTTGGTAATATCACTGTCGCTGTAAACTAAGAATAGTTGTGGAATTAGACGGAAGTTTCGGTCATAGTAAGATCTAATACACCTTTAGGTAATAAATTTATGTCTTTTTGTGGTATCACATATTCATTTACAATTCGATCAGAAGTAATTAATAGCATTACTACCCTATACCAAACTTTTTAATATATAGTACTATAGATTTCAACATTTTTTTCAATATTCATACTCCGCTTCACAACTGAAACTCCCATGTTACAATTCATTTCATTTATAATAAAGAAAGTTCATAATCTGCAGATCGATTCGTAGATACGCTACAATAACCTAAAACCTGCGAAATGTCATGTCATTGTTGCGTCCTCATCACGCACGCGCAACGTCTCTTCCATTCGCCCCACTAAATCCTCGTCGCGCACGCGCAACGTGTCACATATTACTCTGGTCATCAGAGAGGGGGTACATTTTTTCACCGTGACTCCCCTCAAGTGGCGACACTGGTACAGACTAGAACATTTCGACGAACTGCGCCGCGAACTACGCCGCGAACCGCGCATTTCAACGAACATTTCGACGAACGGTGCCACGAAGAAAACGCTCAGCCAAACCGAAAAGGGCTCGATGTATGTCCAACCTTGTTGTTTACGCTCTCGGAACTTAACCCATCCGTTTTTATTCAGAATATGTATCGTAGAATCATATAAAGACAAAAATTCTTCATGTTGCAACATCTCCAAAAATTCAAGTCATTTAATCTCGAATCTGATGTCTTTAATGCTTCGTACAGACCTGAATATTTCACTTTGAAACTTTAATTCATTCAATAAACTGCCAACATTTTCTGTATTTCTTTGTGTAGTATACGCCGCTGCAGCTCCCATTGTTTCGCAAGGAAATCTGGAAATAGCACAAATCCGTTCTGATTGCCGTTCGTCGAAATGTTCGCCGAAATGTTCATTGAAGTGCGCGGTTCGCGGCGCAGTTCGTCGAAATGTTCTAGCATGTACGAGACCTAAGGTTATCCGTAAAAAGTGTAGCTCTATCCACAACAGAATCAAGTTACCTCTTCAACAATTTGGAAAAGTGGTGCAGACTTGTTGCATAAAAAATGGTAAGGAATGAAAAAACTGATTCAAATATATCGTTTCAGAATTAAGTATTTTTCTTACTATTCTTCTTTTTAAATAAAATAAGTTGTAAGGAAATAAATGCGGATTTCATAATATCAACATCTACATATTAAAATTGCACGTTTTCTAAATTATAATTGTCAAAATGAGTTAGCACTATATTTAAAATAATAGGAGAAAAGTAAAAATGAATGAGTGATAAAATAAAATATACAGGGTGTCCTAAAATTCCTTCAACAGCGAGAAATGGGAGGTTCCTGACGTCATTCTAAGCGACATTTTCCTTAGCAATAATAGCCGCCGCGACTTTGTTCAGGAGTTATTAACTAAAAACACTGACCAATCAGAGCGCGCCCTAGACCGCCGCGCCGCACTATGGTCTGGAAACCCGTTTTTGGTGGCCAAAAGTATTTTAGCGTTATTTAAAGTTGAAAGTTATAGTATGCTAGGTCGTTGAATTCGTTTCGACACCAGCAATAATATTATAAAGTCAGAAATATATAGTCCCATTTAAAAAATTGACGTGATTCCCATTTATATAAACAAAAGAGTTCTTTTTAATTTTGTATATTGAAATCTATAGATATGTGAATACTGATCAACTTTTGTTGGAAACATTTTTTTGGCAGATCGTAGGAAATGTCTTAAAAATCGTGTTAACAATACTATTCTGCCGCAGGAATAACATAAGTAATAATACTAGCACAAATAAGATAAATACATAAATAAAATCACTAATGTATTAATGTATATCATATATATGCATTATTTATAAATGTACATAAACTATAAAAATATATAAAATATAAATAGGAATGATATAAACAATAAATATACATCCATATACATTTAGGGTTGACCTTATTTTTTGACCAAAAAATTGTTTCCCTCTCACCCCTCAGAATTGTGCCGTTTTTGTAAAACCGTTCTCAAAGTTTGTCAAGCAGCTGCAAGCGAACGCGTTCGGAGCGCCTGAAAATCCCGGTTACTATTTATTAAAAACGTTGTACAACTAAAACGGGCAGATACGGGCAAATGAAACTTTATACACTATATTCAGAAATGTCTACGATTTCATATTCAAAAGGTTCCATTTATGCCGATTTGTGCCGTTTTTTTAAAACCTTTCTCAAAGTTTATATTGTTTAAACTTGTCACTATTTGTTTATGGATAAAAAGATGCTAACAACAGTATTACACACCTAAAATATACCTGCTGACACATACGAAATTATCATTTAAACTTGTATTTTGATAGCCTATGATGACTATTTTAAACGTTTTGTTTAATCTGAATTTTACGAAGTTTGTCTTCAAAACGTTATATCTCAGCAATGAATAATCGGAAATGAATAATAATTTGGATTTGGAAGCTTTGGATGGTTCTTACTCTGTTCCAAAAAAAAATATTTGAAAATCTTTATCTTGAAAAATTGACTTTTGGCTTTTGGAAAACGGGTTTCCAGACTATAGTGCGACGCACAGTGGGGTATTTGGCGAGTTTAGCGCGCCAAAAGTCAATATTTTTAGTTTGTTCAAAATGACCAAAACTTTGTTCTCATAAACCTGAATATATATGCGAGTAATCTCCAATAATATTTTTCCATAGAGAGTACTATTTAGTAACATTCAGATACTTGAAAGTAACACTTCTCGTGACCAAGAGAAGTGTCGAAAAACTTGCGTTAAAGTAATGATTTGTTCACAAGTTTAGTGTATAAAATCGAGATAGGACCAAATCTAGGATGTAAAGGAAGGTGTATAGATTAATTTCATGGCTTTTTTAAAATATTCTCTTCGGTGGTTTCGATAGAATAAACAATCGAAAGTGATATATTTTTTTTCAGAAAATTAATATATATCATGTAATAACTTTTTTTCTCCGAATAACACCTCTTTAATTTTTTGCGAGGTTAATCAGTAGACATTACATTATATAATCCATAAAAATTTGGCCGCCAACTAGTGCCTATTCAAAAGTTATTTTGCTTTTCGTGCGATACATATCAGTATGGCATGAATCGACCGTATATAATATGACTGAAAATGATGAAATAATTGAGCTGTAGGTGATAGATACTTGGAAGTAAATGAAAGAGAATGAATGTCACTACTGCTAGAATATTTAGTTTATACAATTATCGGAAGAATGTAATCGTGGTTTAACAATCGAGTGTTAGTGTTCCTTCGAATACTGTTCTGAGCATGAGCAAGTATCCTTGCTACATAGTAAAGTAATCATGACTCGGATTTCTACATCAGTGCCTTATTTTTCTACATAGACTACGGAGGACATGTAGCGTGCTAAATAAATATACAGGGTGTTTCGTTTAAAACAGGACACCTAAACATCTCCTCTAGCTCTGAAAATACAAAACATGTTCCTGACGTAATCAAAATGGTTTCAAAAGACGAATTAGATGTAAAAATCATTTTTTATAAATTGCAATTTTTTAATAGTTTTTTCAAGGTCACACGCGTTTTTTACGTATATACACACATTTTTTGTTATTGTATGTTATAACAAACATTATTGTGTATTCATCCATGTTTAGTAGCACGACCTTGAAATGACCGTGAACTCTAAAATTTTTCGTTGAGAACACGTGTTGCAATACGGAAAAAGTTTCGACACTATTAGTAACGTTGCAATATCAATTTCTCTTAATCTGACAAAAAAATGTTTGAAATAAAAGTTTAACAGTATTAACATAAGTATAAACTTCAATATATAAAACTTCGAAAAAAATTTGTTTAAAACAAAAAAACAAGGTCGCTTCGATTTTTTAAACATTAAGTTGTATTTTTGATTTGATAGTGTTGTAGCTGGTGTTAAGACGAATTCAACGATATATAATAGTATGACCTTTACACTATTAATAACGTCACAATACTTTTGGCGCGCTAAACTCGACAAATACCCCACTGTGCGACGCAGCGACCGAGTCTCCTTGCGGTGGCTACTGACGGGAGCGAACGGAGAATTCGGCGCTGTACGGAAAAGCTGATACATGTAAAAATGCGACTAAATTTTCTAATATATGATTACAGTTGGAAGTCTAAACAATTATATTCTAGGAAATAGCTTACATTGAAGAAGAAGAATACGTGTAAAGCTAGTTTGTTGCTTTCAAGTAACAGAAAGAAGAAGCTTTTCACAAGTATGTTGTATGGTCACGGTGTTAGAGGTTCTGCTCGATGCTCTGGAGGGCTCCAGTTCAAATCCTCCTCAACTCAACTTGTCTTGTTTTTTTTCTCTTTTTTATATGTATTTATAAACTAAACGATTTTTATTGTTTGCATTTCAATATTCTACAAAACAAACATAATTATTAATTGAATGAGTTCTCGCGTTTCGCTCATTTCGCGGCATGCCGCCTTTGAACATGCCGCAAAGTCGGCAATATTCCTTGATCGCTAGCCGACGTTACAATGGGTGAAAGCGCAAGTGGTTGAAGCGCGCGCCTGCGGACTCCGTGGTCGCAGGTTCAATCCCCGATGCCGGCACTTTTGGAAATATTCCATGTGTCTTTTTAAAAAACTGTGGTGACCCAAGGTGGTTCCGAACCCACCTTTATAAACTGTAGGCCCCGCTGAAAAGGCGATAGTAGTGAAAGTGGAAAGATAGGGAGTTGGTAAATGGATCTGAAACCCTGAGGGGACCAAATAATTTTGAAAAAAAAAATAATATGTATATAATATATATAATATATATAATATATAATATTATATAATATATATGTGATATTATATTTTTTCAATAATCCTTAAGTCCACCCCACACAATGATCCTATCCATACTTTTTACCATAAACCCTCCTTATTCCTCCCCGATGGAAGAAAACCACCACCTTCTCGTGATCTCCATTGAGCAACTATACCTTTTTTGTAGAGCATATATGATTCCTATAAAAACTAATATCTATAAAAGAAGTCATGATTAAAAAGGTGTTGTTGTCCAAGAGTGGTTACTAATATGGTTACTGGTCTGCTGGTATTTTCTCTAGACTAGCGGCATAGTCAACGGCCCATAATAGCGCTGCGCTCGACTCGCCTCTACCTGAAACGGAGGTACACAGCGTTATTTACCAGCTCATTGTGACGCCAATTTTAACGATACCATCTTTTTCAAGGGATCATTTTAAAGGGGAAACTTCAAGGAATACTATCATATTTTTAAAAAATTAAATCACTTAGCCCCATCATTGAAAAAAACGTAAAAAAGGAATTTGTTAAAATTTTTCGATATTATAAAGTTGATTGTCGGGGTTGAAAAAATTATTTTGTAATAGCCCAATCGTTCCCGAATAAAACAAAAAGAAATGTAGCTCAATCGGACAAATAGTTCTTGAGATAAAAATTCGTAAGTGAGGCACGTTTTCGCCAAACTGGGCAAAATTTGAAAACTTTGACGGCCTGCCATTTCTAAAAAAATTCGAAACCGGCAAAATGATGACTTTTCAAATTACGGCTTTTTACAAATAAGTACGGGTTTTCCTTATAAAATGAAGGACCGCAGATCATCCCCACTAATTAGAATGCGCACGCACCGATCCCCACTCGATACAGATCGAAGGAGGTCGATGCGCGAAGCAAATTAGTCACTCTATGTCTGGAAGCGGGTCTGATAACACGCGACTGTAGTAGATCCGGCGAAAACCGGTACGTGGTCGAGAAGTCAAACCGGCTATATTGCCTTCGTCTCGTGCGCGCCTCAAACCGAGGAGACATAGATGCAAACCGCACTGTGGCACAGCTGAATGTAAGATCTATTAACGAGTGTAAAGGACGTGACCGTGTAGAGTCAATTGTACAATGTCGTGTACAGTGTCGTGTGATTATCATAAGTGAATGACAGAGAGACTTTGTATGGCTCAGATTTGTTGTTCTAGAACCGGAGTGTAATCTGGCTCGCCTAACGGCGCAGAGGGGGACACTCTTTCGATGTAGCATAGCAAAAGGGTCTTTTGTAGTGTCGTCATACAGTGTACATACTTCTCTGAGAAATCAGCAGAGTGCATGTATGATATGACGGTCACCATCTGTCCGATTTTACGCGTATTAGCGACCAACGTGATTATCTACAGCAGGCAGTTCCAAGTTCCAACGAGAAGCCAGTGTCGCCAGGTCGAGAAAATCGAGGGGATTTAGGTACCCCTCTCTGATGACCAGTCCAGTGTGCGGCACGGGCACCGTGGTCTACGGTCTTAGTGGGGGACGTTGGAGTGTGCGTATGGTGCTGGAATGGGATAGTGGAAGGGGAAAAAGAGGGGAATGTGTGAGCTCCGTTTGGAGCTCAACTGGCGACACTGCGAGAAGCCCCGGGGCTTTTCGAGGCACCTTCCCCGCTCAGATTCTTCTCCCACTCTTAGACTTCATCGTCATGATGTATAGTAGTAGGGAGCACCCACCACGAGAGCCGCGTGCCGCGCGACGCACGACGCGATGCATACGCATACATTGTAAAAGGGTTCGATGGTGGGGGAACTTGCAGTTGTCGGATGGGAATAGGTTTGAACTGCCTGATGTACAGTGTTGATTTACTATTCTAGAACCGGAGTGTATTCAGGTTCGTCTCACGGCGCAGAAGGAGGCGCAGAAGGAGGCGCAGAAGGAGACTCTTTCGGTGTTGCATAGTAAAAAGCTCTAGTACGTGTCGGTATACAGAGTATTTCTCTGAGAGATTGGCAGAGTACCTATATGCTACGACGGTCACTAATTGTCTGAGATGAAGCAATAGAGAGACGAATCGATGAGTATAATATGAATTACTTTGTCCAGAACCGGAGTACAGCCGTGCTCACCACATGGTGCAGAAGGGTGTACTCTTTTGGTGAGGCGAAGGTGATAAGTATTATACGTGTTATCATGTGCGATACTTCCCCGAGAAATCGGCAGAGTACGTGCATGTTACAACGGTCGAATACGTCCGACGCATATGCTATAACATCTGAATCCAAATCGCTTACGATTATCGAATCACATCCAGACGTAGTGTCTCGAGGGTGAACTGGGCTGCGTACAAGTTTTGAATCATCGCGTTCGGCTACCGTATTTGTAAGAGGAGCTTTCGGTAAAATATTCCATATCTTGCCTTTGAGCAAGTTCTGTTTGATGTATCGCGTTTGGCGACCGTATTTATCAGAGGAGTTTTCGGTAAAGAATTTTGTATCTTGCCTTTGAGCAAATTCTTTTTGATGTATCTGAATTTTGGATCTTGCATTTGACCAAGTTATTTTTACAATTATCACAATCTTGTGCCAGTATATGTAGACAGGAGGTTCGGCGAAATTTCTATATTTCAAGTATAGTAGGGACGTTTCACAATACCAATTAGCGACATCGAATGTATTGACGGGATCGAAGAATGCGATGCGTAGAGACGTTCTATCGTGCTGACACCTTGATACGATAATATCGGCGGATTATCATTGTACAAAAACATCAATTGTATGCATACAAACGAGTTGATACAATATACCCTACTTTTACCTCCTAACTGGTTCTCAACTCATTTATCCGAGGCACGAACAAATTCCACTCTATCTTGATCAATAACTATCATTAATTATTAATAAAGATAAATTCAATTAAATTCAACTAAATACAGTTAGAAGGTACATCGATTTCCAGTGTTTATGACAGGTTAGCGCCGCACAGTGGGCTGTGTGCCCGATTTCAGCGGCCACAACTAGTTCAAAATTCGCTCAATATTGAAACTGCTGTAACTTTGCTAAAATTTATCCAAATCTGACGAAAAAACAACCATTTTAAAGCTTGAGATTTCTACTTTTTGTACTGTATGCCGTTTTTACTGAAACGGATGTTTTGAATGCAAAATTTGTCCATAAAGGGGAGCGTATCAGATTGTAAAGTTTGTACCTATTTTTCAATCAAGTACTGCGGATTATAATCAATATTTTAATGTTATTCGTCTATTTTATGTACACTATCGAAAAGTGTAATCATTTACAATTAAAATATCTTTTTAAAATAGTTATTACAAAGAATAATCTCCGTTATTTGCAATAGTATGGAAAAATGTTATGAACAAAATTGGCACGTTTCAGAGGGGGACATGTTGAGGCACATAATATAAAATTAAATAAAATTTATATAAATATTTATATAAATTTATATATATTATTTATATAAATAAAATTTAAAAAAAATTTTTTTATAAAATTAAAAAAAATTTTTTTTCTTGTTATTTTTAATTAAAAAAAAATGTTTTTTCCAATTATGCAACTAATGCTAATGTAACCGCTTACAATAATCGAAAATTATTCCAATGCAAGAGTGAGTTAATCATCGCCGAGAATACATTTTCAAAGAATATCGATGAAAGTACAAAAACATTTATATTACAATCTTTAAATAAACAATGAGTTCAAAACGAATTGTTAACTGAGATTAAATTGAAAATTAATATAAAATATATGATAATTAATAACATTGACGTTGAAGACGAATTAGTTAATGGAGCATGCGGAATATTAAAATTTATTACTTTTCAAGAAAATACTAAAATTCCGTCTATATTGTGGTTAGATTTTCAATTGGCCAGAGTAGGAGTGAAAGTAAGAACTCGCTATCGTGATTATATGAAAAATGCAAATATAAATCAAAATTTAACACCAATAATAAAAAAATATCGTATCAAGTAAATATTTCGAGTGAAGGAAAATAACAAATTACACGTAGTCAATTTCCAGTGGTTCCTGCTGAAGCGATTGCGATTCATAAAAGTCAGGGACAAACATGCGAGAAAGTATGTTTGGATTTTAAAAAATCAAAAAGGCGAACTTTACAAATGTTGTATGTAGCACTGAGCAGAGTTTCAAAATTGAGCGGTTTATATATTTTGAGAAAATTTAAATTAATAGTATCGAAGAAAACCAAGATCAATACTGCAAACCCGGATAATGATGAGTTGTATCGTTTGAGAAAAACTAATTAAGACAATTTATTTTGCAACATTAGTATGCTATAACAAGGAACCAAGCGAGCAACGAGCATACGATATTGGTTTAATGCGACGCCATATAGCAAACATTTTGATAAGTCGAAAACTATTGAATTTCCCTGAAAACGTATAATCTTCTTAAAACGTACACTTAATAAATAATAATAATAATATACAGCAACTAACGAATCGGGAAGTTCTTTGTGTGGCTCGTGGAGAGTCACACACAAAATGAAAGACATTAATAGCTGTGGGTCCTACTAGCCATGCATACCACTAACATTCTCGCAAGAGCAGTCCTGCCCGCGAGCTCGCGAAGCGAGCGAGCAACAACAACCCTACTCGTGAGCGAGCGAAGCGAGCGAGCAACAATAGCCTTCTAGTTTATACCATAGACCGATAGAGTATCAAATTCTGAGTATAAAAGTGTTGACCTTTGTATGTCTTAAACCTAATAGTTAACGAGATATTATCAAAACAAGAAAGAAAATTATTTCGATAATATCTTGTTAACTATTAGATTTAAGACATGTGGAGTTCAATACATATGGAATTCAATACATTCAATACATTTTTACTTAGAATTCGATAGTCTTTCGTTTTAAAAAAAACAAGGTGAACTTCAAATCTCCTCTATGCCTCCACCCACGCAAAAAATGTTTATGTCACAACATGACTCCCGCTATATCGTGCAAATTTTGTCCATAACATTTTTTCATATTATTATAAATAACGGCAATATTCAAAGTGGACATAGTTATTGCCCCATCATATGTATTATTTAAATTTCATGTGTATACTGTTTTCTTATTTTAGTGTATATTGTGTGTTTATTATTATTATTAGTATTTATTTAAGTTAATACGAAGATGTAGCGAATGCGAACATGCAGGATGTGAGAAATGCTGCGATTTTCGCGCGCGCGCGATGGCCATTTTTTCGTAGATCAACTATAAAACATAGAGTAGCGCGTCGTAGCAGCCTTTTTTTCTTGCATCTTAATCAGAAAACTTCAAAGAACAGAATGGCACAGAAGTGAACACCCGATCACACCCGGAGGTATAACAAAGTCATTACCAAAGTCTTAGAATCATAAAGAAAGTGACGGAATCGTTGGTTATCTATAAATATTAATAACTAAAAAAATGTATATAGTACAAAAGTGAATTTCTCTTTAAAGTATACCTTATACTTAGCTAGAAAAACTTCTATAAAACAAAAATCTGTTAGTGTATGTAAATAAGGTAACAATTACTAATAGGTGAATTCGTTGAAAAATGAAAGCGTGTTAACAGAATTTCAAACTTCTGACAAATTTCAGTGCTTTGTGGATATATGAATGGGAAAACGAATGATGGGAGATTGTTCCTCAGATATTCAACTAACTCAAGCCACAAAAATTTTACAATCTATGTGAAGCTTTAAAAATTGAATTTTGACCGCTGAAATCGGGCATACAGCCGATTGTGCGCCGCTTTATTGTGATGTAACGGTTGCGCGCCGCTTACCGAGCGGAACTGTTAGGTGGTAGCACAAGAGCGCGGTAATGCCGATAATTAATTAGTTGGTTGGTGGTGAAGTCGGGTGGAGGGGGGTGGGTGCGGAGAGGGCTGACTTGGAAATTACGCGGTCAACATTAGCGCGTGCTTGTGGTGCCACCTAGCGGCTTCGCTCGGTAAGCGTCCCGCGACCTAACCTGTCAAAAACACAGGAAATCGCTCAACTTTAAACACTGATAACTTTTGAACTATGATCCTCCTGGATCGAAACTTGGATTTCTCGCATCTTCTCGTACAAATCTACTGGATAACAGGAAAAACCCTTAACCTTATGAGTCAGAGCTGCGAGCAGCACGAGTGTCCGGCGAAGGATTGTTTCCCTTGGAATATAGTTACAATTTCTTAGTTGACCTCGTAATTAGTATAATTTAATTGATACAATCCGAGCGGTAAGATTGTATGATGTGGAGACGTTCAATTACTAGATTAGGATATTGGACGATAATTAAGGGTTTATTCAATTGCACGAGTTAACAAATGACACAGACATTGTTGGATTATTAGCAATAATATTACAACTGCCAAAGAGCAAGAAGGAATTTCGTTGTCCACAAGAAACACTGCAGTTCTCTAACGTGGAATGACAGACCAGATGTCATCGGACCCATAGCCCTGGTATTTGTCGTATCCAAGGGCCAGGGCAATAATCGATGCAGCCTTGGGGTTTTCCTTATTTCAAGTGGGCGACTGATTTTCTCTTTCGCCCCTGCCACATTCTTTTTGCTACACTTCGAGTCCGCTAGCCGAACTGTTAGACGTCCTTCCGCGCCGTTAAATAAAACAGTATTTAAAAGAATTCTCCAGCGTTTCCAGTCACTTTGAAACCCATTCCCAACGGACATATTCTGATCATACAAGGTGTCCCAAAATTCCTGAACTTCCCGGAAATGGGAGGTTCCTGAGACCATTTGAGGCGATATTTTCCTTTGCAAAAATGTTATCCGCGGATTTGTTTCGGAGATATTAATGAAAAACACGGACCAATCAGAGCGCGACCTAGACGCGAGTTGGCACAGTCGGCCCGGCGCGCCAATGTGTCGATTGGCCGACTATGCCAACTCGCGTCTAGGTCGCGCTCTGATTAGTCCGTGTTTTTCGTTAATAACTCCTAAACAAAGCCGCGGATAACATTTCTGCAAAGGAAAATGTAGCTTCAAATGGCCTCAGGAACCTCCCATTTCCGGGATCTGCAGGAATTTTGGGACACCCTGTATACATAAGAGTGCGTATACAAATGTCGGTATTGCGATTGGATTCAAATGGAAATTACAAGTGAAGAAATTGAAAGTACTACATATGACGTAATATGCTCGGTGTTGACGCACTGGCAATGTGGGTTCTCAGAATAACTTGGAACTGCCAAATAGACTTTTACCGGACTCGCGAAATTTCCGTATAAGTTTAACTATGATACGAAGGTGAACTTTTGCCCGATCTGACTAGAAGTTGATTCTGACGAATGTGACACGACGTGACTATACTCGTGACTATACAGGCCCTAACGAAAGAGAGTAGAAATGCAGGGCTTTATACATTGTGCCTTGAAATGAACCCATGGTACTTGTCAGTATCTGAGAAATGAACAAATGGTACTTGTCAGTACCCCTGGGTCACATTCGTGTTTTGTCATCTTCCAGTTGGTCGTGCGTATGTTTGCTTTTTATCTAACCAGTTATGTGGATTTATCTAGGACGGTTCTGTAAGATTCATGTAGGACGATTCCTGCTAGAGACGATTTCGAACATCTGTTGCCTATACATAACAACAGCGTCGCGCATCTTAATTTTCTAATTTTAGAAGCATTAATATTTTTATTTGTACAATTCTTACATTTGATAACAGCTCTCAATCATTTTAAATTCCTTTAATCATGCGATGGATATATTTTCTTGTGTATAACTGTTTCGTAATTACCACCAGGGCCACAGTAAGAAGGTGTGGGGAGGGTAATGGCCCTGGACATACTAAGGAAAGGGGCACTGATAGTAATTATTTTTTCAAGTTTTATTGTTGGTGACAGTTAACCTCACTTGTGTTTTTTAAGTTTTTTACGATAAATATATACCTGGCAAAAAATTGGTATTTTTTTCTTTGTTAGTAGGAAGGCGCGAATGATTTTGGCACCAGGCGCAAGTTTTTCTTACTACAGCCCTGATTGCCATGCATCGAGTACATTATCGGAATCATCGTGTATAGACGACGAGATCAGTACGAACTGCGTTGAAACATAGGAAATATCGACGGGGTCATGGTTAAAGTTTGTTCGCTTAGAGACGCTCAAAGTTTCAAGCCTCCCAAGAACGAGAGCGGCTTATCGATGTCCTTCTTTCCTCCACAGTCCCATAAACCACAGGTGATCGAGATTCGGGCAATAAAGCGGACACAACATAAATCACGTGCAACTGAAAATTTAAACTATTGTATTATTGACTAGACTTTTGTGCAATTATCATGGGACACAGTTATGGGACTTGCGTCGACGAGAAAGTAGATTGGTGAATATAGAGCATCGTTTCAGAAGTTATTTTAATGAATCGATCATATTTAAGTATAACATAAGATTAGCATAATAATGTGAATAACTATTAGCATAATAATGTAACTACCATTTAATTAACAGCGCTAATCACTCCTCACTCCAAACACACATGTGCCAGTTTCTTCACGTTTTCAATCTCGCGTGGTTTGTCCTACGTACGAAAAAGGAAATAGAACAATGGAAAATTGGTCAAACCGTAGTACAGCTGCTTCCTCTCTTGTTTCGATGGTTTTTGGATATGTTATATGTAAAACACAACATTTTACAACTTTTCCCTATACATATAAGCAGTGGCGCACCCAGGGGGCCAGCAGGCCCTGCTGGGGGCCTCAACTAGTTATATCGCGCTACTGTACATTAGCAATTCTTGCACCACAGACCACAAAATTTTATCCGTTCAACTAGCCCCCCTCCCCCAAGATTAAATCCTAGGTGCGCCATTAATTCAGTGATTCCTTATCCATCCACCCTTCTGAAGGGTGTGGATATGGCTCGCGCGTGTATTTGTTTCACACTCACACACCGCTAGATCCACGTATACGTATACGAGGATTGCAAGGGTTCGGGTCCTGCGGAATCATTTCTCTATAATGCACATTTGGGACCTCTACGTAGTCACAAACGATAATTGTAGCGTTATTTATAGGCTCAAGGTTATAATATTATATATCGTTGGATTCGCCTTCAGATCAGCTACAACATTATGAAATCCAAAATACATTTTAGTATTTGAAAAATCAAATTTACATCAATTTTTTGAAAAAAAAATTTTTTTAAAACTTTTATATATTGAAATTTGTAGACGTCTGTATACTGTTCCTCTTTTGTTCGAAACATTTTTTCCTCAGATTATCGAGAACCCCTGAAACAGCAAGGCGATAGTGGAATATTTGCACCATTATAACTTGAAAAATATTTAAGAAAAAAATATTTTAATATAGTGTTTTGGAAAGCTGTCATAACAAGCTACAAGAATATGCAACAAAAAATAGGGAGTTCTATTTAAGAAATGGAAGATGACCTTCACGTGATTTTCAAACGACTATCCAAGGTCAAATCAATGACACCATTTTATCCCCCCCTCTAAACCATACAACTTTGGTCTGAAACATTTTTCTCCAAAATAGCTTCATTTCCCAGATATACGTCTGTTCCACGTTAAATGACTCACCCGGTATATTATAAGAATATTTTAAAATGATTACCATTAATTTTCATCGGAAAATACATAAGAAATTTCTTCCTCGGATAATGTTTCTTCTTCATTAGAGGCCCAGCGTAGCCGAACGCTCGCGAAACGCTGCTAAACACTTAATTCTAAATTAGCTATAAAATTTGAATCCGGACATATCCGGAATCAAACTTTGTTGGCTTATAATCACGAATCTTTACCGAATGTAATGACACCAAAAAGAGCACTCAATACGGCTTTATACTATAACAAAATTGTCAATAAAGTTTTGTAATTTTTAAAAAGCTTACAGAGTGATTGGTAATATTCAAATATTAATAACTATACTAATTTAGATGATAACAAAATAAAATCTATGCGAAAGTGCTCTGTATACCTACCTGAACAACTTTTGTAATACAAGAATTTACAGAATTTCCCTTCAAACACATGAAAATCGCCAATGAACAGACGCTGTCTTAGAGACTGTTTAAGAACGCCAAGCGCGCCTTAAAATCTCTCGACTTTCGATGCAGTTTACTACTTCACGGGTGTACAAATCGAAAAAATAATATTGCAGCCTTATTCTTCAGACCTTTAACTATAACGAACAACAAAAATTTTATGCCATACGCAAAAATTTAGAAATCGAATTTTTCCCACTTTTTCGGGTCAAATACCCCACTGTGCGCTGTCGCCGAGTTGACGCCACGCTGGTGGTTTTGCCGCCCACTAAAGCGCACCAGCACCGCACTAGCACTTTCAGTGACGCTCACCACTAGCGCGGCCGTTCGCCGCGCCGTAACCTGTCGAACGACCTAACCCAGACCGTTTTAGTGGTGAGCTCCACTGGCGACAACTCATGTAGGGCGAAGATGTTTTGCTTTCTGGTTCGAAAAAAACATGGACATTGCAAACTTCATAGGGCGTTTTCTCAAGATAAAAGTCTGCTCTATCGCGTGATGTAATTCGATTTTACGCTGGACCCTTATTTTTTGAGATAAATGGACAAATATCCTCAAAAATTGGTGCAAAAGTGGTGTTTCTCCGTCTTTAATGATGAATTTCAACCTTTTTTTGTATTTCGATTCCCACTATGCGATTCTTATAGAGTTTTTCGTGTTGATTCCAAATCTGTCCCTAATTTTTCTCCCGGACGTACAGTTTTTGTAAAAATTGAGCTTTAAAAGAAGACATATTTTTCAACTTTGAACAAATATTGTGATGTTATTATAAAAGATATCGAATTGTTCTTTACAGCAAAATATTCTGTAGACTTTCAATATTAACAATATTAATACAATATGATTGTTTAAACATGTTTAAACATGTTTCAAGACGGAGAGACACCACTTTTGCACCAATTTTTGCGGATATTTTTGAATTAATCTAAAAAAATAAGAGGCCAGCGAAAAATCGAATTACACCACGCGAAAGAGCTGACTTTTATCTTGAGAAACCACCCTTTCAAGTTTGCTTGGTCGACGTTTTTTTCGAACCAGAAAGCAAAATATCTTTGCCCGACATAAGTTTCCGCCAGTGGCGCTCACCACTCGTGACGCCGTATCTCGTGGATCGCCTGTTCTAGTGGTAAGCGCCACTGGCGGAAACTTATGTCGGGCAAAGATATTTTGCTTTCTGGTTCGAAAAAAACGTCGACCAAGCAAACTTGAAAGGGAGGTTTCTCAAGATAAAAGTCTGCTCTTTCGCGTGGTGTAGTTCGATTTTCCGCTGGACCCTTATTTTGTCTCTCCGTCTTTAATGATTGTTTAATTTAATGTAAGTGTGGAAGTCCAAAGCATTAACACTTATAAAAAATATTTGATCTACACTATTCGCATTTGTAAACATAAACTTATTTTTTATTGACATTCAAGATGCAACGCGACTAACTGTATTTTTGCCACATGTTGCTATAATGTCTGCGAGTATCAGTTTTAATAATTTAAAAGTAATGATAAGTCACCATAAAATTTAGCAAGATATAGCTGGCAATGTAAAATCAATAAAATAAAACACAATTTAATGTCTTTTTAAAGCAAGCGTGTGATTCTTGTTAAAAAATCCCTCAAAACTAACCGGATCATCTAACAGAAGGACGGATCACATAGTAGGACCTCGTGAAAAACAGGAAAGTTATAGGATATGAACCGGCTCTTAAAAAAACGGAAAAGCATGCCGTAGTACAGGAGTTTTCTCCAGCTAATAACGACTAGCAACATGACTATGACGGATAGAATAGACATACCAAGGCACTGATCAGGTCTCATACATGAACATGTGATTAACAAAACCGATCCCTCATCCGGTAACTGTAACCCAGGTCTGGGCAACTTGGGATTCGCGACTCCTCTCCCTACTTCCTGGGTTCTCCCTATCAAACTCCTGTGGAGTGAGGAGGCGGTTGTGGCGATTAAGAGTGTATATATTACGATCAATGTGTTTAAGACGGGCATTCTATGTATAGAACATAGAATGGTCTGTTCATAATCTGAGATCACGTAGGGCCAGACTCCCGGTTTTTTTGGCACTTCCAATTAAATCTAGGACGCTTCGTCCTAGATTTATTATTAGTATTATATTAGTATTATTACTAGATTTATTTATTATCTATTTGTATACGGCGTGCGCCATTCATGCGTCGTAGATTTGCTAACCTCAAATATGGCAACATATGATAATTTTGTAATAAAAAATATTTTCACAAAGATGTGATATTTTCCTTATTTTTCCCTTAATATACACTCTTTCTTTAGTAATGTTTGATAAATAGAAACTGTAAACAAAATATCGTGCATGTAAGGGTTAAATTTTAAAATTTTTATAAAGTCTATTTCAAACGCCCATAACTTCGTTATTCTTAGGAATTTAAACAAATCCTTTTGCAGACACAGTTCTAAAGGCTTTAAGTAAATGTAAAAAAGGAAAATCAGTTTTTTATGCTTCTAAATCAGAAAATCTCCCCTTAAGTTCGTGTTCCGATTGTTTTTCCTTTGGTTAGATTTTGCTAGTTTCTCGAGAATACGGTAGGAAGGATGAATGTTTGAATTTTCATTCATGCGTGATTCATTCTCCGTTTATATTGCTGCCCGAGTTCCGCTCGGCCGTCGCGTCGTTTTTGGAGTCGCGGAGGAGGAAGGACGTCGAGAGAGTTCGCTTTCATGCTTCGAAAGCTTGAAAGTTCGAACGTCTCAAAGCATTCGAACTTTACCACGAGCTCGGAAACTTTACTGGGTTTGAATGTCGTACAAAGTTGTTCGAATGTTCCGTCACTTGTATGTGTATGTTCGAACTGAGCGCAGACCTCATCGAGGTATTCACGAACATTGTACATATTTCTGCTTATACCTGTATACGCATGCACGAACAAATTCGGAGAAATTATAAATATCGAAGAAGTGAGCAAGATTTCGATTATTGTTTATCAAATTTTATAAGTATTGTATATCGAAAAATATTATTTTCAAATTTTGAAATACTCACAAAATCTTAAAATGTACCAACTACCTTTAAATTGCCGCTCCAGTACACACAAATATTATTTTTGTTTGACCTAGTTTCCACAGAGCATCCGCCAATTTTATTTCTATTTTAAAAACATTGTACTCGGGGATGCTATTTCTGTTTCTCTTATACTATTTGCGGAGTAGTTAAAATAATCTTACCTACTCCACAAAAATAAAACGTTAAAATTGTTAGGAAATGCATCGATAGATGGCATGGTCGACACGGCGACACCTGTTGGTGTATAGTTTAGATTAGTTTTAGTCTTCGTACGTTTTTCCACGCAAACACGTGTTCGCGCAACGTTATGTTACCAAAATATATTCTTATTTAGTGTGCTAAAGTGGACGTATAATTAATTTAGATCCTGACCAATTAATAAACTGACAGGTTATGGGCCCAGGATGCGCATAATCGAAATACGAAGAAGTCACGAGATATAACCTAAAAAAAAAAAACGTGGTCATCGATCGAGAAAAATGGCAGCACTGCACGGCGCACAAAATATCGATAAATTAAACGACGAGAACTATGAATCCTGGAAACTCCAGATGAGAAGCGTACTCGTCTGCAATGAATTATGGTCGTACGCAAACGGCAACGAAATAAAGACGGAAGAAAACCAAGTACAATGGAACAAAAAGGACCAGAAAGCATTGGCAATGATAATGCTAAGCATAACACGTGGTCAACTGAACCATATAAAGAAGGCTGAAACATCGCACGAGGCGTGGGCAGAATTAGAAAGAATATATGAATCGAAAGGACCGGTTCGGAAAGCAACGCTATACAAACAATTGTATAGAATGAGAAAGAATTCCGAAACAACGATGGCCGCTTATTTGAACGAGTTTACATCGAAAGCAGAGCAATTGGCAGAAGCTGGTATACACATTCCGGAAGATTTATTATCAATCATGATGCTGGGATCATTGCCGGAAGAATACGAAAATTTTACGGTGGCGATCGAGTCACGCGACGATATTCCGAACGTAAATAACCTAAAAACAAAATTAATCGAAGAGGAAGCGCGACAAAAGGAAAGAGATGGCAGATCCGACACTAAAAAGAAAATAGACGTCAACAGCGAAGCACTATATACGAAAACAACGAAGTATACAAAACCGAGAACAAATAATTTCGAAAATGCTACACAAAAACCGCAATCGAGTGCAAGTTTTAGTGGAAAATGTTACGAGTGCGGGAAAGTCGGGCATCGCGGAAAAGATTGTTACATACGGAAAAAACGTGAAAATCAAAAATCGAACGACGCGATGACAGCTGTTGCGTGTAAAGCGGAATTAAATAGATCAAACATTTGGTGTTTAGACAGTGCGGCGACGTGCCATATGACAAACGAAAAACAAAAGTTCCGAACAATAAATGAAAGTGAAAAATCGAACGTATTTACAGCTTCCGATCAAGGCATAAAATCACATGGTGTCGGTGAAATCGAAATAAACGTAAAAATAAGTGACCGAAATACAAATCGCGTAAAACTAATGAACGCGATATTCGTGCCAGAACTCAGATATAATTTAATATCAGTCGCGCAAATTACTAAAAACGGATTTAAAGTGATTTTCGACAAAAACCGTGCAATAGTTAAACGCAGAGACGGATCTGCAGCGATGATAGCGGAAAAACGAGGCGATCTGTACATAATAGACGTCGTAGAAAATCGTGCTTTCCAAACGAGTAGAAATAACAGTGAAAATGGTGAAAGGTGGCACGAACGTTTAGGTCATCTAAATTTCACTGATTTAAAAAAACTGTATACGAACAATATGGTAGTGGGTATGAATTTAAAGTGCAATAGTATATATGACGAATGTATAGTGTGTGCGAAAGCGAAAATCAAACAATTACCGTATAAAAACTCTGAAAATCGCGAGAAAGAGAGACTCGGTCTCGTACACTCAGACATTTGCGGTCCAATGGATACAGAATCCATCGGCGGTGCGAAATATTTTGTAACGTTCATCGACGACTATTCGCGCTACACCGAAATAGTATTATTGCGTCAACAATCGGACGTACTACCAGCATTCAAAAATTTTAAAAAGCGTGTAGAAAAAGAAACCGGTTGCGTATTAAAAAAATTAAGATCGGATAACGCGAAAGAATACGTTTCGACAGATTTCACTAAATTCTTGGAAAACGAGGGCATTGCAAGGCAGCTTACCGTCGCGTATACCCCTCAGCAAAACGGAGTGGCTGAGCGCGCGAATCGCACATTAGTAGAGATGGCGCGTTGTCTCATGATTCAAGCAAATTTACCAAAGTCATTGTGGGCGGAGGCAATTAACACAGCTGCGTTTTTACGAAATAGATGTCCAACAAAATCGCTAGAGAACAGAACCCCGTACGAAGCGTGGTTTGAAAAAAAACCTTATGTAGGTTTTCTGCGAGCGATAGGGAGTAAAGCAATAGCGTTAAATAAAACTACAAATATTAAAAAACTTGATCCGAAAGGTCAAGAATATGTTCTAGTTGGTTACTCGCAGGAATCGAAAGCCTATCGTTTATGGCTGCGAAACACAAGAAGCGTCATCAAAGCGAGAGATGTAAAATTCTTTGAAAATATCGAATGCGAAAAAGTAAAAGCTTATTTTCCAGATTTCCATCCAGAAGAAGATGAAACCGAGGAAGTAAACAAAAACGAAGACGAAACAGATGAGAACCAACGAAATGAAGACACAAAAAACGACGAAAAACATCAAGAAGAAAACCAAGAAAATAAACGTGGTCGCGGCAGACCAAGGATTCCCCGAACTAAAAACGGTGAACAACCGAGAAAAATTTACGCAACCCGGAGCAACACTATCAAAAACAAATTAGATAGCAACAGGGAAATTCCAGACGAACCGACAAATATAAATGAAGTATTCGGACGTAACGATACACATTTATGACTAGAAGCAATAGAAAGAGAAATGGAAACATTACGAAGAAATGGAACGTGGTCATTGGTCCCCCGACCAGAAAATAAAAAAGTATTGTCCAACAGATGGGTTTTCAAAATAAAGAGAAACGGAAAAGGAGAAATAGAAAAATATAAAGCACGGTTAGTGGCAAGAGGTCACACCCAAAAGGCAGGAATCGATTACGAAGAGATATTTGCTCCTGTTTCACGTAACGAAATAATACGAACCCTTCTCGCGGTAGCGGTGGAAGAAGAAATGCACGTACATCACATGGATGTAATATCGGCATATGTGCAAGGAAATTTGTACGACGAAATCTACATGGAGCAACCATTAGTATCTAACGAAGAAGATAGCGATAAAGTATGTAGATTACATAAACCGATATACGGATTAAAACAATCAGGGCGAGAATGGTACAGACGGTTGGACGAGTACGTAACACAGCAAGGTGGATATAGAAACGACGCTGATCCATGCTTGTACACGTTCGGGAAGAACGAAAAACGCGTCATAATGACCGTATATGTGGACGATATGGTGATAGCTTCACACGACATAAAAGAATTAAATATCGTGAAACAAAAGTTGCAGTCAGAATTCGAAATTCAAGACTTGGGGCCAATTACCGACATTTTGGGGATGCGTGTTGAAAGAGAGGGAAAAACAGGCAGTCTCAGATTGTCTCAACAAAAATACATACGAGAGCTATTGGAAAAATTCAATATGACTCTAGCAAAAACCGTATCCACACCCATCGAATCGAACACAAAAATCACGAAAGAATTAGGACCAAAGAACGAAGAAGAAAGACAACAAATGAAAAATAGTCCATACAGAGAGCTCGTAGGTAGTTTGGTCTATCTGGCAAACGCAACGAGACCGGATATAATATATGCTGCAAACGTACTAAGCAGATTTTGTTCCGATCCAGGTGAAGGTCACTGGGTATTAGCAAAAAGGGTTTTACGATACCTTAAAGGAACAATGGACTATGGAATAAAATATGAGAAAACGGGGTCCGAACTAAACGGCTACTCGGATTCGGATTGGGGCGGAGACATAGAAGATCGACGTTCATATTCCGGGAGCGTACTGACACTAGCCGGAGGAGCGATCAGCTGGAAGTCGCAGAAACAACAAACAACCGCATTATCAACGATGGAAGCGGAATACGTCGCCCTCGCACAAGTGTCAAAAGAAGTCGTGTACATAAAAAGACTATTGAGTCATATGTGCTGTGAAAAGTTTATAAAAAATCCCGTGCGCGTGTTTTGTGATAATCAGAGTGCGATAGAGCTTGCTAAAAACGCTGTATTTCACAAAAGGAGCAAGCATATCGATATAAAATACCACTATACGCGACAATTAGTGGAGAAAGGCGAAATTAAAATTACTTATTTGAGAACCGAATCAATGCTTGCGGACGTATTTACTAAAGCGCTACCAAAGGTAAAACACGACAGAGCGGTAAAAATGTTAAAGTTAGATTAAGAGTATACGTGAAATTTACAGCGTAAACCAAGCCTATATCGATAGAGAGGGTGTTAGGAAATGCATCGATAGATGGCATGGTCGACACGGCGACACCTGTTGGTGTATAGTTTAGATTAGTTTTAGTCTTCGTACGTTTTTCCACGCAAACACGTGTTCGCGCAACGTTATGTTACCAAAATATATTCTTATTTAGTGTGCTAAAGTGGACGTATAATTAATTTAGATCCTGACCAATTAATAAACTGACAAAAATAATCTTAACCTTTTGGAAGTATTGATAGATGTTGCTACGTGTTATGGCTTCCTTTTGGGAGAGCCTGTAACTTTAAGCTGAGAACAGACGAGCGGCAACCTGTTATCGAGGTGGGATTCGTGATATCGCAATGGAGAAACAAAAACGTGGTGTTCATTGAGCGTAGACGCAGGTTTCAAGATAAATATACTTTATTAATATTGACTATAATGTACACAGAAAAAGAAAAGTAAATAACAAAGGAGTTGATTCTAAAACGAAAGGGGATGCTTCTAAGTGTTGACAAAATAAGGGCTAGACTCTAAATGTTGATTAATGAGTGAATAATGAAAGAGGTATTACAGACAGAGTTTCCAAGGGAGGGCGGCAGTGACAGTGGCGATGGTTCCTAGTTGACTTCCAGCGATGTTCCTCTTTTTGATTGGCGGCATGTTGGTGGTCATTCCAACGATGTTGAAAGTGGGAGGGAAGTGGTATGTTTCTCAATGTGCTAGAGACACGCACCAATGTCCAGTAATACCACTACTGGGGGAGACTTCCAAAAGCAGGGCTTGTATTGGAAGCCGTATTCCGCTTTTTGCATCTTCCGTGGGGTGCTTTATGTGGGTGCGTTAAAGTTTTCTCTAGCATGAATGATATCCAGCTTGCGAGGATTGAAGGAATCCCCGCAGTGTTATTTTCTGCAGCGAGAAAGAGTAAGGCCCAAAACCCATCTGTGAGCGGGCGGCGAAACTAAGTCTTCAGGTAAAAGTAACTGTACTGGCGGAAGGGAAGGGGAAGCGCGGTAGACGGCGCGGTGGCCGGCGGCCGGCGACCGCGTCCAGCGTGAGGCAGGAGCGTCACGGGTACGAAATCGGGCACGTTCCCTACTTTACGTGCATGGGAACGTGACAATGTTTCGAATTTAGTTTGAATTCGATTATACTCGTACGTTTCAGTTTTTTAAATATTGGCAGAATATTGGAGTGCACGTTACAGTCTTTGTGCACTAATGGTTTCGAGAGAAATGAAAATCCTGATAGAAGTACAATTATCAATCTTATCACAACTTATTATTTTTATGAACTGATCATCATAAATATAAATCTAAAAACTTCTAGAACTATTCTACACAATTTTAAATTAGTAGCCAATTTCAAACTATACATTGATTTCTGCAAACGACTAAATAATTTTATATATTCTACCATTGTCTGACTTGTCGAAAAAATTGAACAATAGATCATCACCATCCTTTCATCACCATCCTTCCCAGAAATCATTTCTGACATAAACATATCGTAATCATATCGTGTTTGGTGTTGTTTTAATTAGAAAAGCGGAACTAACACGATGGCAAAAGTTTCATAAAAGAAAAAATAAAAAATTAGAAAAGTTACAATCTTTTGCTTCGCTTGCATTTCCGTGAGTCCCACCAATGCTCGACCCCTCACTAGCTCGTCGAGCGTGTTTATCGCTTAAGGTGGGATCTTCATTACGCGCCTGGACGCAGCGTTTTGTTATCTATACTCCATTCGTCGTAGCTCAGTTCTGTGCCTCTGGACGCACAAGTTTGCGTTGCTATGATGCGATTTGATATGCCTTTCTTCGTTTTCCACTTGCGAAGAAAAGCGAAAGAGTATCACCCAAACTCAAACACGTGCGTCCATCGATTTACGTTACGATATGTGTTCAGCGCACACGTTTGCGTTTGTTTTTTCACTTCGAGACCTCTGAATGTTGCGCTAGACCCAAACGCACGCGTTTTTTTGACCCACTGCTTCCGAGGCAGTTCAGACGCAGAGCCATGCGTTTTGTTGACCCACTGCTTCAGAATACTATTATACTAGCAGAACTAGCAAACCGAGAAAAATGAGTTTTTAGGAGCTGGTAGTGAAACATAAGAGTATCCACTCAAAATGTTGTTATTTGAAGAAAATGTCTTTTTTACCAATTATTTTAAACAAATGCCGTGTTTTTACAGTGGGTCACTTTTTAAAAAATTAAAAAAGGGGATATAGCCCCACATGTCCTCTTTACGGTCCTCTTTTTAAAAAAATGGACGTTTGAAAATTGACGAAATTAAACTTACTTCAAGTGAACGCTGTACCGCGATATACAATCTCGGACGGCCGAAGAACACAGTGGGCTGGATCGTGACATTTTACTATAACTCTTGAAATCGGGATGAAATTCCTACTAAAATTCATTAAAAATTGATTTTTATGTTCTGATTATTACCGTAATAAATGTATATTTTTCGTAATCATCTTTTAATTAATTGTTTAAATTTTATTGTCTTAAAATAAAATTTTAAATTCTTCATTTGTTACTTATTTAGTAACTTTCCAGATTGTCATCCAGTTCTGAGCTATGTTTGAAATTTCAAGTCTCTAGCTCATCGGGAAGTTAGTTTAAAATCAGTTGTAAAAGTACCGAACAGACAAACAGACATAGAGAAAGCTACCTAATAAAAACGTGGTAAAATATTTAATGGCATACCTGGTGATTTGGCGACTTCCCTGTGAAAATCATCATTAACGAACTTCTCCTTTGTTGTAGACATTATTTCGGACACTTTCAAACAGAGACTGTTCAAATTCTAATCTCGTACTCAATATTTTATTACCTATATCACACATGCGCCCACCGTCTCGGCTTTCTCTGCTGTTCCTTGTACGTATATTTCAGTCGATTTTAAACATTTTGATGAGATTATAATAGAGACATGTAGTAATTTCAGACGGTATTGCGACCGCATCATGTCGAAACGCCGTGGTAAAATGTCAAGGATAAAGGTTGACGGAGAATCTCGATGTAACGGTTCCTTCGCTTGGTAAACAAACATTATTATAGTATAAATAATACGTAGTAACTTTGTAAACATATCACGGAGCTCAAACGCACACTGAGCTCTTTCGGTGCGAAGCGGATCAGTGGTGTGGGGATGAGTCAGAGTGGGAACACGTAGTAGAGTGGGGACGCTGAACGCGAAGACGTACTACGTCATGCGGCGGGGGGTGCAACGGATCAAATTATTAATAATTTATATCTCCTAAACGCATAGGCTTTTTTAAAACAAATGTTTTTTAAATATTGCATTGTCATCCAGTTTTGAGCTACGTTTAAAATTTCAAGCCTCTAGCTCATCGGGAAGTTAGTTTAAAATCAATTGCAAAATTTGAACCGAACAAACAGAAACAGACAAACAAACAGACAAACAAGAAAGCGAGCTAATAACAACGTGGTAAAAAGTAAGCAGTGACGCAAATGATGCTCCTCACACGCCATATTACATGAAATTGTTGCATAGGACTGGAAACTCTTAGAGCGCTCCCCATGACCCTTCATAAAACTAAAAGAATGCGCTTCCAGATGACACCAAAATCGGGAAGTAATCGAATTCGGTCAAAAGTTATGATCGTAGAAAAAAATGGGAAGGAACTTATTTGCACATCCAATAATTAATTTATTTGCGTGATTGAGTTATCTATTTTCCAACCTCAGCATTGAACGTAAGAAGGTAGAAAAACTGTTCGAGTTGTATGGCGCATCTGAACTGGTATTCGGAAAAAATTGACACACGGTATGTAAAAGGTTGGCCATACCTGGTGTAAGCCCTCGGCTCTAATTGTGTTTCATTTGGTTTAATCATAAACGAAAAAGATTTTATACATATATGCAGCAGGATAACGTCTCGAAAGGGGATTTCCACAAAAAAGAATCTGATGCGTTTCCTACGTTGTAAAAAGTCGCAACGTTTTCTGCTCTCACTCTCAACGGTTCTGCAGGTATCTCACGTGTTCTCCTCTGTATTTTTTAAAAGTGACCTAATTCCGTTGCTGTTTTTCAGAAAGAAAGAAACGGAATCGACGCGCGAGATCGTTACCATGAATTTAGAAAGTCCTTTTAAAGGTTACTGTTGTCCGTGAATTTCAAATGTCGTGTTTAATATGTATAAAACCATGATGAATGCGTGAAATGTCTCAGTCCTCACAAAGCTGTAATTTGCTATAGGACGTAGGACATTAAAATACACTTAACCTACAATCCGGGTCTCTGTATACTTCGAGCTGGGCAATTTGAATTGCTTTGAAGATTATCGTGATAATCTTGTTTTTATTAGAAGGGACTCTTTTGAAAATTATATTTTAAGTAAATTCTACAGTCAATACAGATTATTTTTAAAAATTGAACAGGGGAACCGCTTGATATATTTCCTTTATAAAAAATAGGTCTTCGATCTGTTTTACAACTGTAAGTATAGGTTTCTCATGCTTTGGAGAATTCACAAAACTTGTTGTGTTAGTATTATACGTAGCACAATAATGATATAGGTTTTTAAGAAAATTGTAACTAAAATGAGATTATTAGAAATCGATTTTTCTGAAGGGAACGTGTGATAAATTAACATTTCTGCGATACAGAAATTAAAGTAATACAGTTATTAACAGGAACTATATTTGTGTACATGATATCTAATTTATTATTAGGCTATGATATGGCTACAATGATGTCGAAAAATATGTATATTTATATCGTTTAATTACAAAAGCAGAACAAAAAAAGTTCTTTGAATAACGACAATAACAAGTTTACAGAAAAACAATACAATGTACTCTTTATATAATGTACTTTTACAAATAATATTGCTCAATCTAAACAATTAATATTACATATAACAAAATACGATTTCGTCAGTATGTCTTTTAGTTAAGGAAAAGTTTTGAAACAGTAGAACAAAAATAGAGAAACACAATTAAAGGTCTATTGGGTGTATCGCATATGGTCCTCAATATAATTTTTAACCCTTTGCAGTCGTTGCTATTTAATTCGAAAATTAAACATTTCTTTCAACCTAAAATTATTAACCTAGAATATTACCTTACATAAGAATTATGTCTACATTAATTAGACTGTATATTATACAGGGTGTTTGCGAAATCGTAGCAAAACCGGGCAGAGAGTGACTCTACATGCAAAAATAAGTCGAAAAAAAGGAATAACATTTTTTCGTTTGGCAGCTCGTTCTCGAGAAAATAGAGTTTGAACATGCAGCGAATACACGTGCTACATATTGCATAGGAATCGTCTGACGCGTCTGAACATGATCAACCAATTCTACTTACAAGGGAACATATTCAGATGAGAAAATCCGATTTTTATGAAACTTATGTGAGCTATAGTTCTTCGAAAAATATTTGACACGTGTTTTTTTTATCGGCAAACATCCACTTTGAAGGGGTGAAAACAGCCCTCAAAGTTGGGGGTCAAAACCATATTTTTTGAGATATCTCGGAAACCAGAGGTCGAAAAAATATGAATTTTTTTTTAAATTGTGTGTTTTTCAATGGGAAATGTAGTCATGCAAGAAAATTTTAACAAAAGCTTTTTGTTTAAACAATATATTAAAAATTTGATATTTTTTTGCAGTTTCTCGTATTTATTGTTAGTTAACTTTAATGTTTCTCCGGTCTCTCGTAACCCTTCCGGAGATACGTGCCGAAAGAGAGGATGTATTCAACAACAAAGGCCTTACTCAAAATTGAAGAGAACTAAGGGTCTTTCGACAATACAGTGAGTTGTATAAGTTCCAAGAGTTTAATTCTAATAAAAAGAAGCCGGAGCCCCCACTATCGTTCAGGCCGATTTTGGTGCTTAATGTGCCCATAATTATGAAAGTGGTCTAAGTCAAAATTTAAAAATAATTAGTTTATCAGGTATTTCATATCATTACGTATACATGTATCACATTACTTAAATTTTAAACTAAATTAATCCAATGTAATTTTTACGATATTGTTAAAAATGAACCTTTGATAGATAGTGCTTGTTATTTCAACATTATATGGAATTCATTTAGTGTTAATATCCTTTTCCTCTCAATTGATCGGGTGATCGAATGAACTAAACTCGGTACGAATCATATCACGACGCGAGTTATGTAGTTCGAGCAAGATCAGGCAAAGCTGGGATCTCCGAAACGCGTCTGGACGCAGCGTTTCGCGACTCATACTCTATTCGTCGTAACTTCCGCCTGTGGATCTGGACGCACAAGTTTGTGTTCGTGACGAATGGAATATAAGAAACCCTAGGATCTTTTTGTGGTAAAGTAAATTTTTCAAGTTTAATGTATTGAAATAATTCTTTTTCCCTATAAAAAGTGGCATTACTTTGAAACTCCCGAATCCAAAATATTATATTATTCATTTCAGATGACTCTCTGATGAGATACAGCGTTCTTAAGACAAAATCATCAAATTCAAAGTAAAATCGACGTGTTCCATACCAATTTGGAATATCAGAAAACGGATTTTAATGGTGGTTTTATATGTGTTGGGAGCAGTGTCGCCAGAAAGTGACCAAACCAGCACTCGAAGGGAATACAAGGTACCGCCTCTCTGATGACCAGGGTAGATGTAATATGTGACACGCCGCGGGTGCGCGGCGTAACGTGCCACTATTGCTCTACTCCGCCCATCAGAGAGGGGGTACATCATCTCACCGTGACTCCCCTCATCTGGCGACACTGGTTGGGAGGTGTACTTCAAGTATATAATCCAGCTTTTAGCATTTTTTAATCCATATACAAATAGTGCAAACTTTTAAGAGTTTAAACTTTTTGAATGGTTTTGAAAAAATGCTTACACAGTCAGCCAGTTGACAATTGGGGCGCCGCACAGTGGGCCAGATCGACGCGCTAGCTGTTCATGAGCTAAAAAATCGAAGTCCTCATATCGATTTTTTTAACGAATGTACAATGTTTCTTAAATGTCCATTACATTCAAAAACGATAATATTAATTAAAGTTATTAAAAACTCTCGTTACAATAAGCGTTCAAAGATCAAACTTTTTCAGATACGAATTATCACCGAAAAAATTCCTTTTCTTCAAAACGATGTCCTGGAAAACCTACATAAGATTAAGTGCCCAATTTGTTTTTGTATGAAGAATGTATATCTATGTTGAGAACGCACCAGGAACTAAACATTAATGTTTATAAATTGTTATAAAAAAAAATACTTAGTCAACCAAGGAATACCGTCAAAGTTTTTCACCTTTGACAAGGGATAAGTTAAAAGTGTTATATAGTGTCGTGCTCTAACAAAGTGGAACATTTTCAGCAACGTCTCCTCTAAAAGATCCTACAAATTTCACACCCAAATCGATCCAAACTTGGAAATTATGATGGTTTAAACCGTCGCGTGTCATGTAATTCCGCGGCGAATCGCGTTGCGCGAGACGCATTGACGACCACTCAGCAGCTCTTAAGAGTGTAAAGACCTAACCCAGACCTATCTTATGAATTTTTTAGATTATACGACCATTGATAAACATTCGAACTTATTACTAGCTCACAGTTGAATCATTTGTATTTGAGATTATAGTAACAGCATCGTAGTATAGCATCAGAGCAGCTTTTCCATATTAAATACCTGTATTTTACCTTTGTTAAGACGAATTATAGTATAGATTTTTGTTTATTCATAGATAAACAGAGTTATAAGCAGAAAATCCGTATGATCAATCGAATATTGTCAGTAACTTTGTAAAATATAATACTTAATCTTGTTTGAATTTTTGTAATTTTTTAAATAAGACAGTAATAACACATTTTTGTTATTTCATTAAATATAATAAACTTCATTCATTCAATAATTATGAATTACTCTTGTTTGAATGCCTGAATAACCAGTTTTCAAATATTATTCATTATTCACACGAGTTTAATCAGTTCTCTTCTACAAATCTCAATACAAAAAATTTCAATAATTTCTTTTTTTTAATAAAAAATGGTGTTTACCTTCATTATTTATTTATAACTATATACTTTTTATTCAGTAATATTATAGCTGATGCCAAGACGAATCCGACGATATATTTAATGTGGTCTTTATGTTTTGAAATAATGGTGAAATACGTGTGAACAGCTAGCGCGCCGATCTGGCCCACTGTGCGCCGGGCAGACTACGCCAACACGCGTGTAGGTTGCGCTCTGATTGGACGGGTCTATCGTTAATAACTCCTTAACAAAGCCGCGGACGCCATTTTTGCAAAGGAAAATGTTGCTTCAAATGATCTCAGGAACCTTTCATTTCCAGATATTGAAGGAATTTTGAGACACCCTGTATAATCATTTATACATATTTAATATTCTAATCATTGTTTTCTAATTTTAGGGCGTCGCTTATATAAAAAAATCAGTAAAAAGACCATTTACAGCCACACTTTTAATATACAATAAAAATTAAAAACTTTAAAAAACTTTTAAAAACTTTACTAAGGACCTCACTTCTGAAAACACAATGCCTGACTAAACAATGATGAAACTGTTTGTAAAAACCGTCAAGGACTTCCTGATTGGTTGTTACAATGAACCCACGCATCCTGTGATTGGCTATTTGACATCATGCGACGTTTCATATTGCCAGGCGTAAAAACAAAAATAATAACACAGTTTTGTTTTTTTAAACTAAAATTTTAAAACATTTACGAACCAAATCATGTGAAAATATTAAGTATAAACATTATAGGTTACAATAAATATATTACGGTATCAATTTAGCATAGCAGAATATACATTTTCTGCACAAGTATGCAATAAAGAATATTTTAATTCAAAGTGTCCAGAATTAATTCCACCAGTGTATAGTGGCGACCCGTGGTCAAACAGACATCGCGTATCGGCCAGTCCACTATGCCTTTACACACGCAGCGACTCGGTGATGAAACAGGCACCGGCTTGTCCACATTAAAACACAAACAATCCTCGGTCACGCATAGCCTGTCTAACCCTCGGCTCGTAACACCCCTTATTCGTTTCTCATCTTTTAACCCTTAGCACTCGAGTGGTGACTCACAACCAGAGTCACTACGTCACTATTGAAAGTTGCTGTACCATTATTCAATATATTGTTTACATCAGACCTGGGCGACGCTGGCTCGAAAAACACATGTTGCTGCCTCTCACCTTCTCTTGCTCAGTAAGCTCTCCTTCTCTTGCTCGGTAAGACAGTCCCCACCACGTCCACTCCGACAAAGGAGAAGCAGTAACATGTGTTTTTCGAGCCAGCGTCGCCCAGGTCTGGTTTACATTATTAAATATTTTGGTATATAGTCAATTACTAAACATTTAAGTATTGCATGGGTTACTATATCAATTTCATATCTCTAAAATAAGAAAAATAATATAGAATGTAACTATTCTAGGTCGGAAGAAATGTTTAATTTTCCACTTAAAATAGCTTCGAGTGCTAAGGGTTAAACTCATTTTGTCATTCGGTATCAAATTGACACGATTTTAATGAGTTAATACAAAGAAAAAATAAGTAATTAACTTTGTATATTTGTTCTTTGAAAACGAGAAACTAAGATTAGGTAAGACAAATATATAAATAACGTTTTACATGGTGTTTATAAATAATAAAACAATGCGAGACATATTTATAATATAATATTTATTCACAATAAGTGAAGAATGTCTAAAATTGGCACGAGGAAACTAATTTTAAACTAATTTCATTGAATTTGAACCATTTTTAATATATGTGTAGGATAATTTCGAATGAAATTAAATTTTATTTCTTTGCTTACCCAGATAGCAAACGACTTCATAAAGACGTCCATTTTACGCCTATTTTAGGTCTGAAAGTCTTATGTCCTTAAAAGACATCTTTAAGACCATAAAAAGTGTGGTTATTAAATACCCATAATCTAGCAGTATTAGCATTGGTATTACAGTATTCCCGCGATTGATGTGACTTTTGGGTATGCGGATGATGTGACTTGTTTATCCCTACTACTAGGGTGTTCCCCTTTGGGTGGTCGGATCGTGCTACAAAGAAATTAAGGTATTCGGGTGTTTAAATTGGGGTTGTTACGAGCCAGAGCCGCCAGCAGCACGAGTGGCCGGCGAAGGATTGTTACCCTAGGAATATGGTCTCAATTTGTTACTTAAGGTACGCGGACGAACCCAATGCGAAATTGGGGAGCCGCTAGGATTATCGACAGCGAGGACGAACCTGACGCGCAGTCAGGGAACCTCTAGGAATGGAGTCAAACGCAGACGAACCTGATGCATAATCAGGGAGCTGTTAGGATGCGGACGAACCTGATGCGTAATCAGGTAATGCGTAATCTGATGCGTAATATTTTCGTATTTACTTAAGTAAATACTAAATAATAATAATAAACACACAATATACACTAAAATAAGAAAACAGTATACACATGAAATTTAAATAATATACAGGATGGAGCAATTACTATGTCCACTTTGAATATTGTCGTTATTTGTGATAATATGAAAAAATGTTATCAACAAAATTTGCACGGTACAGAAGGGGACATGTTGTGGCATAAACATTTTCTGCGTGGGTGGAGGCATAGAGGAGATTTCAAGGTGACCTTGATTTTTTTAAATCGAAAGACCTACATTTTGTATCATGAATCGATAGACTATCGAATTCTGAGTAAAAATGTATTGACCTCCACATGTCTTAAATCTAATAGTTAACGAGATATTATCGAAATAATTTTCTTTCTTCTTTTGATAATATCTTGTTAACTATTAGGTTTAGGACATACAAAGGTCAACACTTTTATACTCAGAATTTGATACTCTATCGGTCTATGGTATAAAAAAAGGACATTCTGTTAAAAAAAATCAAGGTGACCTTGAAATCTCCTCTATGCCTCCAACCACGCAGAAAATGTTTGTGCCTCAACATGTCCCCCTCTGAAATGTGCCAATTTTGATCATAACATTTTTCCATACTATTATAAATAACGGAGATTATTCTTTGTAATAACTATTTTAAAAAGATATTTTAATTGTAAATGATTACACTTTTTGATAGTGTACATAAAATAGACGAATAACGTTAAAATATTGATTATAATCCGCAGTACTTGATTGAAAAATAGCTACAAACTTTACAATCTGATACGCTCGTCTTTATGGACAAATTTTGCATTCAAAACATCCGTTTCAGTAAAAACGGCATACAGTACAAAAAGTAGAAATCTCAAGCTTTAAAATGTTTGTTTTTTCGTCAGATTTTGATAAATTTTAGCAAAGTTACAGCATTTTCCGCTGAAATCGAGCAAATACCCCACTGTGAGTCGCTAGGATTGCTAGTAGGCCTCGCAACTAGTATAATTCAATTGATACAATCCGAGCGGTAAGATTGTATCATGTGAGAACGTTCAATTATTATATTAGGATTTTGGAACAATAACAATGGGGTAAGTGATTAACACGAATTTACCAATAAACACAAATATATTCTGATAATAAGTGAATATGTTACAATTGTGTAATTGTCGCGACTGAATAAGATGGTATGAAAGAAAGTATTATTACCAGTGTCGCTAGGTCGCCAGCAATCGAGAGGAATCAAGTACCCCCTCTCTGATGACCAGTCCAGTCTACGGCACGGGTACCGTGGGTCTTAGTGGGGGACGTTGGAGTGTGCGCATGGTGGTGGAATAGGATAGTGGAAGGGGAAAAGGAGGAGAGTAATTGAGGCAACTTTCTGCCTCAACTAGCGACACTGATTATTACCTATGTCGACGCACTGGCAACTTTACAAATGTCTAATAGATTTTAAACCGAACTCGCGGAATCTGTATGGTTGCCTTTGATATGAAGGGGAACTGTAGTCGAATCTCACTAACAAGTTCATTCTACGAGATGCAGCACGACGTGATGCGATCCGTGTCTGCGAAAGTACTAGCCCCCGAGAGTAAGAATCTAAGGGTTTGTATATCCCTACTAATGAATGGATGCTCTGTTCATAATTTAATCGCACCTAGGGCTTAGGACCAGACTCTCGCTTTTTGTCGCTTCCAATTAAATTGGGCTAGAGCTCGGTCTTCGTTAAAAGGTTCAACTATGATATGAAAGGTTATCTAGGACGCTTCTTGACAGAGACGATTTTGAAGAGATTCCCGTGAGAAAGTCTAACTGAATCTGTCCTGTATCCATAACAGGGTTTTATGATACTTGTTATATCATTCTCAGGTATGGAATAGCATTAGTACAATACAACAATTTCCCGCTTAGCACCGTTGTTTACCCAGGATCGTTGTTTACACTTGGAAAAGTTATCCAAGAAATCTATGTTCGGCACAAGTAAGAAAACGTAGTACCATTTCGTTTCCTGAGACTCGATACACGCCCTGTTCCGGGGCGGCATCTGTTTATATTCTGTTTGTCAACACGTTGTGGAGATGAGAGAGAAAAAAGAACAGAGTGTCGCTCTATATAGACTACTTCTGGATTTTCGTATGCGTGGTCGGCCCGGCCCTCTCGGCCCCCACCACCTAATCTTAACTAATTCTAATCACATGATTTTTCCATGACTAGTTCAAATTCTGTATGACGGCTATATATAATGAAAAGATTATGCGATCAGAATTAGTTAGGATTAGGTGGTAGGAGTGGAGAGGGCCGGCCGTTACGCCGCGCCGGCCCGACCACGCATACGAAAATACAGTATTCCTAATAGTTTTCTGCAAATATCTCGAAAACTAAGATCGAGCACCGGGTAGATGTAATGACAAAAGTTGTTCAGAATATTGTCCTTGACAACATATGTCAACGTCAAGGTGATCTGAGATGGGTGGGCGTAGTGGCTCGTAAGCAAACCAGTTCAAACTAGCTGCTCCAATCACTCTTTTTTCGCGAATATCTCGGGAACTAAGGCCAAGCGACGGATAATTTATCAAGCAAAGTTGTCCAGAATGGTGTCCTTGACAACATATGTCAAGGTGAAGGTGATCCGAGTTTTTGTCGAAATCTATTTTTACTCTTCTCTTCTTTTCATTTAATTAACATTTATGCACCTTTAAGAGTTCTTAGCCGAATGTCCTACGAACGTCTCCTGAACGTCTCTTAAACGTCAAACAGACGCCTTTAAGACGTACAGTTTTTGAATACAAGACGTTCAGGAGACGTCCGAATGCCCAACTGTAGACGTCTTAAAGACGTATGTGTGCTATCTGGGTAGTAAAATAAAGTAGGATTTCCCGATTTTAGTTCAATATTCGCGATCGAGTTAGACAATCGATCTACGCGTGCAGGGATAAATCGAGGGATGGACTCGTAACGAATAATAACGGTTTAATAAAATAGTAAGATGGTGGAACAACAACTATTTATACAAAGACTTGGAGACAATCGTACAACATGGCGATGCGGGATGCGCGTTTCGCCTGTTTTGGTGGGAATTTAGGCATCCTACAATAATGTAGATAAGATGTTGAAAGACATCATCACATATGACGGTAATTGAACTGTTTCTTGAAGTGCAATTAATTCTACGGAAATAGTGAGAGAATAACTTATTATATAAAAAATATTTTATCACTGATTTTATGAATAATGACTTTTGCGTATTCAATGGACGGGACGTGAATTGAATTTTTACTTTGTAAGAATTCAAAGACATTAGCAGCTATAAAAATTTATGTTGCGGCACTGTTCTGTTTCCTTTTTTCTGCTTTGTTATAAACTTTAATTCCTAGGATATAGGATTCATTTTATTACACAACGAGAACGAATTCGTCAGCGAACCGACTACGGAAAACTTTATTCAATCAACGAACGAAAGCTGTCTCTGCACTCGAGTAAACTGATTTTCCAAAACGACGACAGGCTCTGCTCCATTAATTGTTCCAAGTACTCTTTGCCTCGCTGAATATTTCCCTTACGAAAGGAGGGATGACCCTCTCGAGGTTTTTAACTATCGCTTCGAAGTTCTTCGTGACTGTAGGAAAAACGACGCTAAACTTCAACGTGTTCCACGTAACGCGACTCGAGAGGACACCGCCGACAATTATTAATTTCGAGGCGAAGTTGTGTCTTGATTAAAATGGATGAGTCCGACAGCAGAGGCTGAGTGTAGGAAATTCAACCTGTATTTTCGAAATTCCATATTTATATTAATAAGTATAGTCTCGTCATTGGTATTCCGTCACTTAAAACTTTGAAGACATTCTTATGAATGCAAGGTATTTTATGAATAAGACATATCAAAGGACAGTGTTTATCGAAACTACATTTATTGCGATGAGTTTCATATGTGCATAATTTCTTGAATTCAAAGAAAACTCAATGATTGATTCCGTTGGGACAATAATAAACTATTACCACTAGTACTACCAACAGTTAAGACGAAGCTATCTCTATCGAAACTAGTCAAGATGGCTGGTCTTTACAAAATACGTAACAATAGAATATTTCTATATTTATTGATTAAATACTACAGTGGTCCGCGTTAAGGGGGTTTTTCCAGCAGACGACGCTCGCGCGTGGATGTATGGTACACTCGTATTTCGGTTCTGTCATTCTGTATTCTGTATTGTGTTCGGACTTATAATATTTATTATTTATGTAGTTATTTATTGTTATTTATAATTTAAACAATTTTTAAGTAAACAAATTTTTGTAATTTGTTTCTATAATATAATCACTATTTGAATTATTATTTCAATAACAATTTATTGTTAGCATAATTGTTTAAACAAATAAATTTTTATAATTTATTTGTATATTCATTATTTGAATTATTATTTAAATAGCAATTTAGTGTCAAAATAATTGTTTAAATAAATCAATTTTTATAATTTGTGTCTATATTCAATATTCGAATTATTATTTCAATAATATAATTTCTTGTTACAATAATTGTTTAAATTCTAAATGAATAAATTTTTACAATATGTTTCTATATTCATCCATTCAAAAAGTTATTTATTTAAACAATTATTTTAACAATAAATTATTATTGGAATAATAATGAAAATAACAAATAAAACAAGTTTTTATACATTGTAAAAATTAATTTATTTATAAATTGTTTAAGCAATAAATAATAATTAAAAACTATTTAAATAATTATTATCTAAACAAATGTGTATACATTATTTGTGCAGCATAAAAATGTATTTAAATAATTGTTTAAATAACAAACACTATTTGTTCAAAATGTCGATTTGTATTCCATAATAAAAAATCATCGAAATCAGTGTAGTGGTCGAGATATCGATAATTGCCCGATTATGCCAAACAATTTTTGTGTTTTATCATATACATGTTAATTTACGGTCACTCTGTCTGCTTGCATACATTGTACGTTCTTCGGCCGAAGAGAATACAGAATAACAGGACTGAATCATAACTGAAATTCAGCTCGGGTAGTAATAATTCTAGTAGCCAGTTCTGAGATCTCATGAGACGCTTGGGCACCCGGGTACCCGGGTACTTGGCTGTCTTATGAGATACCCGGGTATTTTTGGTCTACCCGGGTGTCTCATGGGTACCCGAGTACCCGGGTATCTCATATACTCGGGTAAAGGCACTAGCTCTAGTTCGAAATATAACCCCAAACCACTACACTTCCGCCGCCGTGTTTCAGGATGGGTCTGAGATTTTTAGAATGATGCTCTTCGTTGACATTACGCCATATACATTTGCGCCCATTGAACCCAAAAATATTGTACTTGCTTTCATCTGCAAAAATTACATCTTTCCACCACATGTCTTCATTAGAAATGTATTCCTTGGCGAACAGTAATCTTTTCTTTCGATTCACATCGTTAATATGTGGTTTTTTTCATGGAATACTGCCATAGTATCCACTTTCATGAAGCATTCGATGAACTGTATCAGAATGAACTTTCTTTCCGGTCTCTTCAAACAATTCTACAGACAATCTCGGAGCACTTAAACTAGGATCTTTTTTCGCTTTTCTAATCATATTACGTTTGTCACGAACGTCAAATAGTTTCGGACGACCATTCTGAGCAATAAATTCAATTCTATCCTCACGATTATATCTTTGTATGATGTCTGCTATAGTACTCTTACTCTAATTACTGTAACAATGTACCGATTTTTCGATATTATTTCCCTTTTTTGCGATTATAAATAACAAGTTGACGTACATCAAACAATGTATTTTTACCTTTACGTAGCATTTTTACAACTAATACGTGCGATACGAAGTTCAAAATGAAACTAACTGTACCAGATAGTGCCTACATCTCATGTTTACAAACATTGCCACCGAACACCGTTCCTGGCTTAACAGGATGGTCAAACTGCGAAGCGTATGGAATGTGCGAATATCTTTGCGACGTCAAAATTCAGCATTATTTTGTTTAACATTGATTAACACGAAAAGTGTGCAAATCAAATACATAAAAACTATGTTTCTAGCATTTAAAATAAATAAATGTGTGATGGTATCGGCGCACAGGCTCGATCAGTGAAATAACACAAGCAATTTTGCAAATTAATTCAAAAACTTAACGTTTCGATCCTGATGTGGATCATTCTCAAGAGTAAATTTTGCGTCTGAAAAATAATGTGAATATAATATATCCTAACAGTAAAACTAATATGAAGATACCAAATAAACCACTTTTCCATACTTGCTGTATCAGAAGAAATGCAATTGGAAACTAGAGGGCTATTGTTGCTCGCTCGCTTCGCTCGCTCGCGAGTAGGGTTGTAATAACTTTCGATTATTCCAAGCGGTAACATTAGCATCAGTTAAAAAAAAAATTTTTTTTAAATCTAAAAAAAAAAATTAAGAAAAATATTTTTTTTTATGTAATTGCGTTTGGTTCTTTGGTGGAAAATTTTCGTCCTCCCTTATAAATTGCATTGTAGAATCAACTCTTTCCGAAAAAAACTAAAAATCTAAAAAACTACTTGACCAATATGGACCAAAATCGAATCAGCTCTAAGTTACGACGGGGCACATCGATTGCATCATTCATCATCTTGATCGCGTTGTTACTTTTCTGAAAACGTTAACGAAAAATTTGATTACATAGAAACGGCCATACGCACGCACGCACACACACACACACACACACACACACACACACACACACACACACACACACACACAGACACACGAACATTTTGATAAAAATAGTCTAAAATGACTCCAATGACCATGAAACGTGAAGATCTGCTAAAAAATCGATTTTCGATTTTCGGGGAAATTACAATAACTTCCCTATAAAATCGGGAAGTTAATTAGGACAAATTGCGATTATTTCAACAAAAAATTTTCGGAGATTGAAGATCTTATATATAATACTAAACACACCCTGTAAAAATCAAATTAAAAAATCTAATAGCTTGCGAGGGACGCATGTTAAAAAAAATGCACAGAATTTAACAGTAAAGTTTCAACCTCAATTTTAATAACAAATTGATTTATTCAGTTAAAAAAGAAAGTAGTTTTAGAAACTACGTTTTGTTACGAACATTTTAGGATACATAAATTAACAGATTTTACACTTTGATTTTCGGACAATTTTTCCATTGGACGACACACTGTGCGTCGCCTCGAAATCCATGCACGCACGCACGCACGCACGCACGCACACACACATAGGAACATTTTGCTGAAAATAGTCTAAAATGACTGCAATGACCATGAAACGTGAAAATCTGCTAAAAAATCGATTTTCGATTTTCGGGGTCATTACAATAACTTCCCTATAAAATCGGGAAGTTAATTATTAAAAGCGAACTGATTCCATGCCGGTAGACACTGAACTGAACCAAGTGAAGGTTACAAAGTAAACAGAACATACATAAGAACGACGTATTCAAAATTGACCAATCAGAACCAAGTGATCTATGGACGCTAACAAGGAGAGTGCAAGACCTTCGGGTCGCCGATTTAGTTGAGATTTCGTATACTTATAGATAACGATCTCCCTTTTATGAATATATACGATTATAGGGGCAAACGCTCAATAATTGCTGAGATATTCATAAACAAAGTTTTTTCATGAACATTAGTATAAATATGCTATTGCAGAGGAAGTACATAACGAATAATTTCCTGGTGTAGTGGCAACTCGACTTACAAACCGGTAGGCTAGGGTTCGATTCCCGTCCGGGGAAAAATATTTTTTTACTTATTTATTTACATTATTCGTTGTGTAACATTGACTTGTTTATAAGAAATAACACATTTATTACAAATCAAAGAACAAAAGTTTTAATAAATTATAAGTAAATTAACCAAAATGAATAAAATAATTTATTACCCTCTCATGTCTGGAAACAGAAGAAGTAAAATAAATATAGGAAGAGAAAATATGGTATACGATAAATTTAACAATATTGTACTTACAATTACATATTTTTAATTATAACAGTGATACATGTCGTAAGAGCATACGAAACATAATACGCAGAAACAGTTTTACATATAGAATAAATGCAATATTATTGCATTGGCAAAAGTTTTAATAAATTATAAATAAATTAACCGAAATTAATAAAATACAAACAATTATGTGCACTAATTTTTCAATCTATGCTGGAACATGCATGGTATGTAGCCGGATTTACAGCAGAGATATAAATTTTTAAAAACGTCAATCAATTCTGTTTTCCCATAAATGTACAAAGAAACAGGTGCCAATGCAATAATACTGCACTTATTCGATGTGCAAGCTGTTTCTGCGTATTATGTTTCGTATGCTCTTACGACATGTATCACTGTTATAATTAAAAATATGTAATTGTAAGTACAATATTATTAAATTTATCGTATACCATATTTTCTCTTCCTATATTTATTTTACTTCTTCTGTTTCCAGACATGCGAGGGTAATTAACTATTTTATTCATTTTGGTTAATTTACTTATAATTTATTAAAACTTTTGTTCTTTGATTTGTAATAAATGTGTAATCTCTTATGAACAAGTCAATGTTACACAGCGAATAGATAATATAAATAAATAAGTAACAAATATTTTTCCCCGGACGGGAATCAAACCCTAGCCCACCGGGTTGTAAGTCTAGTACGTTGACACTACACCAGGAAATGATTCGTTGTATACTTTCTCTACAGTAGCATATTTATAGTAATGTTTATGAAAAAACTTTGTTTATTAATATCTCAACAATTATTGAGTGTTTGCCCCTATAATGGTATATTTTCGTAAAAGGGAGATCTAGATCTATAAGTATACACAATCTCAACTAAATCGGTGACCCGAAGGCCTTGCACTCTCCTTGTAAGTCAATACTAGGCGGTAAATTCAAATGCCAATAGAATCTGTTTTCCTCACTAAACACACTACAATGTACCATCAACATTTGTGGTACTGAAAAATTGACATTCAAAACATTCGCAACGAAATTGTATATATAGCTGAATCTAAATTATGAAAATTATATAATGTATAAGAAACTTCATCATAAGGACATTACTGGTTCAGTAATGCAGCGTAGTAATCATGAATCTTAGATGTTTCGTATCTAACAATAAGATTTACGCTTTGTTGTTTAATCATATGAATAGTTTCTAATAATAATCTTAGTTGTAGATTAGATTCTTTGTCAACTACCTTAATGTTCTCGAAGTCAAATGCATGGTCGAACTCTAATGAATGTTTCGTCAGTGCCGTGTGTTGTGAAGGAGACAGAAAAATATTACGTTTATATTCAGTTAAACCTGTGTCCAAATGTCGCGAAGTCTGTCCTATGTATGTCTGGTTGCAACCTTTACAAGGTATTTCATGTACTACGTTACAACTTTTTAGAAGTGGTAATTTATCTTCTATGGGTGGAAGCCATTTCTTTAAATATGAAGGTATTTTAAAAATGGTATGAATCCCAACTTTCCTGAAAATTCTATGTATGTCAATAGAAATGTTTTTAACAAAGGGAATGACCACTGTGTTTTTATAATTGATCGGACCTGTTTTTAAAAACCTTTTCTCTTTTTGTTGTGTGACCAAAAGAGGATGGTATATTTCAAAGATGCGTTCCTTGATGTTGTTGGAAACAAGAATGACAGGGAAACCATTATTTTTAAGAACATTTTTAATGAGCAACAGATTATTAGATCTGAATTCAGGGTTTGAAAGTAGAATTGCACGGTCGATTAAACCTTTTATCAAACCCAATTTATGTTGTAACGGATGGAAAGAATGACAATTTATATATCTACCAGACCACGTAGATTTGTGGTACCTGCTTGTTTTTAAATCATTACCTGCCCTTATTATACTAACGCCAAGAAAGTTTAGACAAGAATTGGACATTTAAATAAATGTTTTTTTTCATTAGAAAACGACGAATACTTCAAGTCCATTAACAGTGGAGATATAGAGCAATAACTTCTCGAGTAGCATGGTGTCATGGTGTCCGAATATTAACGCGGGCCACTGTATCTTACAAAAGGAATTCTATGTCACGGAATTATATCTACTACGTATAGTGCAGTGTTTCTTACGTTATTAGGAGATTACGTCTCTTCTTGACCAAATAATCTCTTTTTAAACGCCTAGAATGCCCATTCAGTCCATCACCGTACGGTGTTACAAATATCTTAAAAAATGGCGGCAAGCTGGATAGTTACATATAGTAGCAGCTGATTTTTATCAGAATAGTTATATCAATAGTTTTCATCAGTATAGTTTGAACTATTATTAGTTCAAATTATTAGTTCAATTATTAGTGCAAAAACATATTTCAAGATGGTATTCGTTGGGCTTTGTTAGTTCTGCTCGATTAAAGTCAACTAAACGGCATAGAAAACTGGTATTTAAACAATGTCTGAAAATTAATGCACAGGACTTTATTAACGAACTTTGTGAACATTTATGTAAACATTTACTTACACAGTTACATACACAGTTGCATACACAGGTTGGAAAAATTAAAATTAGGAGTATTTTTCTTGAGTGAAAAATTCTGAAAAAATTATTTATTGTCGTTTATACATTATAGTTTAATATTCAGAAGATTCTGATGCTATAGAAAAAAAATTACAGTGCATAGAAAAGAAAAACCCTGACGCGAGCAGACCCGAATGCTCGTCTTATATATAAAAAAAAAACAAATAGTCCCAGAACTAAGGATCAAATATAATAATATATCGAAACCCAAACAAAAATGCTATAAATGTAAGAATCATGTAGCGAGATAAGGAAAAATGGAAATTCTGCATTTTTTAAGCATATTTCCAGAAACACCTGGTATATCGAAATGTTAATCAAATTGAAAAACCAAAAGGAGTGTCTTCCATTGCTTTCTTGCACAAGATTCTACGATAATTTGTTCGCTTTCTGGAGCCAGTTAAAGTTAAAAATCCCATATTTACTTCAATGTTGAAAAAATCGAATAAAAAGAATCGCACAATAATTAACAACCACAAATTTTACACAGGAAAGATAGCCCTTCCAAATGATATTAACGCGATTTATAAAAAAAATTTTTTTCTCCCTGTGTGATGTTCCAAAGTTGCACAAAATTTTTGTTAACCGTCAATGTTATCTTCATCTCGCTATAACTTTGTAAAAAACCAACATAGCAACATTTTGAAACAGAGCATCTGAAACTAAAGGTTTCAGGCTTTGAAACTATTGTTTGACGATATTGATACAGCAATTCTTCACAGAGTTATGATCTCGTAAATTGGGAGCAATTTTTCGGATTCGCAGAAGTGATCCCTTAATTCTTTTGAGGAGTGTATTACCAACCAAGTTTTAGATAATTTTTTCTTAGGAGTAATGAGTAACGAAGAGTATGTACTTCAGGACCCACCCCCCCGCCCCGCCCCTGTTGGAAGTCCGCGTGAAGGATCGGAGCTTGGGAGTGCTTGGGTTAACACTTTACCTACCGGAAGCCTATTAATAGGATTTTCAATAATTGTGCTGTACCAGAAGGAAACAGAAATTTTCTTTTACATTGCAATCTTAAATGAAAATATTAGATGACGTTATTGAAGGTGACTTGTTAGTTCACATTGAAAATTGCTGTTGCCATTGAAGGTTCCATTAAAAAGTGTTTAGCCTTGTACCATAGATTTTTCAAAATTATGCAATAATCATCGGTCGGTAATGTGTTAATATGGAAAATCGTTCATAGAAACTTAAAGATTCTTATTTTTTGCCCGTCACAATTTTCTTTGTAACGAATATAAACGTACGATTGCGCCGTATTACGGTTCGAAGTTTCACGTATTGATTTTTATGCTTATATCGCTGTTAAATGAATTATTATGGGTATAATTAGGGTCAGTAAACATTCCCAAAGAAGAATATATGAATGTTATATCTATTTTCTGACCAAAAGAAATAGTAGAACCACAGGATCTAAGAAACATCACGAACCCGAGGGTTTTCTTTAGACTCAACTGTAGTAATATTTCCAACTCGAAAAGGTAATCGAGTCTGTTCCAACAAAATCAGAAGGAAAAAATATGAATATTGCGTTGCAAGACGGGACACATAAAAAGCTGAGATGTATTGTGAGATGCAAGATCTTTCGTCAAATCATAATTCCTTGTGTAACGTGTACATACATAATAATATTTTTATTGTTCGTTTATACTGTGTTAGTCATATTCTACGGAAAGCGCTTCCTGACCGAGTGCAGGTTTTTTCTTTCCTTTACCTCTAAAGCAGAAATATTTCATGTTTTTTTCCAGCTAGGTCTCACGCAATTATGCCGCAACACTAACATCATACCGAGTTGCCTCCACTTCCGGCGACATTTAATTTTGTGTAATTAGGCGTTCTGTGTCGTACGAAATTTCCTGTCTAAAAGGCAGTATTAAAGATTTTGCGTATTTAGAATTTAACTCTTTTAACCCATTCATACACAAAGTGCAAAAACTGATAAAATATAAAAATATACATACCTAACAAATGAAAATAGAATATAACATAAAATATGTATTGAGATAATTTCAAGTTTCATTATTTCAACATGAAGTATAGGTATTATATGACATTGGTTATCTCACATTACACATTTTCACTACATTTTCTTATAATTCAGATGAATGTCATATGTGGTAGTTGTGATATTGTTCTCCAACTCGTTAATTGTTCTTGATTTATAGCAGACCCTGTTATTCGAAAAAACTCAAAGAAGGCAAACTAACAGAGTAAAATTACATGATTTTACTCAGTCACCAATTAAGGTCTCCTTAATTAAAACAAGTTTGAACAGGATTTCAAAGTTTATAATAAAGGTCAACGAATTCTATACGTTGCTGCACTGTATATTGCTGGGAGATGACAAGAAGGTCCCTAAGGGCGTGTAGAGGCAAAAAGGGTCTCCAGCTGGCGCCGCCTACCCCCACCACTGACGCTCGCGTACTCGCCGCGTGACCACGCCCTTTCGGCTGCTACGTCACACAGTAGGGGGCTCCGCTCCCTGCTCGCTTCGCTCGCCAACCCCCGCTGCGCCTCGCGGTTTCACCGCTCTCTCTCCCGCTCTCTCTCTATCTCTCTCTCCCGCTCTCTCCCGCTCTCTCTCTCCCGCTCTCTCTCTCCCGCTCTCTCTCTCTCTCCCGCTTTGTCTCTCTCCCGTAGCCCTTCGTAAATACGGGAATCCTGCTACTATGCGTCGTGTGACGTAGCAGCCGAAAGGGCGTGGTCACGCGGCGAGTACGCGAGCGTCAGTGGTGGGGGTAGGCGGCGCCAACTGGAGACCCTTTTTGCCTCTACACGCCCTCAGGGACCTTCTTGTCATCTCCCAGCAATACATACAGGGTGTTAAAAAAGTCTGGAAGCGATCGAATATCTCAAAAATAAAAGATTTTAGAGAAAAATGGTTCAGCCATGTATTTTATGGTTTCGCAAGGGCTATAAGATGGTGTCATTGGTTTGACCTTGAAGAGTCATTTGAAGATCACGTGAAGGTTACCTCAATTTTTTTAAATGGCACTCCCTATTTTTTATTACATATTCTTGTAGCTGATCTTGTAGCTTTCCAAAACACTCGAATCAAATGATTTTCATCAATTTCTTTTCGAGTTATAAGGCTTCAAAGGTACAATACCGCCGGCATTAGCGTTAGCCGAGATGTACCACACTATGCAGTAATAGTGCGTCAATATTCAACTAATACTTGCCCAAACCGATGGATAGGAAGACGTGGAGAAATAGAGTGGCCCTCTAGATCACCAGATCTTTCTCCATTGGACTACTTTTTATGGGGGTATATTAAAAACAATATATACGTAACGAAACCTGTTAATTTGGTAGACTTTAGGGAACGCATACTGCGCCAAGTAAATCTTATCTCACCAGAAATGAGACGAAACGTTTTAAATGAATTTTATCTACGTTTAGGTCATTGTCAAGCAGCTGACGGAAGATAATTTGAACATTTAATTCAGTAAAAACCCGTTTACACACGTACGCACACACAAGAGATGTAAATCCGACCGTGCAACCTCCACGTGGTACATCTCGGTTAACACTAATGCCGGCGGTATTGTACCATTGAAGCCTTATAACTCGAAAAGTAATTGATGAAAAAACATTTGATTCTAGTGTTTTGGAAAACTCTCGAGATCAGCTACAAGAATATGTAATAAAAAATAGGGGGTGCCATTTAAAAAAATTGAGGTAACCTTCACGTGACCTTCAAATGATTCTTCAAGGTCAAACCAATGGCGGCATCTTATAGCCCTTGCGAAACCATAAAATATATGTCTGAACCATTTTTCTCTAAAATACTTTATTTTTGAGATATTCGACCGTTTCCAGACGTTTCTAACACCCTGTATGTGCAGTGTTCCATGTTGACCATAATTTATAATAATGTCTGTCAAAATGTTATGAAGTTATTGAACAACTTTTTCCTATATGTATACCGTCGCTCTTTTGCTCATTTGTAAGAAAACTTTCAATAAATCGGGATTACGAGTACAGTTCATTCTGCAAAAATAAAATATTAATATCTTGAATCAATTGTTTATTGGATTTATTCTGCTCATTATTTCAAAAAATACATTTGTTGAAGGAGGTTTGGCGGTAGGAGCAGTAACCAATGCTAGATACTTTAACTAACTGAATATATGTAATAAGTGCGTTATTGCTACATTAATCTAATTACATGTGCGCTCTCCGACTTGTCTCGGACCGTAACTGACAATGAGAGAGGTAGAGGACTCATGGAACATATTCGAATATTCCGCATGCGCACGCGCGCTTTGAATATGTTTTCCAACACGTTTATCGAAAGTGTAAAGTCTTTTAATGCATATTATTACGTCCTAAGGTGGACGTATTAAAGATTTGATAGTTTTGATTTGAAAGATTTTAATCGTAGATAAAACGCAGTTTTGAACCTACCTGCATTCACCGCCTTCGGTTCGGGTAATTGAGGATTTCTTAAATTCTATGGCATTGATCTTGGAATTGGAACGTAGAAGTTGAAGTTGGGTAAACTCTTTAAGGATGTTCTGGAGGTATATAAAAACGCAACAAAACTTTTGAAAATTTGACAAGATATAATTCTTACTAAATTAATGCAATTACCAAAGTTTGGGTTCGATTCACTGCACCGTTTAAGAATTATATCAACTTAAAGTTTGCACATTTTAATAGGTCTTCTTATGGAGAATTCATAAAATTCCATTTCAAGCCCTATTTAAACCTTGAAAAAACGCAACTAGAAAGTCCAGTTTTTTTATATGTAGTATAAATTATGTAATTTTTTTAAAATTATTTGGTCCCCTCAGGGTTTCAAATCCATTTACCAACTCCCTATCTTTCCACTTTCATTACTATCGCCTTTTCAGCGGGCCTACAGTTTATAAACGTGGGTTCCGAACCATCTTGGGTCACCACACTCTTTTAAAAAGACAAATGGAATATTTCCAGAGGTGCCGGCATCGGGGATTCAACCTGCGACCACGGAGTCCGCAGGCGCGCGCTTCACCCACTGAGCCACTGTGCGCCTTAAATTATCTATTAATTATGTTCAAAATTTATTATGATTCAATTCACTAAACAGTTACAGAGCAAAAAAATTATAAACTGTTACAAAACGCGCCGCGCCGCCTAACCTGCACCGCTCAACCGCGTCGAGTTGACGCTACGCTGGTGCGTTTTGCCGCACACTAGAACGCCCCAGCACCGCGCCTGCATGTAGTCAATTTCAGGTATATTTCAGTTTGGCATATCGATAACAAACGCAAGCGATTGTGAGAACGATCAGCGGGCGTTCAGACCGTTTAACTCAACGTACGAAAATTCAAACGAACTGAATAGATCTAGAACGTTCTACATAATCTTTTGCTGTAAAGAACAATTAAACATCTTTTATAATAACAGCACAATATTTGTTTAAAGTTGAAAAATATGTACCCTCAGATTTTGGGGTATTTATCAATGTTATCAACCTCTGTGCACAAAAAAAGTTTGGTAACATTGATAAACACGCAACTGCCAAACGAACATGAGATGGAGTTGCTTGCTACTTCCTATGGAAGCTATTCAGCTCGTCGCGAATGCCGTTATACAGAGCAGGTCGCACTAATATTAGTGCCACCGATGAGAATACCTCGTCTGTGTCAGTTTTGCTATGATTTCACATTGACAGCAGTGCAGCAGTGAAATGTTGCACCATATCGCAGTACTGATTGACAGTCCTCCTGACTAGGCGCCATCTCGTCTAAACCAACTGAACTAAAATTGGCTCTAGACTGGCTCTGCATCAGAGAGGACCTCTGTCTTCGTGAACGTAATATGGGGAAATCTCTGCTATGTGAATGAAATCACGCGCCTCGGTTTTTTGTCCTTATACGAGCATATTTTGAGCTGCACAAAGGTTCATTTGATAGAGGAAGGTTTATCGCGGCGCGTCGGCTCATCGCATCAGTCAAAAAAGTCTCTTTGAGACAGAAAAATACATTAAAATCTGCGGTTGTTTTTCTCGATTTTTTCTCTACTTTGGGCACTCATTTAACCTTCCTCTATAGAATGAGCCCTCACCCAGCCCAAAATCTGCTCAAATAAGGACAAAAAACCGAGGCGCGCAAACCCATGTTTCGACCCAAAATCTAGTAAGATTCTATTTCCTTTCTAGTTACTTCAGTAGGGTACAGTTCCCCCTTAAAAATCATGTTTCTTTCTTATAATATTTCTACATATGAATATATAGAATACATCCATAAACATGATTTCGACTTGGACCTAATCTGCTACTCGCATGATTAGTAGTCCAAAAAAATTTCTGTCCTCGACAATGTATTCCATACTAATTTAGAATATCAGAAATGGATTTCAATGGGGGGTTTTTTGTATGTGTTGGAGATGCACTTGAAGTTTGTAATCCAGTTTTCATCATTTTTTAATCCACATACAAATAGTGCAAACCTTTAACAATTTAAATTTTTCGAAAGGTTTTAAGAAAATATTGTTTGACCAGCCTAAATACATACTCTGCAATTGGAGTATACGTTTTGTGTGTATCTACAAAATAGACGCACAGTTTTTGAAAGAAACATGATTTTTAAGAAAAAACATATTTTTGAACTTCAAACAAATATTGTGCTGTTATTATAAAAGATGTTTAATTGTTCTTTACAGCAAAGATTCTGTAGACTTTACCGCATACAGCGATATGCAATATTAATACATTATGAATGTATAATCATGTTTAAACAATCGTTAAAGATGGAGAGATACCACTTTTGCACCAATTTTTGAGGATATTTTTCAGTATATCTTAAAAAATAAGGTACCCAGCGTAAAATCAAACTATATCACAGGATAGAGCAAATCTTTATCTTGAGAAACCATCCTTTGAGGTTCTAACGTCGACGTTTCTTTCGAACCAGAAAGCAAAATATCTTCGCCCGACATGAATTGGCGCCAGTGGCGCTCACCACTAGAGTTGGTCGGTGGGTCAGGCGACGCAGTGCGGCGGTCTAGTGTGCGCACATTTTTCGGTGGCGATACGTAGCGTGCCGGCGCTGGTCTAGTGTGCACACCTCCATTTAAACTACATAGAAGAAATCCAAAACAGCGTTGGTGCGCGGTGCAGGTCAGGCGGCGCGGCGCGGCGCACAGTGGGCCAGATCGACGCGCTAGCTGTTCATGAGCTAAAAAATCGAAGTCCTCATATCGATTTTTAACGTATGTACGATGTTTCTTAAATGTCCATTACATTCAAAAACGATAATATTAATTAAAGTTATTAAAAACTCTCGTTATAATAAGCGTTCAAAGATTAAACTTTTTCAGATACGATTTATCGTCGAAAAAATTCCTTTTCTTCAAAACGATGTCCTGGAAAACCTACTAAAGATTAAGTGCCCAATTGTTTTTGTATGAAGAATGTATATCTGTATTGAGAACGCACCAGGAACTAAACATTAATGTTCATAATTTGTTATAAAAAAAAATACTTAGTCAACTAAGAAATACCGTCAAAGTTTTTCACCTTTGACAAGGGATAAGTTAAAAGTGTTTATATAGTGTCGTGCTCTAACAAAGTGGAACATTTTCAGCAACGTCTCCTCTAAAAGATCCTACAAATTTCACACCCAAATCAATCCAAACTTGGAAATTATGATGGTTTAAACCGTCGCGTGTCACGTAATTCCGCGGCGAATCGCGTTGCGCGAGACGCATTGACGACCACTCAGCAACTCTTAAGAGTGTAAAGACCTAACCCAGACCTATCTTATAAATTTTTTAGATTATACAACAATTGATAAGCATTCGAACTTATTACTAGCTAACAGTTGAATCATTTGTATTTGAGAGATTATAGTAACAGCATCGTAGTATAGCATCAGAGCAGTTTTTCCATATTAAAGACCTGTATTTTACCTTTGTTAAGAGGAATTATAGTATAGATTTTTGTTTATTCATAGATAAACAGTGTTATAAACAGAAAATCCGAATGATCAATCGAATATAGCCAATAACTTTGTAAAATATAATACTTAATCTTGTTTGAATTTTTGTAATTTTTTAAATAAGACAGTAATAACACATTTTTGTTATTTCATTAAATATAATAAACTTCATTCATTCAACAATTATGAATTATTCTTGTTTGAATGCCTGAATAACCAGTTTTCAAATAATATTCATTATTCACACGAGTTTACAGACATTTCCGGTGGTGTAACAAAAGAATGTTTCGTACAGAAAGTAATCAGTACTCAGTCTTCTACAAATCTCAATACAAAAAATTTCAATAATTTCTATTTTTTAATAAAAAATTGTGTTTCCCTTCATTATTTATTTATAACTATATATTTTTTATTCAATAATATTATAGCTGATGCCGAGACGAATCCGACGATATATTTAATGTGGTTTTTGTTTTGAAATAATGGTGAAATATGCGTGAACATCTAGCGCGTCGATCTGGCCCACTGTGCGGCGGGGCGATCTAGTGAGCGAGGACCTTTATCGTGTTGTCTCTCACTAACATGGAAACGCGACAAGTGTATACCACTGAATATAGCTACAGAGGGTACAGTATTCGCAAAAGTTTAATGCAAAATATACTCATGAATGGCTTTCATTGCCATGTATTAATAGATTTAGAATTTCTTGTACTTTTGTCTCTCATTGTACCTCCAAAACATCCTTAAAAATGATTTGATATTTTAATTCGAATAGAAATAAACAAAAGTATATTCTGAGCACCAAATTTCGGATTCATAGAGTTATTATGATCTTATTATAATTTGGTAGTGTATTTACCGTAAATTAATTTCGCTCGCAGGAAATGAACGATCGGTTCAACGCTTCAGCAACTCAGTCGGTTGGTGATGACGAAAATAATGTTTTGAAGTTGATGTGGTTGGGGTTGATGATGTTGAAAACGATGTTTAAAAAATAACCACAATCCAGCGGGCTGGCTCGCTTTTCAAACTTTTCACTCCTTCGAATGAACGCACTTTTGAACTCTAATTTTGACAACTATTGACTGAATGTATTGACGACTGCTGATGGTGAATTGTTATTTTGACAACTATTGACTGAACGTATTGACGACTGCTGATGGTGAAGTGTGTACTGAGCTCTTAATGAGGAGCCATCCCCTTTATAGATCGATCAATCCTTTGTTCTTGGCTTAATTCTCATAAGGTGGGTACATCATCATCAATTCCTTTTAATCGATTTCTTCTTAATCGCAGTCTTCTCAGTCACTCTCTTCTTAATCGTGTGCATTGCTTTTTTTACCCTCCTCTTGGCTAGGTCATATTACTACGCGCATCTCATAGATCGAGGAAACAATTCATCACTCATCGATTCTTCTTAGTTACTTTCTTCTTAACCGTGTACATTGAATCTTTTATCATCCTCTTGGCTAGATCTGCGCATCTCGTAGATCGAGGAACAATCCGTCGCTCATCGATTCTTGTGAAAAATCATTGCAATCTTCAGTGATGAACAGGCTTCAACGAATATTCGCTTACAATTTATATTTGAAAATGACTCAATCATTTAATGAAATAAATTTCGCTACATATTTATTTCGTTCAATAAAGATTCAAGTTCAGAAATGAGTTTTCCTAATTTAAGTTCGACATTGACTATCAACAATAGTATTTAATAATTAATTTCTCGTACAACATTATTAGAGCAAACATAAAAAGAAATTGAAAAGGTATATGTTATACATGATTGATTATATCAATTATTAGCGATGGCTGAACCACCGGACGTGACAATATACACGAAATCCATGTGAAATGCAGAACACTGTAAGCGTCTGCCATAGGTGAAGCCGGCCCTCCCCCTCGCCGCCAACCAACCAATTATTACGTGCTTGTGAAGTGGCGACATCATACACACCCACCCAGTGTATCTGAGAAAAAGGTTCTCAAATTAAACAATATAATATTACATCAGGCGTGGGCACGAGTGGAGCTCCTCAAACGCCTGCTTCCCTCACTGAGCTTCCTATCGGTGGCGCTCCTCGCGGCTCCGATGCACGAAGCCAGCGCACTGCTTGCGACAGACGAAACGTGTCCTTCACAGTGTCGCCAGATTAACACCAAAACGGGTATCATGTACTCTCCTCCTTTCGCCTTCCACTATCGCTTTCCAGCACCATTTCTATTTTTCCCCGTGTGAAAATCCGTTACGGATACCTCGGCATCCTGGGGGATTACCAAGGTTATGTGTGACTCTCCTCGGGAGGGGGTCGACTCGCGGAAGCATACCAACGCTAAAACACACGCCCACCTAAGCTACATGGGAAGCGCCTGGATCACGCGAGTACTCAACAGGTCACTTCCCAGCTTTCATGCACCCCGCGGGGGTGGGGTTAACCTCCTCCGGCAATCTAATCTAATCGGGACACCGGACGGAGGGACTGTTCGTTGTCCCCATTCCTGGAGCCTTCGAATTGAGCTTCCCGAGCTCGGTCCACTCACAGCTCCCGGTGCCCCGTGCACTGCTCGGGGAGGGAGACTCGAAAGTCCCCGCCCAGGCCAGGGCAAGAGGGCGCCGACGACGGTAAGGGAGAGTCGTCGAAGGCGTATTCGAACGCCCCGACCCACCCCACCGCACCCCCCACGCGCCGCCCAGAGCTAGGCTCCGGGGGTGGCCGGCGCCACACCCTGACTAGTGTCTAAGGGCGCTGGTCCACCCCGGGAGGGGGCCAAATCCTCCCTGGGGGCCAGGGTCAGCCATCCCCCGGCCCGCAACATCCTCCGCCCCCAGGGATGGGGGCAAATTGGGGGACATCCCCAACCCCCCAGATAGGTGGAACATACTCTGGCGCGAGGGGGGAAACATCCCTCACGCCCTCCCCCAAACACCGCCCCGCCTCCAGGGAGACGAATCGGCGAGGGGGATCCACCGAGAAGGTGCGGTACCCCCGTATGGCCCGCAAGGCCATCCGGCGCCGCACTATCTCCAAGGGAGCGCGGCTGCGCCGGTTGAACTCGAGCGAGCGTTGCCGTACGGGTGCCCCATATAGAGCTATCGACTTCACCACCAGTGTCGCCAGTTGAGCTCCAAACGGAGCTCACACATTCTCCTCCTTTTCCCCTTCCACTATCCCATTCCAGCACCATGCGCACACTCCAACGTCCCCCACTAAGACCGTAGACCACGGTGCCCGTGCCGTAGACTGGACTGGTAATCAGAGAGGAGGTACTTGATTCCCCTCGATTGCTGGCGACCTGGCGACACTGCGCACCACCTCCGTGTAATCGCATTCCAGCACCAGGCGCAAGCTCCAACGCCCCCACTAAGTAGACCACCGTAGATGCCCATGCCAGTGTCGCCGGATCGTGGTGATCGAGGGGAATACAGTTTATCCCCTTTCTGATAATCAGACCAGTCTACGGCCCAGCACCGTGGTCTATGGTCTTAGTGGGGGATGTTGGAGTGTGCGTATGGTGCTGGAATGGGATGGTGGAAGGAGAAAAGGAGGAGAGGAAAAAGATGTCCATTTGAATATCTTCTGGCGACACTGGCCCGTGTCCGTAGGCTGTGGTCTGGTCATCAGAGAGGGGATACATCATCTCACCGTGATTCCCCTCATCTGGCATCACTGGACATTTCATAGTAGCGACAGATGCTGGTGGGGAGAAGTATGCGCTACGGTGGAAACGGTCTTGTCTCAATTGAGACAAAAATGCTCGTTATATTATATGTAGAATTTACAAATAAGTGGACTTGCTGTTGGATTGGGTTAGTTTTTTCCGAGCGATCAACTCTGACGAGATTCTCACATTCAACAATATTATAATATAATGTTATATTGTTTAATGTGAGAATATTTTTCTCAGATACACTGGGTGTTTCTGAACCAAATCCAAATCTGTTGGATAACATAGAAAAAAGGCAAAAATTTCTTGTGTCGTCAAGCGAAAATTTACCCGCTTTTCGCAAATATCTCAGAAACTAAGACCGAACGACGAGTATATATATGTGCAGGAAAAGGTTGTTCAGAATGTTGACCTTGATAACATATTTCAACGGCAACGCGATCGGAGCTTGGTCCCCCTTTGAAAATATTTACTTTAAGTTTTTTTAACTCGAAATAAAATTATATGTTTTATTATCGGTATTTAGTCATATTTTGCTTTTCGATTTAGGAAATTATGAACTGCAAAAAAGTTCTTATCATACTATGGCTGTGACATAAATCGTAAGGTAAAGGATTGATGTTTCCATACTTACTGTTTCTGTTATATTTACGTCTAAAAGCCAAACCGAAAAAGGAAAACGAATGAATTAACGGTTTTAGTAAGATTGACGTTACGTATTTTCCAGTAATTTAGACTTTCTTAGTAGCGATGACATGTTACGAAGTTTCCCAGATTATCTTTTCTACGATACAATGACCCCAATAATTATAAATAGTCGAACTGAGGTCGTGCTTAGACCTGACAAGTTCGTCAGAACTAGTAAATAAAACAAAAATTGTAAAATAAAATTTATATTTATTAAAAATTTGGACATAGTTGATTACTAAATATTAATTTGTTGACAATTTTTTCATAGCGATATAAGGAGAGTTAAAAATAACATTCAACTATGTCCGAAAGCCAAGACTAAAAATTCTAGTAAAGCGATCTTCGTTTGAAGAGGAAGTCGCTTGTTTATATCGATCGGCTTTAAATATCAAGTGAACCCTCAATATTTGCTTGTGTCAACTCGATTACCGTACCGAGAATTAAGATATCCGAGCTTGTCGACTGGATCGATCCAAAAATGTTTGAGAAACTATCACTATTTTTGTATATGCATATCGTAGGTACTTAAAAATTGCCATTTTTCACAAATAATGACAACACTTCTGTTGCATCGTACAACCTATTACTCAACTGTCCACTGTGTAAAATCGATCCTGAAACCATTATATTGGATTACCATTCCCATAATAGTAACATTAATATTGTCGGAAGATACGTTATGGAAGGTACACAGTGACTCACATTAATATTTATACAGTCCTTAACCTACGCCTGGGCAAATTCGTGCTCCGAGAGTCGATGACGTAGAATCGGCCACCCCCTCCCGGCCGGCCAGCGCGAGTTCGGCCAATCGCTGCAAGCCGGTTGGGTTAAGTTAGCCCTTGCCGTACTTTGACGAGCCAGACTCGTGATGAAGGTTTTTAACAAAGTCTAACAAATATGAATGTTACGCGTTTCATTTTAGATGAAATAAAATTTGATTCTTTTGTAATCAATATTTAAGCATTAAAATAAATGTAGCCATACAAAAAATATAGATTTTTTTCCCTTTCCGTGTACATAAAGACGTTCGAACCACTGTAACTGTAACAGAAAAGGTACAAGGGTGCAAGGGGTTAATAGGGTTAATTAAATTTTTTTACAATCTTCCCATAAAGATAGACATCTTATCTTATATTTGGTAAAAGGCAGAACAGTTGATGATCTAATTAATATTTCTCTAAAATATTATTAACTCCTATACTACATATATGTCTAATTCTAATATATAAATAATCCTGCTTTTCATATTTAATAGTTCAAATAATTCGTACAACCATTACATAGTAGTAGTTAAATATACAGGAAGGGCACTATAAACAGGTCACCTGAATGACTCGCTTGCTTTTGAAGATAGAAGAAAATGCGTTAGACCAAACTTACTTGATAACGAGGCGCTTGTAATCTGATGTCATTAATTTTTTTATAGGTGGAGACGTCAAGGAGATATGAAGGTCAACTCTGTTTTTTTTAAATAGAATGAGGTATTTTTTAATACATTTGTCAATGCAGCTGGACATTCGTTATAAAAAGTACTAACCTATCTATGTCGAAAAGTTAGTAGTTCAAGAGATATTTCAATTTAAAAAACTCTAAAACACCATTACTGCCGTACTAACATAAGAGTTTTTAATTTAACATTGAGAGCTTTTAAATTGAAATATCTCCTGATCTACTAACTTTTCGACATACATGGGTTAGTACTTTTTTATAACCAATGTCCAGCTGCATCGATTGATGCATTAGAAAATACATCATTCTATTTAAAAAAACAGAGTTGACCTTCATATCTCCTTGACGTGTCCACCTATAAAAAAATTAATGACATCAGATTACGAGCGCCTCGATATCAACTAAGTTTGGTGTGATGCATTTTCTTCTATCTTCAAAAGCAAGCGAGTTATTCAGGTGACCTGTTTATAGTGCCCCACCCTGTATATTGCAAAAATAAATTGTTGAATATCTTCTCTTTTACTATTGAAAATAAGACATGTAAAAGGAAATGAATCAGTTTTTAAAAACGATGTTAAAATATTACGTATGAGTAATATCTTAATAAACATTATTTGCACTCAAATTAATTCCTTTTAATGCGTTCCTCTACAACGAAACTCTTGAACTGTTAACACGATGTTTTATAATTCCTGATCACGTTAATCTCACAAGGAGAGGTCACAAAATGCGACTACATAAAATAATAAATTATGATGCATCTACCTGCGGAAATATGTTTATACGACATAATTATCGTAAATAAAAGATGGCAGAAGAAGAGAGCCAACAGCACGTGGTGTTCCTGGACGGTCAGCCAATCAAGTATTAAACCATGCTCATTGCTGTTTAACTTCGATGATCGGACGAGAATTGATTTTTTGCAACATTATATGGCCGTTGACTTACTGTACAGGGTGTAACAAAATTTAGTGTCATGGTTTTGGCAAATGGTTGTACACCTACGGATCGGTGGAGATTTGTTTAAAGAAATTGCCGCAAAATTGACTTTGACCTTGAAATTCAAGGTCATATCTTTTTATGCTTGTATCGCATTCTACTCGCCATGGGGACCAAACTTGTCAAAGGAACCATAGGTCGAAACTCAATCGTTCTCTTATAAAAGAATGTTAAATGTTTTAACGTCGTCTTTCGTTCCTTGAGTTGAGAACCATCATGGTTTATGGCTGTTAAAAATCGTCCTTGCACAGCGGCTTCGATTTGGCCACCATTATTTTGTAACGGAACGGATGTAAACAAATAGTTGACAGGAAACATCACAACTTTCAAATGACCACTGCCAATAATCAAAGTCTTTTCTGGTCTTTCGTGTAGTGAGTGTTAGACGTCAGTTATGCAAAATAGAAGAAGGAATTATAATGTGCGTCAGATGATTTATGCTATTGATGAAGCATTTGGAAATTACACCTTAGCCGCCATATATGAGCCCCTTAGTTGACAAGTGAATTAACTCCCTTTTCTTAATATTGTAGAAATTAGACTTCCGTGTAATATCGTACAAAAAATTAAATGCAGGATGCAAATTTATTGTAACCACATAAAGCGAAAGAATAGTAATTATATCATTATAACTTAAAATAAAATTCATATTTTTCTCAATAGTAATCAAACAGTAACGTAACGAATAATGAAGTGCCACTATTGCTCTGAATTGTGATACCACTTTTTTTGTGAGAAAGTGACTTACGCCATATGGCTATTAATGTATTAATAATCATATGTTACACATATGTTATTTTTAATGCACTACATAGTACTGTATACACTATGTATTAATGAAACTTATTCGTTGTTGGATCTTCACCAGTTTCTTCAATTTAAAGTCTTTAAAGTTTGAAAAAGTGCATGATGAATTCGAGGAATAAAAAGCAAATCTAACATATCCTTCTTTTTGGCCGCAGAAACAGGATACACAGATGGATATAAATTTTCTTGAAAAATTATAGTTTTTCTTGTATTAGAAATTTTCCTGTATTATAATTTCCTGCATTTTCCTGAATATTTAGTATTTCAAACTCAACACCTACATTTGAAAAAAATTCGTTTCTTTTCATTTCATAAACCACAAACTTGTTGGTCTGAATCTGAGTCAAAATCTGAATAATTCGGTAAAACGGATGTCCTAATACTAAGAACTTCTATTCTATAACCTTCGCTGCAATATCATTACTATGCACTAATTTTAACAGAGACAAAGCTATTTTTATATTACGATTTTGTCCAGTACAAGAATTACTATAAATAATTATTTTATCTTTATTATCAGCAACAGATTTAATATGTTTACCTAAACATGATGCTATTTCTTAAGATCCTCTAACTCTAGATGCTAATGATTCATCCCAAACATAAAAGTATCGTTTATTTTCACGTAAGTCGTGAATACCGAGATTATAACAGTACATATTATATTTCTCTTATAATATGTATCAGAAACTGGAAATGGTAATGCTTTCTGTAAATCGATACTGCATACATATAAATACTATTTGAACACTTTGCATTTTCTATATCCTCTTTTATAGAATTACGTACGATATTGCGTTCTGCTTTTCGTAAATGTAACTCAAGTTCATCTTAAAGTTTTTTAATAGCTTCTTAATTACTACTTTTTGCATCTAGTTTAATTTTATATTCATCACATTTTTAATGATTTCATCACAATTAAAATGGAGATTAAAACGCGTATTAAATATATGTCGATGCATGTGCTCTTTTACTGGTAGTAGATTTAATTCAGAGCATTTTTCTTCATACAACATACAGTCCCTGCTCACTTTATTAGACTCACCTGTATAATTATGATATTTCTATACGATATTGTACTATACGATTTGAACTTTTTTGGGAAGCTAGAGCAATTAGTTTACTAAAAAATGTGAAAAGAAATTTTTTCAAAAATTGCAATTGATCGGAATTGTTGAAAAAATACTAAAAGTTGAATTTTTAACTTTTTTATGTGGGCCTATATTGAAAATTTAAAAAATAAGTTTTGTAGATCTGCGTCAATTAAACATATTCTGAAAATTTCGTCAAAATCGGTCGACGTTGCAAGGAGCTACAAACATTTAATGATGGTAAAAATTGCAGATTTTCAAGATTTTCGGCAATAAATCGTGAAAATCTGCAATTTTTACCATCATTAAATGTTTGTAGCTCCTTGCAACGTCGACCGATTTTGACGAAATTTTCAGAATATGTTTAATTGACGCAGATCTACAAAACTTATTTTTTAAATTTTCAATATAGGCCCACATAAAAAAGTTAAAAATTCAACTTTTAGTATTTTTTCAACAATTCCGATCAATTGCAATTTTTGAAAAAATTTCTTTTCACATTCTTTAGTAAACTAATTGCTCTAGCTTCCCAAAAAAGTTCAAATCGTATAGTACAATATCGTATAGAAATATCATAATTATACAGGTGAGTCTAATAAAGTGAGCAGGGACTGTATACATTTTCTGAACATTGAGATTTTCATTTAGATACTGTCGGTTTGGATTGTGTTTACGTGTGTAATGAGATACATTAGCTGAAAAACTTTGAATATGATCGCAAACATTTTTAATAGTATCTTCACTGAGTTTCCGCGGATTTACCTTCTGTGTATAAGTATTCATATAATCGAAGTTTCCTTTAATCGAATGTAACAGTAGAGTAAGTCCATATGTTCCGTGGAATAATGGAGTAAGTCCAAGATATTGGACTTATGCCATTGTTCAAGATATTTTTACAGTCACTTCATTTATGATGTAAAATTGACTCTTATTTTTTATTAACATAAAAGAAAGTATACACAAGTTGATCAGTTAAATACAAGTATTCTTAATACTTACTATTTCTGTAAAAACTTCTTTTTTCGTAATTTTGGACTTATGCCACTTGTCAACTAAGGGGCTCATATATCGTGAATATTTAATTAATACTGGACAAGGAAATCGTAGGAAAGGATTCTAACCCAACGGTTAACCCTAACCCGTACCCGGTTAACCAAGGAAGGTTACTGTAACCCATACTAACCACGAGGGATCGGTTCCGAAATTCCAGAAAGAGCTGGTTAACCCGCTCGTAGCGGGTTACTAGTAGGTACGGATATATGAATGTGTAGGTAATATTTATATCAAATGAAAACACAATTATTTAATCTTTGGCGATTGCTAAAAATAGTATTTATGTATGTCTACTTTTATGCTATAGTAAGAAACTTATAAAAATATTATTAAAAAAGTAACACTAATAAATGTGCATAAAGAAAGAAAATGTACATAAGAAAATTAGTAGCATGGTTTCCCTAATGTAATAAGCCTTGCTTTTAAAATATTTTATCATTATAAGTTATTATTAATCGATATAACTTACTCGTAAGTTTATTCCACATTCACTAATAACACACTGAGATTTATTTTCAATCTCATCGAAACAAAAGTATTGTCGCACAGGATGATCAGGATACAATGCACTTTGATTAAAGTAGAGAAGAAACAGAAACAGAAGTCACAAATAAATATTCACGTAGAGTATAAATATGATATATTCACTAGTAAGAAAAGACTTCGTGCCGCATTCAATCTGTATTCCTCTAAATTCGATCGAGAAATACAAAGTCAGAATCGCATCTTCACAAACATTACTTTGTCGCCGAAAAAGTGACGATCGACGACTGATGATGCTACACAAAAAAGATCGGGCTGACGATCGATACAAGTGTCGCTAGGCAATATCAAAACAATACAGTCATGTTCATTTATTTATTATATCAGGTCATTAAGTATGAAACTTAACAAATAAAACACAAATTTCGAACACATTTGTCAAGTCACATTTGTCAAACAACCATTATAAATGACAACAATTCTTTTTGGTCATAAGGAACGTTATCGATGATGGAAATCATTTTTGGCTATTAGTAGTAGTAGTAACCATTGTCGAGGACAGAAATTTTATTGGGCTACTAATTATGCGAGAGTCAGAATAGATCAAAGTCAAAATCATGTTCGTGGATATATCCGAAATAGCACATTGATGTGGAGAACAAAAGAAAGGACTCGCGCGAGCTTCGAAAATTTTCCTTTCGTCCCTCTAATAAAATCATAGTCGTTACAGTAGAATAAGAAGCGATTGTGTAGGCAGTGCTAAGTGCTAATGCTCGCCACTCAAAAGTAACTGCGCCCGAACCCCGGTAATCTGCAATAACCAAATCACTTCAGCGTGTCTTTAGAGTACATTGACTATCGCCAGAAAACTCCGAAAAAATGCACGATGTCACCGAGTCATAAAGCAATAAAAACTCGACCGTATTCCCCAACATTATTACCATCGTCGGACTCGCACCCGGATCGCTTACCTGCGTATAGTAAACTGGTGCCCTACCGTTGAACCTACAGACGTGTCTTGGCACCTAGCTGCTATGATCTGGGCTACAAGATGCGTCAACTTTAAATAAAAATATCTGAAGATTAAGTCTACATAAAGCACGACATATTCGAGCGTTCAGAAACACGGTTTTCAGACCACAAAATATGACAGTAATTACTCTGTCCAACACAATCAATCTTTTTTCATGTTCCACAATTATTGTTGGGTAATTCTTATAGAGTTTTTTACGCTGATTCTGAATCTGCCCTTAATTTTCCCCCGAGACGCACAGTTCTTGAGAAACATGATTTTGAAAAAAAACATATTTGTCAACTTTAAACAAATATTGTGATGTGATTAAAAAAAAAAGATATCGAAGATATTGAATTATTTTTTAGAGGAAAAGATTCTGTAGACTTTCCTGAATACAGTGATATTCAATATCAATAAATTACGAACGTTTAAACATGTTTAAACAATCGTTAAAGATGGAGAGACAACACTTTTGCGCCAATTCTTGAGGATATTTTTCAGTTTATGTTAAAAAAGAAGGGTCCAGCGTAAAATCGAACTACATCACGCGATAGAGCAGACTTTTATCTTGAGAAACCATCCGATGAAGTTTGTAATGTCGACGTTTTTTTCGAACCAGAAAACAAAATATCTTCGCCCGACATGAGTTGTCGCCAGTGGCGCTCACCACTACATAGAATGGTCTGGGTTAGGTTGTTCGACGGGTTACGGCGCGGCCGTAACCATGATGGTTCTCAACTCAAGGAACGAAAGACGACGTTAAAACATTTAACATTCTTTTATAAGAGAACGGTTGAGTTTCGACCTATGGTTCCTTTGACTAGTTATCGTAGAATGCGATACAAGCATAAAAAGATTTGACCTTGAATTTCAAGGCCAAAGTCAATTTTACGGCAATTTCTTTTAACAAATCTCCACCGTTCAGAAGGTGTACAACCATCTGCCAAAACCATGACACTAAATTTTCTTACACAAATATACAAATGCGGTCTTCCTATATTTGGTTTAGAATCGAAACATGTATAAACTGGCGTACACATTTTCGGCGTATTGAATTTCCTGTTTGAGTACTTAATTGATTGTTTATAGCACATAATTCATTCTTATATGATTAGTAATACACAGTTATGCCAGAAATTCCATCGCAAAATCGAAGTATTCCTATTCATTAATACAGTAACAATCTATTGCTTTTCAAATTATACATATACAGTGTACCACGATAGTATTTGAACGCATTTTAAAACAGTATAACTTTTTTATGTTCGGACCAAACGACCTGACGTTTTTTTTAGCAATTAGAAGAATTGCTTTACCAAATGACATGCAAAACAGATTTTGAAAAAATTGAAATTGCTAAGAATTACATGAAAAAGTAAAAGAGGCACCATTTATAACTTTTATTATTAGAGCCCGTATTGAAAATTTAAAATATGCGTTTTGTAGGTATATGTTAGTTATACACATGCTGAAAATCTCATCAAAATCGGTTGACGCAGAAAAAAATAGACACGCATCGAAAGGAGTAAGAATCTCTGGATTTTAAGCAAAAACTGACCAAAAGGTTGCGGAAAACTATGATTTTCACCACATTTAACCACTTGTAGCTCGTTAATGGATTTTAATGAAATTTTCAGCATGTGTACCACTAACATAGATCTACAGTACATATATTTTACATTTTCTTTAAGGGTCCAAATAAAAAAAAAGTCTAAAAACATGCTTTATTTATTTTTGCATGCAATTTTGTAAATTGTAATTTTTGGAAAATCTTTTTTGCAGATCATTTAGTAAACCATTGCTTCTGATTGCTTACAAAACATCAGGTCGTTTGGTAAAATTATAAAAAGGATATACTGTTTTAAAGTGCGTTCATATACTTGTGGTTCACACTACTCGTGGTTTACTGAGTAACACTGTCCAACACCAAATTTGTTCCACAACTACTGTTGGGTGGTTCTTATAGAGTTTTTCGTGCTGATTCCGAATCTGTTTTTAATTTTTTTCCCTATACGCACAGTTTTTGAGAAACATGACTTTGAAAAAAAACATATTTTCCAACTTTAAATAAATATTGTGGTGTTGAATAGAGCGATATCAAATATTAATACATTATGGTTAAACACGTTTAAACAATCACTAAAGGCGGAGAGACACCACTTTCGCACCAATTTTTGAGGATCTTTTTCTATTTATCTAAAAAAATAAGGGTCCAGCGGAAAATCGAACTATACCACGCGATAGAGCAGACTTTTATCTTGAAAAACCCCCCTTTGAAGTTTATTAAAGTATTATTAAATTATTATTAGTATTATTACTAGTATTATTAAAGTATTGCTAACAAAGTCAGTTCTTGTATACAAATAACAAACAGTTCATTCGGATTTTGTCAGTGTAATAATCAATATGTCGTAGATGAAATGAAAGAGATCCACGTTGTATTTCTTACATAGTAAGGATGTTTTAAGACACCGATCTGGATTCTCAATTTCCTGTACGGTTATATCGGGATCATAATCTCCACGATTATCGTCAGTGGAATATTTTACAAGGAAGGGCTTTTCATAATCCTCACCCGCAAATATCAAGGCATTATAAGCAGATTTGGTGAAAACGGCAGTAGCATTAACCACTTGCTGGATATATTATTTAGGAGCAGACAAAATAGCATTATTAGATAGGAATTTTGAGCAGAATAAAGATTTACATACTCAAACAACTCTGGTCCACATACAATATATCCACTGACTTATTTCATGCATCACTGAAAAGATAAAAACTGGCCAGGAGATGCATGTGCGATTGTAAAGACAAAATAAGCATACTAATACTAAATACGCAGACAAAATAAGCATACGCATACTAATAACATTAAGGTAAGCTTTTTATTTACATAGTTGAATATAATCATGTAGGTATTATGAAAAACAAAAGCAAAAGGCAAAGTAAAAAAAAGTTTGAAGTCGAGGGAGTCGCCAGATGAGGTAGAAAGTGGCTTCATTTCCTCTCCTCCTTTTCCCCTTCCACTATCCCATTCCAGCACCATGCGCACACTCCAACGTCCTCCACTAAGACCGTAGACCACGGTGCCCTTGCCGTAAACTGGACTGGTCATCAGAGAGGGGGTACTTGATTCCCCTCGATTTTCTCAGTCTGGCGACACTGACAATGAGTCGCAGGGATTGGTAAACTGTTGTACAATTTTCTGTGGAGTGGGAGTGTTCTTAGGGAGTCGTCTTCTCAGATCGATTTAATCCGGAAGTATTACCACTTGGTATATTGAACGAAGATTGAGGGAAATCTGTTGATAAAGATAAAGATAAAGCTTTTACAGCATATTTTTCGGCAAAACAGGCTAAGTTATGAAACCCCCTTCCGCTAAAAGATATAGGGGACAAGAGAGAGAGGAAGGAATGAAAAATTTCCTAATGAGCCTCATCCCAGACCTCATGCAGTTGAATGATGTTCAACTGAGGAGTTACAAGAGGAGAGCTTTGCTCCTCATAGATGAGGTTGATGGAAGTTCAACAGATTTCCCTCAATCTTCGCTCAATATACCAAGTGGTAATACTTCCGGATTAAATCGACCTGAAAAGTCAACTCCCTAAGAACAATCCCACTCCACAGAAAATTATACAACAGTTTATCACTCCCTGTGACTTCAATCTTTTTTTACTTTGCCTTTTGTTTTTGTTTTTTATAATACCTACATGATTATATTTAACTATGTAAATAAAAAGCTTACCTTAATGTTATTAGTATGCGTAATAACATAAAAAAAGATAATAAAGATAATAAATAAATAATAACCTACATAACCTAAATACATAGACCACATCGAAGAGTGCAATGCACTCAAACTACAAAAAATAATGGCTAAATCATTTAAATGACATGAACTGCACAAACTTACCTCCATGAGTCGCGCGAATCGTACGATCCATGCGATTGTTCTGCTTCGCTTCCGATCGAGCCGATTTCAGTCGACCACGAATCGGCCCGTGTGCGGCTCTCTACTTATAATTTTTATTTATAAAATTTTTTATTTCACACTTTTTTGTGGTACGAGCAAAATTTGCAAAATTTGTTTTCAAGTGACCAATCGAGAGACATACCCTACAAGAAAATGCAAGTTTCGTCCTAATTGGTCCACATACATGAAATAATTCATTTTTCGCAAATAAAATCGTAAGGAATAAAAAAATGCAAAATTTTTTTCACGAGACCACCCCGAAGACATACTCTACAAGAGGCAAAAGGTTTCGTTCCGATTGGTTCATCCATCTCGGCGTAATCGGTGATTTCTTACCTCCATGAGTCGCGCGAATCGTACGATCCACGCGATTTTCCAACTTCGCTTCCGATCGCACGCGATTAGAATCGCGGCGATTTCAGTCGACCACGAATCGACCCGTGTGTGGCTCTCCATTCATTTGCATTGGAAGTCACATGGTGGGGGGAATCGCATGCGACTGGAATCGCGTCGACCGAATCGCCGCACTATGGTCTGGAAACCCGTTTTTCATGGCCAAAAGTATTTTAGCGTTATTTAAAGTTGAAGCTTATAGTATGATAGGTCGTTGAATTCGTTTCGACACCAGCAATAATATTATAAAGTCAGAAATATATGGTAACGTTTAAAAAATTGACGTGATTACCATTTTTATAAACAAAAAAAAATTTTTTTTAATTTTGTATATTGAAATTTATAGATATGTAAATACTGATCAACTTTTGTTGGAAACATTTTTTTGGCAGATCGTAGGAAATGTCTTAAAAATCGTGTTAACAGTACTATTCTGCCGCAGGAATAACATAAGTAATAATACTAGCACAAATAAGATAAATACATAAATAAAATCACTAATGTATTAATGTATATCATATATATGCATTATTTATAAATGTACATAAACTATAAAAATATATAAAATATAAATACGAATGATATAATCAATAAATGTACATACATATACATTTAGAGTGGACCTTATTTTTTGACCAAAGAATTTTTTCCCTTTGACCCCTCAGAATTGTGACAAATGTTGAGAAAATGGGAAATCGGCGCGCAACGAATTTGAAATTTTTTTTTAAATCTTGACAAATATATCGTTGAATTTCGTTGCGCGCCGGTTTCCCATGAACCAATCTTAAATTGATCACACTTACACACAATAAAATTATCACTTTTCGCCGTTTGGACACACTGCACTGTGCGACGATTCTTCGACATATTACGAATTTAACAAAAGACGATCGGTAAACAATCGAACGGAGATGAGGCTAAACAAAATTGAAAACAAGCCAAACCCGTGGCAATTGTTCTGCATTGTTATGCCGCCAAATGGTTGTGCAGTAACGGGCAACGATGAAAAACTACTTACAATAATTGTATATACAGTGTGGACCACGAATTGTAAGCAGTAGAGATTACTCTGTTATTAGCAGTCCCATAAAAAATGTTTCTATTACATATAACATGGTTTCAAAAGAACTTTCACACGATTATAGCAAACTTTTTGTACAAAAACTAAAAAAACAATTTTTGCAATATTCTTATGTTATGATACTTACCGAATTCGCCTTGACAATTCGAGATAATTCTCTAACAAATAGGCGTAAAAATAGATCTTAAAAAATTATGAAAAAAAGAGTTGACAAAAAATTTGCTATAATCACGTGAAATCTCTCTTGAAACCATGCTATACCTGATAAAAACATTTTCGATCGGATTGCTAATAGCAGAGTAATATCTACTGGTCACGATTCGTGGTACGAATCCGAGCTACTTGTTCGGAAAAATGCAGGCTACTTAAAAAAATCAGAAATGTCTACAATTTCATATGCAAAAGGTCCCATTTATGCCGATTTGTGCCGTTTTTGTAAAACCGTTCTCAAAGTTTGTCAAGCAGCTGCAAGCGAACGCGTTCGGAGCGCCTGAAAATCCCGGTTACTATTTATTAAAAACGTTGTACAACTAAAACGGGCAGAAACGGGCAAATGAAACTTTATACACTATATTCAGAAATGTCTATAATTTCATATGCAAAAGGTTCAATTTATGCCGATTGCTGCCGTTTTTGTAAAACCTTTCTCAAAGTTTATATTGTTTAAATTTTTCACTATTTGTTTATGGATAAAAAGATGTTAACAACAGTATTACACACCTAAAATATACCTGCTGACATACGAAATTATCATTTAAACTTGTATTTTGATAGTCTATGATGACTATTTTAAACTTTTTTTTGAATCTGAATTTTAGGATGTTTGTCCTCAAAACGTTATATCTCAGCAATGAATAATCGGAAAGGATTAATAATTTGGATTTAGAAGCTTTGAATGGTTGTTACTCTGTTCCAAAAAAAATTTTTTGAAAATCTTTATCTTGAAAAATTGACTTTTGGCCACGAAAAACGGGTTTCCAGACCATAGTGCGCCGATCGACCCGTGTGTGGACGGCCTTAGAGATATGCGAGTCCAAAGTTGAGATTTCTGTAATATCGGCTTTTCCAGCCATACTTAAAAATCGCTGTGCAGTCTATTATCAGCGATGTGGGTTTCTCTACCATTGTTAATATTACTTAATTATGTTTTAAGCAGGGAGCAAAAATAACAGTTATTCTAAAATTTTCTACGATAAAAAACATTAATATAAAGATTATTATTGAAATTCAAGATAATGTACACACAATATAAAGAAAAAAATTCGAAGAACTAAATGCTTAAAAAATATCAAATAACAATTATTAGTGTCCAAAAAAATGGATCCTCCTCGATAACTGTTATCGATGAAGAGAAACTGTTTCGATTGCTCGAAGCTGTTATTGATGAAGGAAGTTCATTTCGATCGCTCATAACAGTTATCGGTGAGAGAAGTTCGTTTCGATCACTCATAACAGTTATCGATGAGAGAAATTTATTTCTATCGCTCATAACAGTTATCGAAGAGAGAAACTTATTTCGATCGCTCATAAGAGTTATCGATGATCGAATTTCTTTTCACTTGTTCATAATAAGTATTGATGAGAAAATTCGTTTTGGTTGCCTATTTAATTATTGAGTTGTCTACTCTTTTTCGGATGGAGCAAGTCTGTGAAATTCATTCAGAAGGTTTCGTACAACAAGACGAATCAACAGACCATAAGAACAACACAAAATCTGTTGGTTTGTCATATTAAATTTTGATTGTAACAATTAATTTTACGAGTAAAAAATGTATGAAATAATTTATTGCCTACTAATGATAACTATTACAAATTTCCGTCATCAATAACTGTCATGAGCGATCGAAATGAACTTCTCTTATCGATAACTGTTATGAAAGATCGAAATAAATTTCTTTCATCGACAACTGTTATAAATGACCAAAATAAACTTCTCCCATCGATAACTGTTATAAGGGATCGAAATAAATTTCTCTTATTGAAAACACTTATAAGTGATCGAAATGAATTTCTCTCAGCGATAACATTTACCAACAAGAGAAAAAATTTTCGGTTACTTTTAATCCTTATTTGTAACCAATTCGATTTTAGTCGATGAAATACTTGTTATTCTATGACATTTTTTCTTTTTGATTATAACAGTTATGGTCCCTGGTTTTAAGTCAATATTTATCTTGATTATACAGTACATCCTCTACAAACGAAAAAAGGCCGTACACGATAAACGCAAAAAAAAATCCCCTCCAATTTAGTAATCTGATCTCGGCTCGGTTAGATCGGTGTGAACGACTACTAATACGACGCGGAGAATCGCAGTCGTCGGCACAATTCAAAGGCCCGTGCGATTAATTGACGATGGACGTTTGGGGCGCAAGGAAGGACAGCGTATGGGAAAGAAAGAGGCGCGGAGAGCAGTGTCGCCAGATCGAAGAAATCGAGGGGAAGACAGTATACCCCCTCCCTGATAACCAGACCAGTCTACGGCATGGGCACCGTGGTCTACGGTCTTAGCGGGGGACGTTGGAGTGCTGAAATGGGATAGTGGAAGGGAAAAACGAGGCGAGGAAAGAGATATCCATTTGGATATCTCCTGGCGACACTGGCGGAGAGTCGCAGTCGCTTCGGCCGTAGACGCTCTTCTCTACGTTCGGCTCGACCTATGCAGCTCAAAAAAATAGTGTCTCGACTACGATCAATGCAAACGAATCCGCCTGACAATGAGGCGTTTATAGCGGATTTACTGCATTACTCCTACTTCATACATTACAGCTGTAACATTTAAAAATGCGAGACGCATCTAAATTGTATGATTCTTCAATGTGTTACGTACGGAGGCTTTGACACTTCTGAGATTTTTTTACAAAATAGGTTAGAATCATAGCAACATTTTAGAATTTTTTGGCAGGTGTTAACCCAGGGGAAGATAGTTAAAAAAATTTCCAAAAAATTAATTAATTATTTTCAACTATAAATAATTAGCAAAAAATTCTAAAAAAAATCTGAAATATAGAGTGTATCTATATCTTTTGTTTGCCGTTTATCCCATGTCGATACCTTTTCTCGTTTTAGAGGAAATTGCATTTAAGTGCGGGGGAATTTACCTCAATATCACCCCTATCGGTAGGGGTAGACATTTGACATTTTACACAATGTTTTTTTTAGACATAAAACAATGTTTTGAGACAGGAATCAGGTAAATCAGAGCGGGGGCCGCTGGCACATGCTGATCCGGCTATACCCTTTTCAACGATATGTATATGTACATACATAGAATGCCTACGTACATAACCACATATGTATGTATGTGTACGTACATAAATATAACCATATCACATTAAACCACTCATTATTGGATTAGATGCGATTATCGGATTCATGTTCAAATTAAACTTTTTATCACTTTTTTTTTAATTTACATTTTTATGATTGTACCTAACTACCTGATTTTTTATAATCAATTAGAAGCATTGGTTTGCGAAATGATATGCAAAAAAGATTTTCCAAAAATTATAATTTACAAGGTACATGCAAAAATAAAAAAGGAATTTTTGTAAACTTTTTTATTTGGGCACTTAAAGTAAATTTAAAATATATGTTTTGTAGATCTATAGTAGTTACACACATGCTGAAAATTTCATCGAAATTGATTAACATACACACGAGCTATAAGCGGTTAAAGATGGTGAAAATCATAGTTGTACACAACTGTTGATCAGTTTCTGCTTAAAATCAACAGAATCGTACATCTTTCGTTGCGTGTTGTTTTTTCCTACCTCAACGAAACGTTCAGTATGTGTATAACTAACATAGATCTACAAAACGTATATTTTAAATTTTCATTAAGGACCCAGAATAAAAAAGTTTTTTTTATTTCTGCATGCAACCTAGTAAATTGTAATTTTTGGAAAATCTTTGGTAATTATTTAGGAAGAGGCACTCCTCTCCGATTTTGATGAAATTTAAATATGTTATACAGGGTGAGTCTCGTAACGTGACGATCTCAAATAACTCGTAAGCTATTTGTTGTACAAAAACAATGTTGAAACAAATGTTGCATGGTTCCTAGGGGGACATACAGTGCTGCAAACTGATTTTTGTTACTTCGATTTTTTATCAAGATATGAAGGTCACCTTCCGTTTTCTAAATGGAATGCCCAATATTTTTGCTCGAACTAGGATGAAGCACAAAATTCTACGTAAAAAGGTATTGACCTCCGTGTATCATAAATCTAATAGTTAACGACATATTATCGACATAATTTCCCATATGTATAATAGCTGTTACCTGGAACCTAGTAGGCATCCTTCAACGTTATTTCTCCCTGCTCGTAACTGGTGATATTATACTGTAACTATTGTCGCCTACAATAACTCCGAAAGTATGATGTATTTCTGTTTGTATGCTCGCCACTGTAGCTGACAAATGAGGAGTTGTGTTTCCAATAGTGGACAATCACTTCATAACGCTATGCCGCCGTCTATCTCATTATGTAGAAGCGAAAACATTCGACAGGGTGACCTAACAGTACAGGGCCCAAGAGGAACATGTACTTTACAGTTTCATTGACTGCTGTGTCAACATGTGCTGTACTGCTCTCGAAGTTACGATAGGTCAATTCAGCAGGGAGCCAGGGTGTTAGAAAACCAGGTGTTTGCTGAAAACATGTAGCAACAAATGACAACAGTCGCCTGTATCCAAAGCATACTGTACAATTACCAACACAGTGTACTTTTTACAGTGTAACATGAGACATTCTAAAATTATTATACAAATGCGGAAGTAGAATAAATACAGTCTCGCTTCAACAAAATGACAATTAAAGAATAAAATCTTCCAGCTTGATTTTATTGTTTTATTTTGATAGATGTAGCTATTATACAGTAATATTTGAATGGAACTACTTGAATATGTGTACATATACTACTTGAACAAATGATGGAAAAAAGAGAACGAGAAATTGTGGAATGATTATGGACAGCTCTAGAACCCAAATTGGAAAACAATGACCCCACTTAAATCTAAGAAATTTGAGAACGTAAGAATAATAATTAAAATTTCGAAAATATAGAATATTTTGGTCCGATTTGATTTATATGTTCAATACATTAGACAAAATTAGTAAGTGCCCTTTTACCACGTTTTTATTAGCTCGCTTTCTTGTCTGTCTGTCTGTCTGTTCGGTACAAATTTTGCAATTGATTTTAAACTAACTTCCCGATGATCTAGAGGCTTGAAATTTTAAACATAGCTCAGAACTGGATGACAATGCAATATTAAAAAAAATTGTTTAAAAAAGCCTATGCGTTCAGGCGATATAAATTATTAATAATTTGAACCTTTGCACCCCCGCCCGCCGCGTGACGTAGTACGTCTTCGCGTTCAGCGTCCCCACTCTACTACGTGTTCCCACTCTGACTCATCCCCACTCCACTGACCCGCTTCGCACCGAAGGAGCTCAGTGTGCGTTCGAGCTCCGTGCGGTGTTTACAAGGTTACTACGTATTATTATAGTATAATGTTTGTTTACCAAGCGAAAGAACAGTTACACCGAAACTCTCCGTCGAACCTTTATCTTTGACATTTTACCACGGCGTTCGTTTTCGATATGACGCGTCGCAATACCGTCTGAAATTTACTACATGTCTCTGTTATAATCTCATAAAAATGTTCAAAATCGATTGTAAAATTTCACACATATAAGACTAAAAAGCAGAAAATAATTATTTAAATAAAATAAAATTTTTTAAAACTCCACGTTTAAAAAACGGACTAAAAAGTATAAAATAATTTTTTCTAGCCCCATACAGATTCCTAACCCCGTACAGATAGTCCTGAAAATTTGTGATTGTGAATTTTGAATAACTATGAAAATACTTATAAGATCTAAAACGAAAAACGTGGGGCGCATGCAATAGATAATTGATGCATGAAGACCAAAATCACTAACAATTTTATTGCACTGCAAATAATATGAACTGTTTTGCAAGTTTTCTCAGCGGCAGCTACTCTCTACACTCCTTACTATGTATTATCTTGCACCCCACGTTTTTCGTTTTAAATTTTACAAGTATTTTCATAGCTATTCAAAATTCACAATCACAAATTTTCAGGACTATCCGTACGGGGTTAGGAATCTGTATGGGGCTAGAAAAAATTATTTTATACTTTCTAGTCCGTTTTTTAAACGTTAAGTTTTTAAAAATTTTGTTTTATACTTTTTAGTCCGTTTTAAAACGTGGTATTTTTTAAAAATTTATTTTTATTTAAATAATTATTAAAAATTTATTTTTATTTAAATAATTATTTATTTAATAATATAGGTCCTTTCCAAATTTCAATAACTTGTTTGACATTATATTAGCGTGTGTTATCCTATTCAAGGTAATGTGGGGTCACAGAGACCCCATGCTTCAGATTTTTGAAAAGGATTTTTATATGAATAAAATTAAATCTGTTTGTTTACTTTTTGTCCTGTGTTATTCTTTATCCCAAATTTATTAAAAACGATGCTATTTATGAAATTCATTTGTCGGGGTCTAAGAGACCCCACCTTAATATTTATGTGTCATTAGATCACACCTTGCGAGGGTTAAACTACACAAATATTTGTGAAATTAAGATACACGGGCAACCCTGTATTTAATATTACATGGATTCTGATCCGGATTCGTTTATTACACGTGTCCACACGTATTTGCATACACATAAACGCAGGGATCCGGAATCTCTCTGGTGTTTACACGAGTAATAAACGAATCCGGATGTTAATCGATGTAATATTAAATATATAGGGTTGCCCGCGTATTTTAATTTCATAAATATTCGTGTATTTTAATGCACGATGATACAACGTCGAAGAATTTACTGTGGAATTTCTTACTGTCTCGCATGAATCTCGCTTCTACCATCAACAGTTGAAAAGAATTTGATCAAAAAACATAAACGCATGAGTCGCCGGATTCCAACGTGCCGAACGGATCCGTCTTCACGGATTCGTAACACGTTTCATGTACCACGTGTACCCGTGAAACAGAAATACACGGGTCTTAAAAATTATACGGATAGAGATCCGAATTCGTTTACTACAAGCGTACCCGTGTATTTAGATACAGGAAAATGAAATAAATGCTATTGCTATTGGAGGTAACGGAAATAGAGCTTCAAGTCAAGCTAATCAGGAAAGGGACGTCATTACAAGTGCAAGTTGCAGTAATACCGTCCAACAGCCGAATGCCACCGAATCGCGATTATCACCGCTGTCTAAGACAAACAGTTTTTTTTATTGTTATTTAACGTCGCTTTTCGAACTCCTTTCCGGAATTATTCACGACGGGACCTACAGTTTTTATAAGATGGGTTCCGAACCACCTTCGGCACCACAGTCAAACAAACAGTTTTCTTTCCATGTGCACAGCTATGGTACACCGCCATGATACACCGCCTTGTTCACAGCTTTTGTCGCCGCTCGACTATACCCTATACATACGTAATACGTAATAGTTAGGCATGTGCAGGCCACCCGATATTCTGATTCGGGTCGGGTCGCAGAAAGTCGGGCGGGCTCGATTCGGGGCGCGATACTTCATGACACATCGGGCGGCCCGAGATTTTTGGACGGCCCGAGCGTTTCGGACTACCCGGGCCAGTGTGTCCAGACAGGGGTAATCGAAAACGAATCGAGGGGAATACAAGTACCCCCTCTCTGATGAGTACCGCGCACCCGAATCGAGTCCGTCCGGCTCTCTTCGACCCGGCCCGACGATTCGGGCGCTCGAAAATCGGGCGGTTATTATTGTTACTAGTAGATTACTAGTAGAATTTATGGTTGGAATTTTGTTGGGCCTTGGTTGCGATATTGGTTGGCCAACCGTTAGAAATATCGCCTTTGTATGCAGGTGGGCCAACGTCATTATAATACGAACGGCCAACTAGGTCCGCTAGCATATTAGGTTGTTGTACTTTTATGTAGAGCACAACAAACTGCATCGATTGGTGCAGTCAAAAATGTAGGTTTCCATTTTAAAAAATAGTGCAGTTGCATTTTTCTGATTCACCGATGCACAAAAGTGCATAAAATTAGTTGCATAGTATGCACCGTCTGATGCCATTCAACTTTTTCTTATAACATTTTCCTCCATTCCCGACCGTTTAGGAGGTACAGCCTGTTCCAGTTGCGTGGGCACGCTGTATATTGTTAATGACGAGTATTTTATATCAAATTATTCGTAAAATTCAGAGCTTTCCAATGATATACAGTTCAAAAGGAATGATCACTGAATGAGGTAATAATGATACATTAAAAGAATTACGAAACAAAAGGCCGCGAATTTAGTTGCCAACCTAATATTATTCTGATCTTCCCTTTTACGATTATTTTTACAGTGTATCATAAATAATATACATATAAACAATGTATTTCCAAGGTAAAAATTGGGAAGGAAGGAAAAACTAATTACGTTTTCTTAACTACGTTTTCCACGTAGATGCTATGATCTGGGCTACGTATGGTTGGGCCAATTTAGTATTATCATACTTTTTTGTTAATTAACCAACTATAATAATTGTAGGCTCAACGTTGAATATTCGTTGGCAAATTGTCATAAAGTCTCGTCGTAAGCCCAATGTTGCGGATTTGTAGACAAACCCACCAACCATATACCAATCAACTCCCAACAGTTAGCCATAAATGCTACTAGGGTAACCAGTCGCATTTAATTACATTGGTTTGATTTTATGCGATGTTCACCTCGCCGCTATCCTCGATCTTCACTCCTTCACTATAACCGTACCCTAACAGTGGTTTGTCATCTTAAATATTAGGTGATCTTTCTACTTGACCTTTCATTTCGTCGATAGCGAGGTGAGCCTTAACTTGAACGTCGGACCCTCGTTAGATCTGATATTGTCGATTCCCGTCCCAGAGCGCGTCCAGTATCGCTTGAATCTGATTTCTGCCGATCAAATTTTTTCCCATCGAAGCATCTTCAAGAGTAGTCTATTCCCAGAGGGGAAGAACGCTCGCTTTACACGAAAGAAGTTTCTGCTGTATCGATTTAAGTTTCTTTTCTCGTTCCCTGACAAATCCCAAATGTAAATGCGCCGGTGAACAGGGACGACCGAATGGAAGTTAGTATGATTCAATGGCGAACTTCTCTTACATCGACGTTTCGATCATTATCGATCATTCCGTGGAAAAATGGATACCATAAATCCACATGGAGCGCGAGTTCACATTCCAGCGTTGCATTCCACGCGCATTCCGTTGCCCTAGTAGCATTTATGGTTGGCATTTTGTTGGACCTTCGTTGGGGTATTCATTGGGCAACCGTTAGAAATGTCGCCTTTTTATGCAGTTGGGGCAACAATCATACCCAAGATAAGGTAAACGTTACTCAACGTGACCCACACAGGGCCCACTAACATATTATTCTGATTTTCTCTTTTATTATTATTTTTATGGCATATCATAAATAATGTACAGGGTGAGTCACCCAAGACCAGCCACCTGAACAACTTTTACATTTTTCGAGATAGGAAAAAATGCTTCAGACAAAAGTTGTTCGGTTTCAAGGGGCCCATTACGCGGTCTACATAACTTTTTATGAAGTGAAGGTGCTTAGGAGATTAGAAGGTCAACTGAGTTTTTTTTTTAATGGAACCACATATTTTTGAACTCGTACGATTGTCATCCTTTTCGAGACAATTTCAACGACATAGTCATTCAAGGTCGTAAACTTTAAAATTGATAAAAAAAACAGAAATTTATCGTAAATTGACATAATTTAGGGCCTATGTTGGGGATTTGTAGGCGACACCACTAACCATGTTCCATCTATGTAACTCCCAACCGTTGACCAACCATAAATACTATGTACTAGGGGGTGTCCACGCAGCGCAAGAGCAACACACTTCTCGAAATTTCCATAGAGCCACCCACATTTTCAGGACTTTCTTGAGAAATATTAGCTTTGCCATACTTTTCTACTTACGTTTACCTCTTGTCAATACTGAATGGGAATACAATGTCCTACCTGTAGCGGCGGATCTACGGGACATTCCATGCCAAATCGATCACTTTTTGCAGGCACCATCGTCGATTTTGTTCTAAATGAAATATGTTGTAGTCCATGTGAAATTAAGGGGGGCGGAGGGGGGGGGGGGTAAGTCTCCATTTTGCCGGTTTCGAATTTTTTAAAAAATGGCAGGCCTTCAAAGTTTTCAATTTTTGCCCATTTCGACGAAAACGTGCCTCACTTACGAATTTTTATCTCAGGACCTATTTGTCCGATTGAGCTACATTTTTTTATTTTATTCGGAAAGGAGTGGGCTATTAAAAAATAATTTTTTCAACCCCGAAAATCAACTTTATAAAGTTGAAAAATTTAAACACATTCTTTCTTTACGTTTTTTCAATGATGAGGCTCAGTGATTTAAATTTTGAAAAAATATGGTAATATTCCTTGAAGTTTCCCTTTTAAAATGAGCCCTTGAAAAAGTTGGTATCGTTAAAATTCGCGTCACAATGAGCTGGTAAAGTACGCCGTGTACCTCCATTTCAGGTACAGGCGAGTCGAGCGCACCGCTATTATGGTCCGTATACGATGGGGTCTTTGTATGCTAGTGCGCAATTCAAGTAATGAAATAGTTTTTCTTATATTTTTTCCATAATCCTTAAGTCCACCCCACACAACGATCCTATTCATACTTCTTACCATAAACCCTCCTTATCCCTCCCCGATGGAAGAAAAACCACCACCTTCTCATGATTTCCATTGAGCATCGACACCTTTTTTGTGGAACATGTATGATTCCTATAAAAACTAATATCTATAAATGAAGTTATGATTAAAAAGGTGTTGATGGCCAAAAGTGGTTACTAATATTGTTCTCCAGGTATAAATAGAGTTATTTAGCCTCTACCTGAAACGGAGGTACACGGCGTACTTTACTAGCTCATTGTGACGCGAATTTTAACGATACCAACTTTTTCAAGGGCTCATTTTAAAAGGGAAACTTCAAGAAATATTACCATATTTTTTCAAAATTTAAATCACTGAGTCTCATCATCGAAAAAACGTAAAGAAAGAATTTGTTTAAATTTTTCGACATTATAAAGTTGATTTTCGGGGTTGAAAAAATTATTTTTTAATAGCCCACTCCTTTCCGAATAAAAGAAAAAAATGTAGTTCAATCGGACAAATAGTTCCTGAGATAAAAATTCGTAAGTGAGACACATTTTCGCCGATATGAGTAAAAATTGAATACTTTGAAGGCCTGCCATTTCTAAAAAAATTCGAAATCGGCAAAATGATGTCTTAACCCCCCCCCCCCCTTAATTTCACATGGACTACAACGTGCCTGCAAAAAGTGATCGATTTGGCATGGAATGACCCTTGGGACTTTACTGTACAACCAAACACGACTGAATGAAATATTAGTACAAAATAATGGACAAAAGTAGTAAATAATAATGCACGAGTTCAAATAACTTCACGACTCGTCAATATAATAAATGTACTGCAACCACTGTAAACAATTTCGACTTATTGTCAACGTTGTTTCAAACAATTCAGTTTACAAGTGAAAAATTACGTTTATCGAAACGTATGCGACTGTAGATGTATCGCACAGATATTTAAAAATGTCTAAAAGGTCAAAGTGCATGCAGCTCGCTAATATTCGAACATTTCTCATCGCTGTACATGTAGGCAGTAATGAAACGAATGGATCCTGTAACGTCCATTGTAATAGACTTTCGAGCAAATAGGCAAGGCAGTATGAAAAAAAACCCTTTGTAATGAATTTCTTTGTGGTCGGCATGGCAGTCGTAGCGTAAACTCAACTTTTGGAGCTACATTCAGCAATTAAAATTTAAACCAGCCTCGGAGAACGTGACATTTACCCTTTTACCACTAAAGGTGACTGAAGTCATTCAACGTCAAACACCCACCGTGTATTGAAGTCAACTATAGACTTCAAAACTGCAGGAATGTTTACCAAGCCACGAAAGTTTGATTGTTCCAATACGTAGTTTTTCATGATTTACCACATATTAATTTGGTAATGTTTCACTACACCGCCAATAATTTGCATACTGCGAAAAAGTATTATTAGATTGTTGCATATGAAATGTCAGTCAAACTGAAGAACAACTACTTCCACTCCGATTTCGATGATTTTTGGATATGTTCTGAAACTCAACATTTTGAACAACTTTTTCCTATACATACATATACAGTGGCTCTTACTAATATTCGAATACTCCTAAAAACACGATAACTTTTTAAATATTGGACTGTACGATTTGAACTTTTTGGGAAGATAGAACAATTAGTTTATTACATGATGTAAAAAGAAATTTTTTCAAAAATTGCAGTCAGGCGGAATTGTACAGAAAATACCAAAAGATGCATTTTACAACTTATTTATGTGGGCCCATATTTAAAATTTTTTAAAATATGTATAGGGTTAGGTATTCCTATTACCAACTTGGTACACACGATGTAGTTGTATAAGGATTTTTATTCTCAGCTTACAGCACGTATAATCAACTCAGTCTCGACTGACTCTGGTTAACAACTAACCAGGAGACACCGTCGAACCCTCTTCTTATTCAGTCTATCTCTCCTTGTCTTTTTGGGAGAAGGAAAATCCCTTCCAAATAATGCTGGTTTCCTCCAGACCTTACGCACGTGGGGGTCTTCCGGTCGCGGACGACCGCTGCCCTCTCGTCGAAGGTCCTTCGGTTCTCCACGATTTATGGTACCCGTATGCTGCTATTGAGACTGTGACTAACGAAAGCTAAAATTTGTCATCCTCTGAAACTAAACAGTTCTCTCAAAAATAGCTTTGTCTAGTCACGTACACCATAAATCGTGTTCAGCTGTTTTTTTACACTTAGTTAGCACTCTTCATTAGCAGCAACTAGCCACGCCAGAAATTCTAATCGCCGTTGTCCATCAGTAACACGCAGTTCTTGAACTAATGTCATTTTAAATTCATGATATTTGTATCTTTTCGTAATGATATTAACACTTGTGACCGACATATCCAATTCTTTTGCAACTTATTGAATAGACGCGTGCGAATTGGCTTCAAAATAACTTAGCACTAATATTGCATTGTCTACATTTGTGATGGGTCTACTGCGAGTAGGATGTTTCCCATCAGGAAATTTACCACGTAAAAGCAAGATTTTGTAAGATAACGGAACGTTTCTCTAGAAGGACAATTTCTGTTTGGAAATCGTTCTTTGTACAATCTTTCCGTCGTGCGTGCACTTTTTCCACATTCATTGAAAACGGATAACATATCACATATTTCTGTGTTTGACAACTTACGCATTCTGAAAGATCAAATCGTGATATACTAAACTACGACTTAAGGAATACTGTCAATAAGCTGATTAGATCGATGACACGAAGACACACTGACGATTCTGAACATTAAGTGGTAAATACAAACATAATATGCGAAGCGACGAGAGTAAACATAAACTGAGACGCCCTAATTATGGCAACAACGAAAAATTTAATACAAAGAGCGGAGTTCTGTACCATAGAAGGTGGATCGCATTTCGAACATCTCATGTAACTTGATTTATTTTGTAAGAAATAACTTTTCATTAAAATTACGCTTGCACAAAATTCTTGAGTTTGAGGTCATTTCAAGGTCATAGTATAATACACTGTTGAATTCGTCTCGACGTCAGCAACAATCCTCTGACGTCCAAAACATATAGTGCAATTTAAAAAAGTCAAAGTGACCTTTACCTTTTTTTATGTAAAAAGCATTTTTTCAGATTTAAGAATATGCGAAAATGTAGCTCACCAAGTACTGCCAAACTTTTGTTACAACATTTTTTAATTGCACTACCGAATACGCCTAAAAAATGGTGACATAACTTGACGCGTAGACCCTGTATACAGGGTGTGTCCGTTAAGTTATGTCACCATTTTTTAGGCATTTCCAGTAGTGCAATTAAGAAATGCTTTAGACAAAAGTTTCTCAGTACTTGATGATCTCAAACTCGAAAATTTTGTGCAAACGTAACTTTAATAAAAAATTATTTCTTACAAAACAAAGCAAGTGACATTAGAAGTTCGAACTGTGATCCATCTTGTGCGATACAGAGCTCCGCTCTTTGTATTAGGCGTCTCGATTTATGTTATTACATGCAGTTGGTATGAGATTCCGAAGTTCTTTAGGGATATCTGCAGTCTGTTGTATACGACACAACAATCAGTAATGTTCACGAACTTCGGAATCGCATAACAACTGCATGTAATAACACAAACCGATACGCCCTACTTTCAACATTGCTTTCACCTTTGCTATAATAACTTGCTTTGTTTTGTAAGAAATAATTTTTCATTGTGTTACGTTTGCACAAAATGTTCGAGTTTGAGGTCATTTCAAGGTCATAGTTTAATACACCGTTGAATTCCTCTCGACGTCAGCGATAATCCTATGACGTCCAAAACATATGGTGCCATTTAAAAAAGTCAAGGTGACCTTAACTTTTTTACGTAGAAAGCATTTTTTCAGATTTAAGAATATGCGAACATGTAGCTCACCAAGTACTGAGAAACTTTTGTCTAAAACATTTTTTAATTACACTACCGGAAATGCCTAAAAAATTCTGACATACCTTAACGGACACACCCTGTATATGAATCCTTATATTTATTGCAGTTAGAGGCCAAAAATCGTGAAAAAATGCAATTTTTACCATCTTTAAAGTTTGTAGCTCATTGCAACGTTCACCGATTTTGATTAAATTTTCAGGATTGTTAAATTGATACAGATCTAAGAAATGTGTTTTCTAAGTTTTCCATATAAGCTCACATAAAAAAGTTTCAAAATTCAACTTTTAGTATTTTGTCTGCAATTCCGACGACTTGCAATAGTTTCATAAATTTTGTTCCCGTTGTATAACAAACGGGTCCCATAGAAATCCCGTAGAATTTACCGACTCCAGATTTGACCGACAATCGCTTTGGCCGACAACGCCTTTAACCGACAACGAATTTGATCCACAACGACTTGAGACACAGTATGATAATATTGTATGATAATACTGTATGATAATGCATACTGTGGTCGTCTCAAGTTGTTGTGGATCAAATTCATTGTCGGTCAAAATCGTTGTCGATCAAATTCGTTGTCGGTTAAAGGCGTTGTCGGCCGAAGCTATTGTCGGTCAAATCTGGAGTCGGTGAAATTTGTGTCGGTGATTTCCACGGGACCCGTAGCAAACAGGATTGTACGAGAACCCAAAATCTCCGAAATCCCGACCCTATCGAGGATAGGAATATCGGACCCCCGAAATATCGGACTCCCGAAAGTATGTACGATACCCTGGCACGTCATCGTAAAAAAAACGCAAAAAAAGAATTTGTTTACATTTTTCGACATTATAATGTTAATTATTAAGGTTGGAAACATTGTTTTATAATAGCCCAACCATTCCAGAATAAACCAAAAATATATATGTTGTCACGTCGTCCAGCATTTCGTCATCGCCAGAAGGGCGAAAACGCTAGCGACACCGGGTATTTACAAGCCAGGAGGCCGGGCCGCGTTCGGCCGCACGAAACGCGGTCCATCCGGGACAAAAGTTGTTCGCAGACTCGCCGCTTCTCGTGATTTTCGCTAATATTCGGGTGCCAGGCACGAAAGGTGCCACACTAAGAAATTCGCTACCACGCGCGATGCGAGCAACACTAATACGAGCCTGGGACAACCGAGATCGAACCTGGATGCTCCACGAACGGGTGCAGGGTACTACGCGGTACGGGCACGAGGTGTTCCCCGCGGCGGGAAGGTTTCTCACGAAAGAATCACTCACGAGACTTTGACTAACATCATTTATTTCACGATGGATGACAGAATCGCGCTGCCGGTGGAAGCCGGCAGCGTTTTTGAGGTTAGCCTGCGCGTAACAATTACTTTGGCGACCGATGTTTGTCGCACGCGCTCGAGTCCCTCAAGGACGTTTTATTCGTCGCGTCGAACCCGGCAGCAACGCGATGTTTGCGTCGTCCTACGCACTACCCGGGTGCCGATGGAATACGCGTTCTCTAAAGGGACTGCTTTCGTCGGAATAAGCCACGAGATACGCGGCGAGCACGTGGCTGCGTCTCACCGTGAGACGAGACGAGGTTAGCGTGAAAGATACGACGACGCGAGGATCCTCGCAAAAATGAAAATAGGGCTCAACCCTCGCAAATTAATATTCCCCGCGCGATCGCCGCTCGACGGATTTGTACCGTCCGCGAATTTACGCTGCAACCGGCAGCATCGAAGCCGCGTCGAACTTTCTGCAACGCGATCACGGACCCGCAAAACGCTATCCGAGCCAACGCGAAGGAAATCACTGCAAGTCGAAGGAAATCTGACAGATGCTTACCACGGGTAACAGTTTGCCGGCAGCTGTTCTACGGCGCTTCACTGCCCCTGAGTCCGGCAGCGTTCTCGCAAAAGACTTTGATTCTTACGCAACAATTCAGGTCTTAACGTAACTAAAGCCAACGAAGCAGTGATCTCCACGCCGTGGCTCGGTAACGCGGAAGCAGACCGTCCCCCGCTTTCCTAGCTTTCCCCCCCGCGAAACGCTTTGGCCTATCGCTTGCTAGATTGTGGTAGGACCGGGTCCTGCGCGACGGTCCTTGGCTTCCGGCGATTCGCGGCTTCTCCGGCAGCATGCTCGGAGATTGGCCGCTTCCCTCGGAGACGATCGACGTAGGCCAATCCGGTCGCGTTCCCGGCTTCTTCCCGGACGAGGCGACGACGGGGCCTTGAGGTTGTTCGTTCAGGGCCGTGTCGACCTGTCGATGTCTCGATACAGGAGGTACGCCGGAGCCAATAGCGTCCCTCAGTCTTTGTCGGCGTGAAAAGTATTCCGGGTCCCCTTCCTGGACCCGACTATGGTCCTGCAAAATCGCGTCGCGCAAATAAACGAGACCCGTTTTCGCCAAAATGGGCAAAAATTGCAAACTTTGAAGGCCTGTAATTTTTAATCAAATTCTAAAACTGGGAAAAAGATGACTTAACCCCCCCTCCTAATTTTACATGGAACACAACATATTTCATTCAGAACAAAATCGTCAATGGTGAAGTAAAAAAATGATCGATTTAGAATGGACCCATTGATGCAAAACAAATTTTAACAATAACTTTCCTTGGTATAAACATTTTTGTGGCCAGTTTCTTTTACAATCGTCCACCAATCCGGAGTTGTAGATTCCGTTACTTTTGGGGGTTTACTTTATATACATGCTGTACTATTGTATTACATGAAACTGTAGATGGTAGTATTATATCTTGATCAAAACGCTTCATATAACATACGCATTTTAAAATCGGACATTTCATATGCAACATCCTAATAACACATAGTGCACTTGCATGAACAGTTCATGGGGCCAGTCTCGTATAAACGGTACAAAATTGAAATTAACAATATTTTTTTAATGTTTCAAAAATATTTAAGTAAAATACATACAAAAATAGTTTTGGATCATAAACGTTCGCCTTAACTGCCGTGCTAACCGGCGATGTCGTAAGCGTTGCGAATATTCAGGTATATATCGCACAGAATGCAATTTTTTCTTTCTCTCAAATCACATTTTTTAGGTCAAATAGTTGCTTATTTCCGTGTAATAACGCTAATAAGTACTTAATATACGCCCACGGTAAAACCAACAAGTGTAACTTTCCTCCTCACAGCAAAAACGTCGAAATAATTCGGTTTTTATTGTTTTTGACAATGATGCAGCAGAACAAAAAATCTTAAAAAATTGACGACACTGTCTGTTATAGTACTTTATCAGAGAACCAAACAGTAGGATAGCATGTTTCCGTATTTTTCCGATTTTTTTAGGTTTTTCATTTTTCACGACCACAGTTTGCAACAAACAAAAATCTGAAAAAATTCTCAAAAATGCGCCTTAGAATCCGGAATCCGGAGCCCTGAGGCAGCTATATTGGCGGGAATATACCGAAATAATCTTACCGGACAAGAAAGCTCCAGGACGTGTCCTACGAGTTACAAAATATACACAAATACACTTGTTATACATTCATTTTTCAGAATCAAATCACATAAATTTTTTAAAATTCTGCGGGGTGCTCAAGGAACCCCATTTTATCAAGAAACTTACGTTACTGAGGCTGAAATCGCCACGCATGTGCGAGAAAAGGTGTGCACAATCGAAGATCTGATGCCAGCAGCAAACTGGCAGCAAAAGCGGGCACGCTGCCCTCGTCAAGAGGGCAGCACGGTCGCACTAATGTGGAACTTTTGATCGTTTATAATTCGTAAACCAATTAACCAATTTCAATGAAATTTTCAGAACGTATATAAATAAAAATATTCGTTATATATAAAAAAGTTATACATTTAAAGGGTGTACAGTAGGTATGATATCCTTGTATTTCGCTGTTGTAATTTGTCTTACATTTTTTCCTCCTGGCGTTGCACTAAATACATATATGTATTCTAAAATCAATATGAATTGAAATCAATACATATTAATTTTGTCGGTAAAAAGACAGACTGCTACGCGTTCGTACAATAAAAATTTACTTTACCGACACTGCCACATTAGTGCACACACTTAAATCTTATGTCTGTGTTAGTGCGACCTGTCGTGTATATTAGGGTGGACCTTAGCTATACTTCATGAAAATTGTTTTGCAAAATTTTTTCCGGCACAACCCGCAGAATTGTGACAACTGTTGAGAAAATGATCTGGAAAAAATTTCGGGCCGATTGGATCATGGGAAACCGGCGCACAGTGTCGCAAACCATGGACAAAAATCGAAAAAGTCACATCTTCATATCGATTCAAAACTATGTTCATACTATATTAAAATGTCCAAATAATCATTTTTTGAAAACAAAAATTAAAAAAATGCAGTAGGAACTTAGTTGTAGCGAATTTTGTAAGCGAATATTAGGAAGATCAAATAGTACATCAATTCTTAGCGTAACTTGTTTACTTTGTGATATGAACAAAAGACGTTTCTAGGAAATCATTTTTTTAGGAAATAATGGCTGAGGGTTGGCTAATTGTAATTCAACTTTTAAAATTTTGTAATACTTACATGCAACATAATAATTGACCTGAAATGAAACAATAAAATTGTATAGGTTTCCCTAATCTTTACCAGAGGATTAAAAAAAACGTATCAAAACGTATCGGTGATTTTGGTTGTGTATATTCCTAAGATAGTATATTTTGATATTATAATATAAGTCTCATTTGCAATTTCCGGCAATCATCAGAGTTATTTAACAAAATATGTAGCAAGAACCGGTTAGCAGCCGAGTACGTGGATATCCTCTTGTAGATATATGAGATTTGACTACGGTTGTTGAATAAATAAAAGAATGTTTATATCACATAAATTACAGATATGATTAAATAAATAAAAATTAATGTTCTAATAATCATTGATAATTATTTACGAAAAGGTAACACCCTCCGATCACGCTGATTTTTTAATATGTTGTCCAGGTCAGCCCCCCAATAATGTTATGATGGTGTTACTCGTTGGTCATTGTTTATAAAAGAAGTTATTAACAAAAAAAATTAATCTAGTTTTTATATATTTTAAAAACACGTTTCACATTTTCTCCTAGGCAGATAACGTGTGTAAATTCTCCCGCAGTAAAATTAATGTATTATACGAGTTATTAGTTACAGGTTTTGATAACTAGTAATGCAACTGCACCTGTAACTGTAATATAATGTAACTGAATAATTTAAGGGAAACAGTTGTTTTTTTTAATATCTATATTTTCAATTATACTTATATGTATTTATTTTTATCTATTATTTTTATGTATTTATCATTATCTATTATTTTTACGTGTTTATTATTATCTATTATACTTATATTTCTATTATACTTACATATTAATAATGCTACTTCCAAATTGTAAATACCACGTACTAATAACGCGCAAAAAAATTAAATTTTGTTTATAAAAATCGTTTTTTATTGTTTAAATAAATGACTATATTTATAATAACATCATACTGAGATTGCTTTTAATATAAATAAGAGAACCCATTTTGTTTCATGTCTCTATCATGAACAGAACGAAAGTTACTGATTTTTGTCCAAACGACAGGCATTTCGCGACACTGCGCGGCGCGCAACGAATTTGAAATTTTTTTTTTAAATTTTGACATAAATATACGTTGGAATATATCGTTGACTTTGTCTTTTTTCCTCTATAAGAATCCATATATAGCATAATCAGTTGTTAATAGAAAAAACATCCGCGACCTTGAAAACTAGAAAAACTGACCTTGAAACAATTTTTTTCCTCTGATGCTATATTCACTTCCTTACATACTACAACTTTTGTTTGAAGAGTTTTTTCATATACAGGGTGGTCCACCTAAATATGGCTACCTAAATATCTCCTCCAATTGTGGGGGTACAAAAAATATTTTGTGTACTATTTGAATTGTTTGAAGGAACCATTATATTGCAAACAATATTTTTTCCGAAGGTCATTTTTTTCGGAGTTATCGAGTCTTCGAGGTTTCTTGATACATAACTATATTTTTATTTTATTGCACCTTGTAACTGATCGAAAAATACATTCAGATATTTATAAAAACATGACCTTGAAATGACATTGACCTTCGAAAATTGGCGTTCCTTTGCGCGGTCCATCTCTTCAGGCTATTGCGATACAAAAAATATTTGTTACGTAATGTGCATATTATCAGTGGACCAAATATCTGCCAAGAATATTTTCTTCCAAAGTTTATTTTTTTCGGAGTTATCAAGGTCATCGATGTTTTTTGATACATAACTACATTTTTATTTTATTGCATCGGGTAACTGATCGAAAAATACATTCAGATATGCATGATAACATGACCTTGAAATGACCTTGACCTTCGAAAATTAAAGTTTTACCTTCAGATCAAGGTCAAGATCATGTTATTATACATATCTGAATGTATTTTTCGATCAATTACCCGATGCAATAAAATAAAAATGTAGTTGTGTATCAAAAAACATCGATTTCCTTGATAACTGCGAAAAAAATGACCTCTGCAAAAAAATATTTGATGATGTAGGGACCAGTCGAGGAAACTCGAAGTCCTAAAAAAGAACTAAGTAAGTGTAAAAAAAACAGCTGAATACGATTTATAGTGTTTCTTATGTGATTTATATTTTATAAGTGTAGAAAAACCCCGTATTTGTATTATTGAGAAATGGGAAGGCGAATCCCGCATCCTTGCAATCCTGGAAACGAGTCTACTCGTTTAAATAAATTCAATAATAAGCTCCAATCTACAAAAGAAAAACAGTTCGGAAAAAAAGACAAATTCAACAATATATTCCAACGTATATTAATGTCAAAAAATTCTTTGGTCCAAAAATAAGGTCCACCCTAGTGTATATCGGCATTCGCCACATTAGTGCGACCGTGCTACCCTCTTAACGAAGGCAGCATGCTCGCTCTTGCTGCCTGCGTGCTGCTGGCATATGCGGACGCAGCAGCTCTCGAAGTTGGCTGCCTGGGTAATTTATCTAGAAAATTGGCGAAATGACAAATGCTGGAATTGCATATTCTGGAATGCCGTTCTGCTTTCAGTAATTTCTTAGTTAAAAAAATGGTATGATAAATTTTAATGCAAAAATAGAATGTTGTACAAGTTCAAGTTGATATTTGCATTCGGAGAAAACGGCTTATTACGCGTTATCTGTCCCACCCTGTATAACTTCGGAAAACTTTTACTTTTAACATCATGGAATACATTTTTACGAGAAATGATTCTTCAAAATTTTTTCACTTCATAATTTTAAGCTGAACAACATGCAATATTATATACGAATTTTATTGAATTTCAGGTACGTGAACGCTTTATCCGGTTTTTGTAAGTAAACAAATTATTGCACGTTGTTTTTTTGGTATTGTTATTTTAGAGGTAATAATTATTAGACACAAATAAAGGTATAAGATTGCATGCGTAAAATTATTGATTGCATTTCTTATTACTGCTTACATATTTGTAGCGAAAAGAACGTGAACATTTACATTATTTGCGGTATGCGTTATATTTATAACGTATTATAAATCACTGTATAAATAACTAGAAATAGAGTTACAAGGATTCGTGACAATTGTTTAATGTACATCAATATAATATTGGAAAGCTACCAGCACAGTAAATTTTTGTACATGAAATGCAGGAAAGAAATAAGAGAATGAAGAAATAAATATCCCTTCATAAAGTTTGTTTATAAAGTTCCTTTTTCATATTTGTACAGGAATGTTTATTCTTTTTCATAATTCTGTTAAAAAATTGTAATTTGAAACAAAATTCTTGCTATGCATTATAAATTATTTTATTAAAAAATGTGACAAAAATATATTTATGTTCGCGAACATATTCTAAAATATTTGTTTGATTTGATCTATTTAGCTATTCAAAAGAGAGAGAAATAAAAATTTCTACTAATACCGAAATGAGAATTCTTTATTAATCAAGCAGTCTTCTAACATGTTCTAACAAGATCAGTTTTGTTTGCTTTCAATATGTCATACAAGTTGGAGTTTTGAAAATTTTATGGAGTGGCTAATATAAATTGTTATGTATAATGTTTATCTATATGTACACGAATCGTAATGAAGATGAGAAATACGTGGCGTGAATAGAGTAGTATGTATCAGTCACTGTCCAATACGTCTTTATTAACATCACGGGCGGTATCGACCGCTTCTGCGATAGATGGATACTATTATCTTCACTTTACACCTGCATTACTGTAAGTTTTCTCACACGCAGCATTCACGTTCACATATGGCTTAAAACAAATTGTTTAAACATACCACAGCATCGTATTCGTTCGATCTACTTGCCTTACGTTTAAAAAAAAGTATTCGATTGCCACATGATTGATACATGACCACATGGATACAATATCGCTACAGTACAGTCTCATTTTAAGTCAACTCTCGGTTCTGTGTTGTGACATAGATCGGAACAGGACACTATTATTTTGTGGCTTCGTCGACAGCGCCGACCGTAGAAAAGGACAGCATGTAAACACGGACTGTGCCGCCGAAGCACAGTGGGCCAGAAACCGATCTTTTTGGACAAAAATCTGTCGACAACTCAATTTTTCATCGATTCAATTGGAATTTTTTAAAAAATGTTCCTGAAGAACTATACTTTGATGACGTGCTGCGAGAAAGTCGTTAATTCTCACAATCAAGAATTCTTATCTACAAAGCCCAATAACTACGATACTTCATCCGCCCATACCATAAATTTGCATGTCCCAGCTGAGTTGCCGACACTTCCTAACCCTAAATCCTAAACCGCAAAATTTTAAACTGTAAATCTGGCCCTGAGAATTACCAATTGAATAGAATTACATTCGGCACTTACGAGACTTACCATTAATTTATTGATCCATCAGAAGCGTTTTTGCTTGTTGAGAAAGAACTTCCTTGTGCTTGCCATCCTTTATTCTTAGAGAGCTTATAAGTGGATCGGATGATAATAACATATGCCGTATAATATCTATATTTGTCTTTTTGCGGCAACACATTCGGGAGTTTTCAGCTCGTGATTTCTTGAAGACTTTATTATTTGCCTCTTGTGGCTCTTCTGAATACAAACCAATTGGCAGTTCAAATGTAGCAAGTACATACTCCACTTACATGTTGCTGTACCTAATGAACTGATGAACTGATGGAGGTAGTTTATACCATGGATAAATTTTAATGCACAATTTAGCCGTCTCCGAACAATATTCTTTGAATTTCACAGAATCAGCTTTCTTGTCACGTGTAATTACCTGAAGAATGTTATGCAATCTTGTGATAATAACCGCGTTTAATCCAGTCACTGCAGCAACTGATTCGGCTTTTCGAAAGAAATTTTTTGATTACTTTCTTTTTCTGAAGAAAGTATTTGATGTACCAGCTCCCTATTTGACAACATCAACTGTGATTGATAGCTCTTTCAAAGAATTTTGCGTATCGGAGTTATTGGGCTTTGTAGATAAGGAATCTTGATTGTGACAGTTAACGATTTTCGCGCAGCACGTCATCGAAGTATAGTCCTCCACGAACATCTAAAAGAAAAATTCCAATTGATTCGATGAAAAACTGAGTTGTCGGCAGATTTTTGTCCAAAAAGATCGGTTACTGGCCCACTGTGCGAAGGCGCAACAAAAAATAGCGTATCGGCGAGAGAATACTAGTGCAATATCGAAACTTCTTTATTTTTTACTTAATTTTAATGTAATTTTACGAATATGCAGGGTGTCTCAGCCAAAGCAGATCACCTAAATATCTCATACCGGCTGAAAAAATACATTTGAATATGCTTCAAAAAACAGTTTTCCCGATAAAAAATAACGATGACCTTGAAAAACTATGAAAAAATGACCGGACGAAAAAAAAATGTGCTTCCACGATATTCCTCCTTCGATACCATTTAAATTATGCCCTAAGTATTTTTTTGTGTCATTAAAAATAAAGGAGATATTTAGGTGGCCTGCTTTGACTGAGACACCCCGTATTTGTGACATTTTTCTGCTTAAAATGACACCAAACAAGATACAATTTGGCCCAATTTACTGTACATGGAAAGCATAACTTACAATTTACCATATATTTAACATATGGTATAATATTTAAATAATCAACTTAACATCTCGAAAATGATGTTCTCAAACAATTAGCTATAATTTTGCAAATTAACGGAGCTACAGCCTATTGGATGGTTTTAAACGACTCATTTTAATCAAAAAAATGTGACAAATATCTTGTACTATAAGAAACTTAAAAATAAAAAAGGTAGCATCGCATTGGTAGTTTAAACAATACAATAAGTTTTGAATTTTTATCGACCGTCGCGGTCGCTGTTTCTCTTTCTTTTTCACTCGCCATCCTCTTCTATAATATGTTCTAAAGCAGTGGTGAGCAACCCGCGGCGTATTGCGTGCCAAAAGTGGAAACATAGGACTACGCGCGGGCCGCAACCAGCAACGAACGCAATATTCAATACGTAAAATCGTTTCATTCGTTACATTCAGGCGGGCCGCAGGCAGTTTGCTAGCGGGCCAAATGCGGCCCGCGGGCCATGGGGTTGCTCATCACTGTCCTAAAGTTATTCCATACAGTCAATTAAATCGCTAACTACAGTTCAAATTATATCGTGTTTAGTGTGATTTTAATCAGAAAAATGCCACAAATAAGTTGGTGAAAGTCCCATAAAAAAATAATGAAAAATAACAAAATGTGGGTAGGCGAACTAATTGTGAGAGACATAGAGCGATCTCCTCCGATGGACTTAGAATGTGACTTTACTGTATAGGTGTTTATCGAGTTGCACCATAAATCCAAATGTAAATGTGTTCTAATTCTAACGATTTAGCTGTGTGACTAGAGTGCTACTATCATTACACAAACTAAAATGTTCTGCATAAATTACAAGACACAGGAGCTAAGCAAACATTTCTAATCTTTCCTCTTTTAATAATTTTAATAAATCCAAAATAATGTAATAGTATTCTTAAATTCTTCTGATGTCTTTACTAATTTGGGTTAAACTTCACTTTCTGGGATCAAAACTTTTTTTTACTCAACCCTGTAGATTTTTACGAGAAAACTCGAAAGATGCAAGTTTTAAAGCCTGGAGTTCTCTCGGGCAAAAGTTATACCGTGTAAAGTTGAGCGATTTCAAGCGTTTTTGACAGGTAAGAGAGCCGTCATATCGGTGTTTGCTAACCTGATCCGCTAGCGGCTAGGTGACAGCACAAGGATTTAGTAGCGGAGAAAAGGCGAATGATAAAATTGAGTTAAGTTTTGTTTGGTATGGGTATAAGTTTCCGCCCTTTTGGAGCTGTCGTTGTACTTAAGTACCGATCGCATATTTGATGGAACGTAGTACATGTTTTTGAAAGGTCTATGTCTAAGCTTCAAAACGCAGTTAGCGGCAATTGTTTCGAGCGTGAACGGCAGTCAATTTTTCGCGTGACAAATGTTGACTTTTGTTGCAAGTAAGCAGCATTTGCGGGAAGTTATGTTGCATTATTTTGTTTTAAAGAAAGGTGTTATGTTTACTATACATATTTAATATATATTTACGGGGACGATGCTCCATCAAATACATGATTTCGATGTAATATAGAAGATAATATAGAAGATACAGATTTTCCAGCATTACTAGATGGAAATCCACGTCAAACACTTGCAGAACTGTCAATTGAATTAAACGTCGATCGATCTACTGTTGGAAAACGTTTTCACGCTATGGGAATTGTTTATACGCTTCTTTCCAACAAAAAGGGGCGGAAACTTATTCCCATACCCAATAGGTTATAATCCACAGTTTAGTTATGATCCATACTAAATTTGAAAAGAAGCTGCTTGCAGTGAGGATTTATGAAATTGAGTGAAGACATATGTATCATTCTTTACTTTATTAGTGATTTGAATTTCTTTGTCGTTCATAATTTCTAACAATTATAAAGTCTAGCTGTTCTTCAATCACTCTTAATCGACAATGGAAAGTTTAATTCGGCTTATAGGAAATCATAACAAACATACAGGAAAAGGAATCGAGGGGAATACAAGTACCCCTCTCTGATGACCAGAGCAATATGTGACACGTTGCGCGACTGCGCGACGAGAATATAGTGTTGCAGAGTGAGGCGAATGGGAGACACGTTGTGTGTCCGCGATAGGGACTGAACGGTGGAATAGGATAGTCGAAGGGGATAAAGGTGGAGAGCCTGGAGAGGGAATGAGGTACGTTTCAACCTCAATCTGGCCACACTGAGGGAGAGGCATAATACGAGAAAACGTTTCAGGCAGAAAATGTTTGGTTAAGTGGAGCAATTATTGTGACGAAGAAGTTTCTTTTCGCTAGGTCATACTTTCCGATATTTCACGGTCGTCATTTTTTTAAATTGAACATATTTTGATTAGTGTAACATTATAGCTAATGAAAAGACAAATTCAACCATGTGTAATATTAGGTTGTAAAGAAAGAAATGCAGAATTTTTGTTCCTTTGCTTTAATTGCGATTATATACCAATAAATATTTATCTCAATTTAATGAGTTATTTGTCATTTTAAAGCTTGTTTTACGCACTATTTAATTGTGCTTTTGATATTTCATTTTATTCAAAATTTTATTAAATTATTTGCCTTTTATTTCAGGATGCCAACCGCGATTTTAGCATTATTTTTGCCGCTCAAGCGGCTCGGAATATTACCGAAGTATGGGGCGAAAGAAGTGTCAACGAATGCACAGCTTATATTTTTAGATAATATTAATTTCTCTGTGTTTCGGCTCGACCGACGGTCAGATTGCCTGAATGCCGGGACTGCCCAGATTTGGACGCGCGAGGAAATGTGAAGTTTACGGAACGGAGAGTAAATGAAACTCGCGGAGAACTGCTGGATTTCGCTTGAATACGCACGTCACTTTATTGAAGATATTTGTAATTTGAGACTGTAGTAGACTGTATTGAAAGATTACAAGAAAAGGCGAATGCGAAAAGCGTACAAGGTATAGATGGTCGAACAGCGATGAGCGCGAGAATCAGAATCAGAAACCGCTTTGTCGAGGGGATCCTCAAATAGACGCCGATTCTGCGAACGCGGTGTTACGCGATTGGCGCAGGTCGATTGCAGAGTATATTGTTTCGGGTTCAAATGGAGGTGGTTTACTGGTCACGACCAGGGTTGCCATATTCAGCGGCTCATCGGCTCCTTCTGGCTCCTTCCCTCTCCTAGATGCTCCGTCAAACCTGCCTCGCTTCCCCCACTCTTACCACTACCGCTGCCGCGTGCCGCGTGGAGCATGCTACCGAGTGTCGCAGAAAAAACCGTACGCTTATACAAGCTGATATGCTTCGGAAAGGCAGGTTATACTGCAATAACGAAATAAATTTATTCGTGTATTGTTAAATAAACACAAATTAAGGTTTGAAAAATGTATATTTGCGACCTGCTAGTTACAATCATCGCTTTCGCTGGTAAATTCGCTTTCCCTTCCAATAAGAACATTTACAAATTCTTGCGGTATACTTTCTTTTTTGTACATATCGCTATTAAAATTACTTATTTAAGAAAAAGACATTTATTTTTTTTTTCATTTATTTTTTTTACTTAAAGTGAAATCGTCGAATTCTAGGTACGCTTTTGTGTATAAACAAAGCAATGCACTGACTATTTCTAACGAAGACTTTTTTAATTGTACCACATCCGAAGTATCTGATAATCCTGATTCAAATTGCGATTGTGACATACTAGATGCCGTTTCACTGTCTGATTTACCAGTTACTTCTATTTCAAAAAATTTAATTAATGCAGCCCACTGCTCTAATATCCTATGTACACATTCGTATAATGCCAACCACCTGGTTCTGGATGGTTAGAGAGATATGAGAGAGCGTTTATTACGATTAATAATCGTTCAATTTTGGGACAAAATTAATAAGATGTGTGAGCCTGACGGTACAAAGCCATTTAAAAATATTTCAAATTTGGCACTGGCATGTGGATCGTTAGCACACTCAAACGCTGAAATTGAACGATTTTTTTCTTTAGTAAGTGAAATGAAAACGCCAGATCGCAATCGGCTGCAGCCTCAAATGGTTGCTGCACTCGGTAGAGTTAAATTAGAATTTAGAAATACTGGTATGCAATATAGCAATTACATTATAAGCGACGATTTTGTACAAAATTTTAATAGCGGTATGTACAAAAAAGAAAGTATACCGCAAGAATTTGCAAATGTTCTTATAGGAAGCGAAAGCGGATTTACCAGCGAAAGCGATGATTGTAACTAGGAGGTCGCAAATATACACTTTTCAAACCTTAATTTGTGTTTATTTAACAATACACGAATAAATTTATTTCGTTATTGCAGTATAGCCTGCCTTTCCGAAGCATATCAGCTTGTATAAGCGTACGGTTTTTTCTGCGACACTCGGTAGCATGCTCCACGCGGCACGCGGCAGCGGTAGTGGTAAGAGTGGGGGAAGCGAGGCAGGTTTGACGGAGCATCTAGGAGAGGGAAGGAGCCAGAAGGAGCCGATGAACCGCTGAATATGGCAACCCTGGTCACGACAGCGAGCTGTTGCGAACGCGGCGTCGAAAATCATAACATACAGCGTGTGTTCTTCACGCGTCAGTAAACTCCTCGATTTGAATCCCGAACACTCAGAAAAATTAATTTTAATACTACATATTCCCTCAATAATATTAAAATCAATTTTCATAATAATTTAATGTTACTATTAAACAATATTAAATTTTCTATAAAATTAATTTTCATATTATTGTTTTTATTAAAACAAATTTAATAAAATTGTTTTTTATGTGAGTTATAATACTTTAAAAACATAGGTTTAAATCCTGCATTTCTTTCTGTAGAACCTAATATTTTGATCTTCAAATGACCTTCAAAGGAGTTATTCTTCAAAAAGTATAACTTATAATCAGTACTACTTAAAATTTCATCGAAATCGGTTGACACACAAGAAAAAACGACAACTCATCGAATAATGTACGGATCTGTAAATTTTATCAGAAACTACGATTTTCACTACTTTTAACCGCTTGTAGCTCGTGTGTATGTTAATCGATTTCGATGGAATGTTCAGCACGTGTGTATAACTAACATAGATCTACAAAACGCATATTTTAAATTCCCATGACGGGCCCAAATAAAAAAGTTTTAAAAAATGCTTTTAGTTTTTCGTGTGATTCCTACCAATTTTGCAATTATTTGAAATTTTGTTTTGCACGTCATTTAATGAACTAATGCTTCTAATTGCTTGCAAAAGATCTGTTCGATTAGAACACTTGTAAACAAGTTATCGTCTTTTTAAGAATGTTAAACACTTTTTGCACTGACTGTACATAACTCGGAGAAATCATCATCTGAAATATGATGATTATGAAGGGACTATCATCGTAGGTAGGTGTTTAGAAAGAGATCTTATTCGTTTTGTAGTCCAAATTTACCCTTTTGCAAATCGAATTCAACCTTTTACGTATCAATTTCGCCCATTAAGAATATTTAATATTAATTATTTATTTTTTTAGATTGAATTATAGATTTATTTAGACACACGCGAACAGTGTCATTACTGCGAGGGAAACATAAGACTCAATACTCTCCAATAAATACATACATATATACTTTTATGTGTAAAATTTATTAATCAGAAAATAGCTATCATGAATGTGCATATCTACACACAGTTTTCATACATTACAAAGTTAATGAATTGGTAATTACTTTTAAATAAGTATTTGATGTACATCTTTGCAAAAAACACAATTTTTTTTAAAATAAAAACTTACTTAAAAATACTTTATTTGTAAAAGGGTGAAATATTGATTTGCAAAAGGATGAAATTTTATGTTACTCTGAAACGTATAAGTAATCTAATATAAAAGCTTCATCAAAGTCATTTAAGAAAACAATTAAAAATGAAGTACAAGATTACAAGATCAATTGAAGTACAAGATGAACTACAACTGGTTAAAGATTGTAAAAATCTGCGACATCTGAAAGTTTGCTTTAAATTTGCTTCCAAAAATTTTAGACTAATGAATCTGTTACCTAATCCTTTGCACTCGGAACTATTTTAACGTGAAAATCAAACATTTCTTCCGACCTAGAATAATTCCATTCTATTATATATGTATGATCTTTTTCATTTTATGGATATGAAATTGAGATATAATACCACATACAATAATTAACTGTTTAGTTTAAAAGAACTGGTCCAATCAATTGGAAAAATACCGTTGATATACCTTATGTTGAGAACATCTCAAATGACATAAAAAGGATCTTTCGAAGAGTAGGAATTCATACAATTTTCAGGATACCACATTATCTTAAAACCTTGTTTCCACCTGTTAAAGACAAGCTACCACACGTTTAGAAAATTGCAATGTTGTATACTCAATACCTTGCTTGGGATGTAGTCAAGTATATATTGGACAAACGTCCAGAAACTGGAAAACCCGTATCACAGAACATAAGCATAATATTTTCTTACCTCCACTACAACATACTGCATTGACGAAACATTCACTTGAAATGGATCATAGATTTGATTTTGAGAACGCCAAAATCATTGACAAAGAAGAAAATTTACATCAAAGCCTACTATTGGAAACTATTCATATGATTAAACATTGCAGCGTAAATCTTAGGTATGAGACACCTAAGATACATGAATATTACGCAACATTACTAAACCAGTAATGTTCTATGATGATTTTTTCCAATAAACCTTACTTTTGTCATTATCTAAAAATTTTGAACTAGCTGTTTCTCTCATACAATTGACTGTATGAAACTGATTCCAATAAAAGTTGAACGTTAATAACGATTTACCATCAAGGTATATTCGTAAGAGTACTATGACCTTTCAAATTTACCGCCTTATATCGATAGATATAATCTAGATCGTTTTCAATACGTTCTTACGTCAGTGTCTTGACAACAACCATGTCCGACGCACGTGACACACGTGCCACACAATTATTATCAATTTAATTTCCCCAAAGCAAGTGAGTGAGTTTTTATGAACAATATTCATAAAAAGTTTTAAGGACAAATTATGAACATGTAGAGTAAAAGTTGTATACCGCACAAGATGCCACTAAAATTTTTGTTGGAACTTGTAGTTGACACTGTCATCTTTCAGTATTTGCAAAAATTGGCTGCCCTAACGTGCCATTTTTTTGTGAGATCATATTGTAAATTCAGAATGAAATAACGTTATGCGTGCTTTCTCGGGAAGTGTAGACGATATTTAAAAATTCTTCAAACAAATATTGTATGGTTTTGTATCAGTTTATTATTAACTTCAATGTATTATTAAGGCACATAAATAATATTATCCAGATTGTTTTTTTTACAATTAATATAATTAATTAGCTTTTTAGTGAAGTATTTAATCTAACTATTATTATTTTTTTCTAAGAGGGTATTGAACTATTCCTACGACAAACATAATAATTTAAAAATGGCAGCTTCCAACTGAATTATTGTTTCATATTTTTCACGAAAGGACAATGAGAATTCAATAGTATCGTGATGACCCTGCTTCATACTATACAGGGTGAATTCGATAAAGCAGGACACCTAAATATCTCCGTTACTTTTCGTTGTACAAAAAAACTTCGTAGGACAAAGTTACACTGTTTGAAGGGCCACATATAACGGTGTAAGGGAAAAAAATTTTCAAGGTCATTTTTATGAGATTTCAAGGTTATTGATGTTTTTTTAAATGGAATGAGGTATTTTTTAATACATCAATCGATGCAGCTGGACATTCGTTATAAAAAAGTACTAACCTATGTATGTCGAAAAGTTAGTAGTTCAGGAGATATTTCAATTTAAATAACTCCAAAATACCATTACTGTCGTACTAAGGCGTTAGTGTTTACTTACTTGTGTAACGTCTTAGTACGACAGTAATGGTATTTTGGAGTTATTTAAATTGAAATATCTCCTGAACTACTAACTTTTCGACATACATAGGTTAGTACTTTTTTATAAAGAATGTCCAGCTGCATCGATTGATGTATTAAAAAATACCTCATTCCATTTAAAAAAACATCGATAACCTTGAAATCTCATAAAAATGACCTTGAAAATTTTTTTCCCTTACACCGTTATATGTGGCCCTTCAAACAGTGTAACTTTGTCCTACGAAGTTTTTTTGTACAACGAAAAGTAACGGAGATATTTAGGTGTCCTGCTTTATCGAATTCACCCTGTATAATGTGCATACCTATCCTTGTGTGTATTAAAACTTGTCTTTCTACCGAGAAACATTCGAGAAACCGGAGATATTGGAAATGATGATAATTACACTGTCCAACAAATTTCAACTTTTTTTTTTTGTATTTCGATTCCCACTATGTGATTCTTATACAGTTTTTCGCGATGATCCCGAATCTGTCCTTAATTTTTCTCCTAGACGTACAGTTTTTGAGAAAATTGAGTTTTAAAAAAAGACATATTTTTCAACTTTGAACAAATATTGTGATGTTACTATAAAAGATATTGAATAGAGTGATATTCAATATTAATACATTATGATTGTTTAAACATGTTTAAACAATGATTGAAGATGGAGAGACACCACTTTTGCACCAATTTGTGAGGATATTTTTCAATTTATCTCAAAAAATAATGGTCCTGCGGAAAATCGAACTATACCACGCGATAGAGCAGACTTTTATCTTGAGAAACCACCCTTTCAAGTTTGCGTGGTCGACGGTTTTTCGAACCAGAAAACAAAATATCTTCGCCCGACATGAGTTACCGTCAGTGGCGCTTACATATCTAGAACAGGCGTTCCATGTGATACGCGCGAACGAACGCCCATTCTAGTGGTTTCCTAATGCGGGCCTCGTTCGGCTTTCCCAATTAGGCAGTCATGGCAGACATCGTTACATTCCTCATGCCTGCCCAATGGGGTTGCCCCATTAGGGCCTAATGCGGTGTGCCGCATTGGATAGTCTTTGGGAAAACCTAATGTGGCCCTATACGCGGGTTTCCTAATACGGGCCTCATACGGCTTTCCCAATTAGGCAGTCATGGCAGACATCGTTACATTCCTCATGCCTGCCCAATGGGGCTGCCCCATTAGCGCCTAACGCGAAATTAGGCTAGCCTAATGTGGACCTAACGATCTGCCTAACTGAATTTCTAGTCGGGATATTCTTCTATTTTGATTGATGTTTGTGGCAAAATTGTACGCAACTTTCTATGTTTGTTTGCAGTGTAATGTTAAATCTAATTATGTATTAGAGGTTCTCACACGTAAATAAATAAACTCATGATTTGTAAGTTGTACATTGAAATAAATTTGAATTTTCTAATCTGAAAATTTTATAAATTCTATATTAAAAAATACACTTCAACTTATAATTAAAGACCTAAGAGCATTACTGTACAAATTTTTTAGAAGAAAAAACAATTTTTTTTATACATGTCCGCCATATTGGATTCGCCATTTTGTTTTTTAAACTTTTAAGTTCAGATTCGTAATCAGCGACCCCAAAACCCACATGTACCAATTTTTGTTCAATTTTGTCCACATTGAAGTGCGTTTTGATGTTTTGACCACGATTTCGCCGTTTGGACACACTGTGCGTTGCGCCGAAAGCATTTGACATTTATTAAATGTTTAGTAATTGATTAGATGTCAACTTATTTAACTAGAGGGCTATTGTTGCTCGCTCGCTTCGCTCGCTCGCGAGTAGGGTTGTTTTTGCTCGCTCGCTTCGCGAGCTCGCGGGTAGGACTGCTCTTGCGAGAGGGTTAGTGATACGCATGGCTAGTAGGGCCTACTGATATTAATGTTTTTTATTTGGTGTGTGACTCTCCAAGAGTCACACAAAGAACTTCCCGATTCGTTACTCCTTCGCCAACATCGCTAACATCGTTTTTTTTGTACTTTCATTGATATTCTCCCAAAATGTATTCTTGGGAGTAGAGATGATAAATTCACTGTTGCATTGGAATAACTTTCGATTATTGCAAGCGGTAACATTAGCATCAGTTTAAAAAAAAATTTTTTTTTCAAATCTAAAAAAAAATTTTTTTTTAATCTAAAAAAAAATTAAGAAAAAATTTTTTTCTATGTAATTGCGTTTGGTTCTTTGATGGAAAATTTTCGTCCTCCCTTATAAATTGCATTGTAGAATCAACTCTTTTCGAAAAAAAACTAAAAATCTAAAAAACTACTTGACCGATATGGACCAAAATCTAATCAGCTCTAAGTTACGACGGGGCACATCAATTGCATCATTCATCATCCTGATCGCGTTGTTACTTTTTCTGAAAACGTTAACGAAAAATTTGATACCATACAAACGGACATACGCACACACACACACACACACACACACACACACACACACACACACACACACACACACGAACATTTTGCTGAAAATAGTCTAAAATGACTCCAATGACCATGAAACGTGAAGATCTGCTAAAAAATCGATTTTCGATTTTCGGGGTAATTACAATAACTTCCCTATAAAATCGGGAAGTTAATAATGTTTACTATGTCTTGAATAATGGTACAGCAATTTTTACGGGTGACTTTTTTAGTCAGCACTCGAGTGCTAAGGGTTCAATATTTTCAGATATTCTGAATCATTCGGTATAGTATAAGTACAGAATCGCACAACATTACAGTATACATATACAGGGTGTTCGAAAAGTCTGGAAACTGTCGAATATCTCAAAAATAAAGCATTTTAGAGAAAAATGGTTCAGACATATATTTTATGGTTTCGCAAGGGCTATAAGATGGCGCCATTGGTTTGACCTTGAAGAATCATTTGAAGGTCACGTGAAGGTTACCTCAATTCTTTTAAATGGCAACCCCTATTTTTTATTACATGTACTGATATTACATGTACTTGTAGCTGATCTCGAGAGTTTTCCAAAACACTTGAATCAAATGTTTTTTCCTCAATTACTTTTCGAGTTATAAGGCTTCAAAGGTACAATATCGCCGGCATTAGCGTTAACCGAGATGTACCACGTGGAGGTTGCACGGTCGGATTTACATCTCTTGTGTGTGTGCGTGTGCGTGCGTGCGTGTGTGTGTGTGCGCGCGCGCACGTGTGTAAACGGGTTTTTACTGAATTAAATGTTCAAATTGTTTTCCTTCTGCTGCTTGACAATGACCTAATCGTAGATAAAATTCATTTAATACGTTTCGTCTCATTTCTGGTGAGATAAGATTTACTTGGTGCAGTATGTGTTCCCTAAGGTCTGCCACATTAGCAGGTTTCGTTACGTATACATTGTTTTTAACATACCCCCATAAAAAGTAGTCCAATGGAGAAAGATCTGGTGATCTAGAGCGCCACTCTATTTCTCCACGTCTTCCTATCCATCGGTTTGAGAAAGTATTAGTTAAATATTGACGCACTATTACTGCATAGTGTGGCGGTGCACCATCTTGTTGAAACCAAATATTTTGTATATTTCCGTCAAACAAATTGTCAATAGCAGGAAGTATTTGATTTCGCAATAAATCTAAATAAATGTTTGCATTTAAGTTTCCTTCGATAAAGAAGTTCCCGATAATACCACGTTTGCAAAAACCCGCCCACACGTTTAGTTTTTGGGGATACTGTGTCTAGAGATCACGCATCCAGTAAGGATTCTCGTCATTCCAATAGCGGCAATTCTGACGATTTACTGTACCGTTTAATTCGAAAGAAGCTTCGTCGGAAAAAATGATGTTATCAAGAAACGTGTTATCATTATCGCATCGACGCATCATTTCATCGCAAAACTCTATTCTTCTATCGAAATCACATTCCGCTAGCTCCTGAGTAAGTTTTATTTTGAAAGGATAACATTTTTCTTTCATCATAATTTTATGAACGGAACATATACTAACTTCAGTCGCTTGTGCTACCTTCCTCATCGAAGAATGAGGATTTTCTACAAATGATTGCATTGCATCCATACTTTGATCAAAATTTGTAGCTGATTTTGGTCTACCACTCCGCGAGCGGTTCTTGACAGATCCTGTTTCTTCAAATCGTCTGACAGTTTTTTGAACTGTAGACTTTGAAATGGGTTCACGATCTGGATAAGTATCGTTAAACAAAGTCGCTACTTGTTCGAAGGACCTAACGCGGTCATCATATCCTCGCATCATTAATAATGTAATTTTTTCCCTTTCAGTCAATACCATTTTGGTGACTACCGAAGGCCTTTCTTAGTTTCGTTGAATGTAATAACGACAAGTCTGTCGATAACGAAGAACAAAACTATTACCATCGACCGTGCAAACTCCACGTGGTACATTTCGGTTAACGCTAATGCCGGCGGTATTGTACCTTTGAAGCCTTATAACTCGAAAAGTAATTCATGAAAAAACATTTGATTCGAGTGTTGTGGAAAGCTCTCGAGATCAGCTACAAGAATATGTAATAAAAAATAGGGGGTGTCATTTAAAAAAATTGAGGTAACCTTCACGTGAACTTCAAATGATTCTTCAAGGTCAAACCAATGGCACCATCTTATAGCCCTTGCGAAACCATAAAATATATGTCTGAACCATTTTTCTCTAAAATGCTTTATTGTTGAGATATTCGACCGTTTCCAGACTTTTCGAACACCCTGTATGTTTATTCGTATATTCGTGACAAACTTTTCACATTACTCTCACTTCCCGCGCACACTGTGCAATATGTTTCGAAACTTTGTAAAACAATGATCCGTTGAGTATGGTATGTTCTGCAGCTTATTGATTGTTTTTGTTTCGAAACGATAAGCGAGGAAAATCGTATGTTCAGATTATGGAAATGGCCACGGTGACATTAACTCGCTGTTCAAATTGGGGTGGTTTTAAAATTTCAATTGAATTCTTGCACGTCGAGTCGGTATAACTCGAAAATCAATATTCAATTACTAATTAGGGGATGTAATTAAATTTACCATCGGTTACACGTTAATTACGCGCACGTGTATGCAAGCAGCACGCGTTGGAAAGCGCAATCAACTGTGACGAACAGGCTCGAAAATAATTACGAGACCGACGCGAAAGTGTCGCACATTTTTAAAACGAATTAAACGAGTCTATTCGAGATGCATAGTAAATACGGGATAAAAGTTGAATAAAGCTGCGCGTTGTAATGTATCGTATGTCCTATGCTTCATGTTCGATCGCTTTGTGATTCGCCTGGATACGCGGACGTGTAGCCGAATTGCTTCCGATTGATTAACGTTCCATTGATTGTGCTGCCAGATTAAAATAGAATTTACGGTCCAATCGGAGAGCTTATGCAAACCTGATATTTACGAGTTCTTCTGGGAACGCGACTGTGTCCCGATGAAAAAGTCCGCGACTCCTTGCAATCTGATTTCGTCGACGGGAACGGTGAAGCGCATTCTCTTGGACGTAGACGAATAGGTACACTCCGTGACAAAAAGATAGCACATTACACAGATAAATGGTTTCTTAGCTTTTCAAGTAGTATATTACATTGTTTGTGACCTGGATACTGGCTAATAAGAATAAAAAATGATTCAATATGTGTCTATGCATTTATTGCGAGAAGAAACAATTTTATTGGAAAATATATAACATTATATGTAACATTTCTTAGCTTTTCAAGTAGTATATTATATTGTTTGTGACCTGGATACTAGGTAATAAGAATAAAAAATGATTCCAATATGTTTCTATGCATTTATTGCGAGAAGAAACAATTTTATTGGAAAATATATAATATTAAACGAAAGATCGGTGCGTCAAAAAGATAGCATACATTTCTTAAAACAACTTAAAGTAAGGTGGAGTGGGGTAAGTCCGTCAATTGGTTATTTTTATTATAATATGAACGAAATTTCTCTAGCTATTCTACAATAAACTATTCTACATAGATGTCGCCCAAGAATAAAGGTGTTTTCCTCGCTTAAATCAAGCAATGCCAAACAGTCACGTGCCAGGTACACATGCAACTTTGAGGTTACCCTGAACGTGCAATAGTTTACATGTTATTAATATATTCTGTGTTGTTATTTTAGGTACGTACAACAAATATTGATGTAGGTTTACATCAAATAAACCGTTTTTATTGTAAGATGATCTTGCACCCGTAAATAGTAGTACACGGAGCAAGTCCGTACTATCATGGTGGGGTAAGTCCGTACTCTGTCGGTAAATATAAATCTTGTATATATATAAATCTTTTCTTGCCCCGTAGCACTTGAAACAAGGTCCGAAAGCATTTTTAAACTTTGTTTTAATATCACTGTATCCCCTTTCATATTTCAGCATAAAAGTACATGTTTGTTTAAAAATGGATAACTATAAAACTAAACAATACAATTTGATGCAATGAGAAGCATTTTATAGCAGGCTTGTTAATCATTCTTTTTTTGCCCCGTAGCACTTGAAACTAGGTTCGAAAGCATGTTTAACTCTCAGAGTGCGTTCTAGTTGACACTTCGTACAATATTCTAGCAAAATGATAATTTTAAAGCAAAATTAGAATCCTACATAATACTAATTCATCAGTAATAACTGTGGCAAGAGTTTGATACCAAGAACGTTAAGTTTTTACATACCAAACTGAAAATACATCAGTTTAAAGTCCAATTTTGTAAAAACTAGGGCGGACATACCCCACTCCACCTTATACTGAGTCACCTAACGTTATCACCTCAAATATCTGTGTTGTTTTCAAAGATACATTAAATGTCTTCAGGACAAAGTTGAATGGTAAAATGGGGCTCATACAATACCAAAAAATTTGGACTATCTGTCCATCTTGTGGCGAGTGTAGGAAGTTAGCCGCCACAATTATATCGAGGAATTTTATTTCCCCCGTCACTTGGCACTTCAGGTTTACGTCCCTCAATAAATTAATACCGTAACAAGCTCGGTTTTTATACTGGTATTGCTACGGGTCAGTAGCGAAGCCGTAAGGAAAGACAACCCCCATTAACCCACGCATCCCCTTTTACAGCTTCCATATTCTTCCTTAAAGTCAAATTATTCCCGGCTTTTTCATTTCATCGTCGCAGTCCTGTCGTCATTTTTCTTTTCGTTCATCACAAGTTCCCTCGTTGCAACGATCCATACAACGAGACTTTCACCTTCTTCAAATTAATTTATATGCAATCTAAACCAACACCGACAATGAGTAAATCAATCTACTATAATTATAGTGACTGGTATCCGTAGTACACGTTCCAGCACGTTTACAAACTCGGAACAAGACACCCCATTAATGTAACAATGTTTGCATCTATACAGTGTATTCCACTAGTCTTGCTGCACCCCGCGACGAAACTGTAACACATACAGTAATACAGTGAACCACGAAAGTATTTGAACGCACTTTAAAACAGTATAACTTTTTTATGATCGGAGCAAACTACCTGACTTTTTTTGAGGAATTAGAAGAATTGATTTACCAAATGACATGCAAAAAATATTTTGAATATCCAACTGTATTTAGTGGTTTAATCGACGATGAAAGTTTCGAGCGCAAGGCAGCGCGGCCCTTTGAACAGTGCGGGCAACGTCGACTGTCCGCGTCTCTTTCGTTCCTGTACGCTGTCCTTCCTTGCGCCCGAAACTTTCATCGTTGATTGAACCACTAAATACAGTTGAAATTATTTCGTGGTTGGCATTATTTGAATAAGAAATATTCAAGAAATAAGTTGGTGAAAGTCCCATAAGAAAGTAATGAGAAATAAAGAAGTTTTGTAATTGGATTAGTAGTGCTTCATACTGATATACCGGAGTCGAGTTCAATCATCGCCGCCCAGCAACGTTGGTTGGCAGTGGAGTGGTTAGGCATTGAATAAATTCTGGGTAGAATGTCGCGGAGAAATATCGCGACTTTATTCTACTTCACATGACCTTCAATTCAATGTATTAGACCCGTCTCATTCAACATCAATCATCCCCTTATTATAATGGAGCTACCACCGTGTTTGAATATCTCTTTTACGCGTCGTCAGTACAGGCTTCCATATATTTCATTCGAATACTTACTATCTCCGTAACTGACGCACAGGCCTTCACCGTAACTGTCAAAATTTTATCCCCACCGTTGCGGGGATCCCCCTTGCAATCAGTCAAACGGTGAACGCGCTCGACGCACAGTGGTCGGAAATTGCCAAAACGTGGTCAAAATAAGAAGAAGTACTCCAATTTAGTTCAAAATTGATACTCGTAAATTTTTCGGGTCGCAGATTATAAATCTGAGGTTAAAATTACAAGAAACAAAATGGCGGATTCAATATGGCGGATCCGTAACCCAAAACATTATTGGACTCTCTTGAAAATTAGTATTCCCATATTTTTCGATATATCCATAAGTAGTATTAAGATGTCATGTACAAAAATGATGAAACAATATCACCCCGAAGTCACACAATTTTTTGAAGAACCTGGTATGAATGAAGATATGTCATGTGACGAAGTATTGTAAAGTTACTTATATACAAATTATTTTGTATTTGCCATAATTGTGATTGTAATTGGTGTTTTAAATGCAATATTTACCATTAAAATCTTACACTGTTGACTATCTGAAGCATTTTATTGTAATATATAACAATAATGTACCTTACATTTACGAATATTAGTTTTGTCTACGATTTAGGGCAAATTCGCAATTTCGGAACGTTACCGGTCGCTATGGAAATGGCGATAATTCATAAGGTCGCAATAGGTCGCAGGAAAATGAAACGTACATTTGTTTAATAGCCTTAACAGCTTCTTTTTTTTTAAAAAAATGAACTTTTTCGTTAATAAAATGTACCAGATGTGTAGATTTCTCTTTTCCATCTCCCAGAGCATTCAAAAATTAAATAATGCAATAAAATCAGAATATTATAATAAATTAGGACATGCACAACAATAGCAAGAATGATAAACCAGCGTTACAGCGCGATAACAGAGGTAATTTCAATTATGGTTCAAAATGCTGGTCTTCTAGAACTACTAACTTTGAACTTACATATCTCCGACAGAAGTACGTATTAAAATATTGGCTGTAACAAAAAAACGTGTTCTGGAACCTTATAAATAAAGTACAATTACACAGATTTTTAAACAAAAAAAAATTTTGGACTTTTGGCCATGATTTGGCGATTTCCGACCACTGTGCGACGTCCGAGCCAGCGAGGGCTCGAGTATCGATGAAACTCACACTAACGCAAACGAAGCAAAATATTCCAACATTTATATTTTTTATTTCTTTTAATGAAACTTTTATCATCGTATTCCACTTGTTTTTCTAATTTAAATGACACCAAACAGGATATAATTACAATTATAATTACTCGTGTAATAAGCGATTAAAGTTTCAAGTGTGAAAGAGGTCGGTGAATGGAAAAGAGTGAAGCAGAAAGTCGAAGCGTTTGGGCACGATGAAAGACTGGCGTGAACTCAGACCTTTAAAGTAAAAGTTAAACATTCTTATTTTTGGTTTATCGTAAATCAAACTTTTACCATCGTATTCGTCTCGTTATTCTAATCAAACGACACGAAACAGAATATAGTTACGATCATAATTACTTGTGTTAAAGCCGAAGGTAAGAATTCGTGTACTTGAAACTTTAATGGATTAGTTGTGTCTAATTCTAATCGTAATTATGTTGTATTTGGTGCCATTTTAATTAGAAAAACGAGGCAAATCCGATGGTAAAAGTTTCATTTAAAAAGTTGCATCTTTTACTTCGCTTGAATTAATGTGAATCTCACCGATACTTGACTCCTCGCTGGCTAGATTGTCGTGCGTGTTTACTGCCCGGCTGGTTTCAAGGGGGCTCCCCTAGTGGTGGGGTTAATATTTTGACAACAGCGATAGAGACCTTTGCGACAGTTCCGGATATAATATTGTACTTCAAAGGTTATAAAAGCAAAATAATTATGCGATGCTTGAAATATGTTTAACACATGTTTGAAATAGTCTAATACATTCATACAGCAATAATTTGTATTATAAGATATTACTGAGGCATTATATGATCATCTTCTTACATTTGCGGACGGTTCCTTACGCAAAATGAAGATACTCTGTTCCTACACCTGCGACTAATAGACTTAAGGTCGTCGATCACTAGAACGCACCGGCGCCCACCCGGCACCGCGCGGCCTCAGCTGTTTTGGATTTCTTCTATGTATTTTAAATGGATGTGCGCACATTGGTGTGCGACGACCTTTAAGGTACGCAAACAAGAGAAAGCAGTGGACGTACATTTCCAATTATGATTATAATACAACACTGAATGTCAACCATTTTGTTCCATTACAGTTACACATCACGATTTATTATCAATATTTCCCTAGGAGATGTAATTTGAAATAATTATGATAACACCAATAACACTGTCCAACAGCCAAAAAGAATTTCGATTCCCACTATAAGATCCTTATAGAGTTTTTCGCGCTGATTCCGAATCTGTCCTTAATTTTTCTCCTAGGCGTACAGTTTACAGTTTTTGAGAAAATTGAGTTTTAAAAAAGGGCATATTTTTCAACTTTGAACAAATATTGTGATGTTATTATAAAAGATATTGAATTGTTATTTACAGCAAAAGATTCTGTAGACTTTCCCGAATACAGAGATATCCAATATTAATACATTATGATTGTTTAAAAATGTTTACACAATGATCAAAGACGGAGAGACACCACTTCTGCACCAATTTTTGAGGATATTTTTCAATTTATCTCAAAAAATAATGGTCCTGTGGAAAATCGAACTACACCACGCGAAAGAGCAGACTTTTATCTTGAGAAACCACCCTTTCACGTTTGCATGGTCGATGTTTTTTTCGAACCAGAAAACAAAATATCTCCGCCGCGCTGTATCGCGTGGACAACCGCCGCGCCGTCGCCGAGTTGATACCACACTGGTGGTTTTGCCGCCTACTAGAGCGCACCAGCACCGGCACCAGCACTTTCAGTGACGCTCACCACTAACGCGGCCGTTCGCCGTGCCCGAACCTGTCGAACGACCTAACCCAGACCGTTTTAGTGGTGAGCGCCACTGGCGACAACTCATGTCGGGCGAAGATATTTTGCTTTCTGGTTCGAAAAAAACATCGACCATGCAGACGTGAAAGGGTGGTTTCTCAAGATAAAAGTCTGCTCTTTCGCGTGGTGTAGTTCGATTTTCCTCTGGACCCTTATTTTTTTAGATAAATTGAAAAATATCCTCAAAAATTGGTGCAAAAGAGGTGTCTTTCCGCCATTAATCATTGTTTAAACAATCATAATGTATTAATATTGGATATAACTGTATTCGGGAAAGTCTACAGAACCTTTTGCTGTAAAGAACAATTCAATATCTTTTATAATAACATCACAATATTTGTTCAAAGTTGAAAAATATGCCCTTTCTTTAACTCAATTTTCTCAAAAACTGTACGTTTAGGAGCAAAATTAAGGACAGATTCGGAATCAGCGCGAAAAACTGTATAAGAATCGTATAGCGGGAATCGAAATACAAAAAAAAAGTTGAAATTTGTTGGACAGTGTAATAAATCAATCGATTTGGAGCAACACAATAACGAGAAAGATATGGCACAATGGTGAAAATAATACATAAAAGAATAGTAGAAAAATGCAAATTATATAATGAGACACAACGTTAACAGAAATGCATATTCCAGATACAATTTTCATGTTTAAAAATGCATACAACAAGCTAATTGAATTGTTTTAATTAATAAAAATGAAAAGCACATATACTTAGTAGATACTGCAGTACGTAATTAATAATTCATATTAATTAGAGGAGGAACAGGATAAGAAATACAAATATTCAGCATTGACAATAAAAATAAAAGAAATACAAACCGAAAAGAAGCCAGTATAACACCGAAATTCATTCATAAGAATTTTACATCATTTGCACTCATACCTGCATCGATGGAATCAGAATGATTAATATCAATAATTTATAAAAATAACAACAATACATTAATTCAGATTTCCCGCAATTTCTATTTCCGACGCAAAGACATTTTTATCATCTGTTACGAGCCAGGGCCGCGAGCAGCACGAGTGGCCGGCGAAGGGTTGTTACCCTAGGAATATGGTATCACTTTGTTAGTTAAGGTACGCGGACGAACCCAATGCGAAATTGGGGAGCCGCTAGGATTATAGACAGCGAGGACGAACCTGACTAGAAGTCAGGGAGCCTCTAGGAATGGAGTCAAACGCAGACGAACCTGATGCGAAATCAGGGAGCTGCTGGGAAGGTGAAACTTCGTGAACGAACCCAATGCGAAATTGGGGAGTCACTAGGAACGACGCGCAGACGAACCCGATGCGAAACCGGGCAGCTGCTAGGATGCGGACGAACCCAATACGAAATTGGGGAGCCACTAGGGTGGATAAATCTCTGTTTGGAGAATTGCAATGTCGCGAACGAACCTGATGCGAAATCAGGGAGTCGCTAGAATAATTAGTAAGCCTCGTAACTAATATAATTTAATTGATATTATCCGAGCGGTAAGATTGTATCGTGTGGGGACGTTCAATTAGTTGATTAGGATATTGGACAATAATTATGGGTTTAATGAATTTGCGTTAATTATCAAAGAACACAAATATATTCTTACTATAAAACTTCGTGTTACAATTGTGTAATTGTCGCGAATGGATTGAATTTAGAATAGAAAGAATTGAAAGATGATATTACCTAAAGAAGGATGCACGGTGTTGACGCACTGACAATGCGGGTGTCTCGGAGCAACCTTATCACTGCCTAAGAGATTTTACACCGAACTCGCGGAATCTATACGGTTAAACTTTGATTCAAAAGGGACTTTAGCCCCCTCTCACTGGTAGTTGACTTCCGAGATGCAGCACGACGCAGCACGACAGTACTAGCCCACGAGAGTAGAAATGCAAGTGCCTATGTAGCCCTGCAATGACAGGTGGTACTTGTCAGTACCCTTCAAGTGAACATTCATATTTTGTCAACGACCAGTTGGTCGTGCGTATGTTTTGGCCCTAAACTAAACTAAACAGTTATGTAGATATATCTAGGGTGGCTCAGTTCGTTTATCTAGGACGGTTCCTGCCACAGATGATATTGAACATCTGTTCGTCATCCGTAACACATCTTAAAAATTGTTAACTAAAAAATTTTTAACTTGTCATTTTGACGGATTCAACGGTGTCCATGTTAAAACTAGTATAATCCAATACAGTAAAATCGCGATCTATCTCCTATCGCCTGTTCCGAGCTGGGACAGAGATCGTGTAGGGAAACTATTTTTTGACGACTGCGTCGACAGCGCTGAAACTATAATGGATGCCGAACGTAGAAAAGGACAGCATGTAAACATGAACCGCGCGGCGACGAAAAAAAAATTTAATTTAATTAAATCTAATTTAAATAAAAAAACTAAAATGTGTCATTCGACCCCTCGTGGTAGGTTTAGTGTTAATATGTATATTGATTACTATGCTACATGGTACACCAATTTATCCATAAACCTTATTTAGAGAATACATATGCTATATGTAGTGAATATGGTAATTACAACAATTGCCGATGTGGTGGTGATGTAAACCATTTTCATGATTTAGCAAAAATGTGCACTTGTACTTGTATTTCTTCTATATGTATAACATTAACATTTTATATTATCAGTTTTTAAGGTGAATCATAGTATTTTATTTTAATAAGACGCGGAATATTGTATTTGGAAAGCACAGTGACAACGTGAAACAGACACAATAAACAACCATTGAACGTAAATAATTTAAATAACGTTTATGTTTCACGTGTAAATGGCAGTTTATTTTCCATATCAATATATCAAACACAGATCCAAAATAAAGAGAAAAAACGGTACTGGAATTAAATTCATTTTTGTGTAAATAAAATGTTCAGATTCACAAACATTGCATAAAATATTAGCTCGACTCAGTCGTAGATTACTCGGATTGACAAATTTCCACAATTACAATAGGAAAACCAATTACTGTACTGCAATATATGTATGTATATCCATATCACCTATTACACTAGTAAGTAAACGCCAACGTCTTAGTACGACAGTAATAGTGTTTTGGAGTTATTTAAATCGAAATATCTCGTGAACTAGTAACTTTTCGACATACATAGATTAGTACTTTTTTATAACGAATGCCCAGCTGCATCGATTGATGTATTAAAAAATACCTCATTCCATTTAAAAAGTATCGATGACCTCGAAATCTTGTAAAAAATTACCTCGAAAGTTTTTTCCCTTACACCGTTACATGTGGCCCTTCAAACAATGTAACTTTTTCCTAAGAAGTTTTTTTGTACAGCGAAAAATAACGGAGATATTTAGGTATTATGTTTCTTCGGACTCACCCTGTAGAGTGTTCCAAGAATGTTGTATTTTTTTTTTGTTTGGGGGCGATGGGGGAATGTCACTTACGCACACCCCCTCTTCGGATGACGTTGGAGGGAGTAGTGTGGGACTCGGCACCCCCTAGGACACGTCCTGCAGTTTTTTTGTCCGGAACAGATTGTTTCGGTACTTCCGCGCCAATATAACTGTCTCAAGGCGCAGGGCGCAGGGCTCCACTACCTCGTCATCATAGATACGTTACTGTTTTTTCCGCGCAGCGCCTCTAGCGGCCATCCATCGTACGAAAAATGCTGGACGATATCGGAACACTGTCCACCTACCACAGAGTTGACCACTCCCGTTCTTGGCTTTTCCAAGAATGTTGTATTGTATTTCCTTGAAATGGCTGATTCCTAAGATCATTTGAAGTAACTTTTTCCTTAGCGAAAATGTTCCCCGCTTCTTTGTTAAGGAGTTATTAACAAGAAAAACGGACCAATCAAACGCCATGGTTAGCTTTAGCTGCGCTCTGATTGGTCCGTCTTTTTCGTTAATAACTCCTTAACAAAACCGCGGAGAATATTTTCGCAAAGGAAAAAGTTACTCCAGACGATCTCAGGAGTCGCCCCCTTCAAGGAAGTACAACATTTTTGCAACCAGTACGTACTACCATTTAACAAATACGCGATGAAGTTACTTTTGAAATACATTTCTTTTCAAATGTACACTTTGTCAGATAGCAACGATGACACGCTTTATTTCTCATCCCCTGGTATTATGGAGCCCTTAAGAGAAGTCAGTTGAAAACCTTGGCTGTAACGTCATCCAGTTCTATAGTTTAGGAAGATTGCCATCGTAAACTTTGATATCCTATTTCAAATGAAACTTTCAAGTCGACCGTTCCCGCTGCACACGCTCGAGTTAATCTACGGACTACATTCTAATTAACATTTATTAGCTCATGAATGGTTTTAGTACATTATCCGTAAAAGATTGGTTGTGTAATGTATAAATATTACAGAAACTGCTAAAGTTGTAATAAAAAAAAGTTTATCAAATACCGTATACACTCATACGCGAAAGTATACACGCGAACATTTAATAGTTATCTAAATTGAATAATTTATAGTTTTAATGGGAAGTATGTCCACGGTTTGCTTTTCTAACGGCCCTAACTCTGTTTTCCATTGAGTTAACTAACTTAGAAGTAACCGTTGGATGTATTGATTAACATATTTAATAATATTTCGTTTTAACGCATCTTCCGAAGTAATAACTGTATTTCTCAATCTTCTTCCTACCTCATCCCATAAATGTTTAATGGGGTTTAAATCGGGACTTTGCGGTGGATGTGACAACACGTGTGGAACATTATGCAGTACCCATTCTTTGACTATTTTTGCGGTATGTTTAGGATCATTGTCCGATTGAAACCAGTAATTATAATACTTGGAAAATTTAATTTTGATACACCGTCTTTTAGCTTTCCCGCACAATTTTTAACTACTTTGTTTTGTCCATTATTCCGTCAATGAACATACGGAAACTTCCCACTTCACTAGATGCCATACAGCCCCAAACTAATACAGATCCACCATTATGTTTAATAGTTGGCCGTAGATTTCGCGATTCCAATTCTGTGTTCTGTTTCCTTCAAACGTTTTTACGTCCATCGCTACCAAAAACGTTGAATGTAGTCTCATCAGAGAATAATAGTGTGTCCCGGAACGAATTACTTTTATAAATCAATGTGGGATCTAATGCAATTTATTGTAGAACTTACAAATAAGAACACAGCACGGATGAAGAACACATAAACAAAACACCGACTGACAAAAATATAATCGCTCTCGCGCTAGATTAACTCTGGTCGCTTGATCGCACTTTCGCTCGCAATTGTCGCACACGCTCTGTTTGAAAAGATTTGCTCTCGTTCTCGATACTCTCTCACTCATACATCTAAACATACATACACATATAGAGGGTGTCCCAAAATTCGCGAACTTCCCGAAAGGGGGTGGTTCCTGAGACCATTTGAAGCGACATTTTCCTTTGCAAAAATGTTATCTGCGGCTTTGTTTAGGAGTTATTAACGAAAAACACGCACAATCAGAGCGCGACCTGGACGCGAGTTGCCACAGTCGTCCCGGCGCGCCAACTGTCTATTGGCCGACTGTGCCAACTCGTGTACAGGTCGTGCTCTGATTGGTCCGTGTTTTTCGTTAATAACTCATAAATAAAGCCGTAGATAACATTTTTGCAAAGGAAAATGTCGCTTGAAATGGTCTCAGGGACCACCCCCTTCCGGGAAGTTCACGAATTTTGGGACACCCTGTATAACGGGTGCCGATGCCACCGATCACCTTCCGCGCAGGGCCGTCCTAAGATATTAGGCGCCCGTGGGCTACTAAAAATAATGCGCCCCTCTTCATAAGAGAATGGCATGACTAACGGGATCAACGGGATGGCTAACGGAAGCGGGATGACCAGCAAAGTTATACAAAAGTGTCAGAACTAGAAAAAGTCAATTTATTACGATTACACTAAACAAAAACATAAAATTCATCAAAATTAAAAAGGAACCTATATGAACAAACACAAACTTTATAGTAAATAAAAAACAAAAGTAACTTATATATTTATTTTCCTAGCTTTTTCTATTGCAGATTGATTAATATTGTAATATTACACGTATTTAAATTATTAAATACGTCACTCTCTATGGATCAAATTCCCAAAAGCATTTCATTTGCTCTGTCCCAAAGAAGACCGTAAATAATTTTTTATCCTTTTCAGTGCTTAAAAAGATCTTTCGCCGCTGCAATTTGTAGTGGCAATACTTAAAAAAATGCGCAGTGCAGTGGCCACGTTAGCAAATGTAGACTCAATTTTCGAGTCAATTATTGTCCTTAAACTAAGTTCCGTGGTAGATATATTTTCTTTATTTTCCAATAAATATACGCGTTTAAAATGAAAGCATTCTTCAAAAAAATTATTTTCTAGATCGTCCATATACGTTTCCCACAACTTTGCAGCATTCTTTCTAATTGTGTCTTCATTTAAATTTTTTAAATTGACCAGAAGCCCAAATTTTCAGTAAATGCCATCATAGGCACACTATATCTTTTGTACGTCTGCTAGAAGTTTATCTAATTCCTGAACTAATAACAAAAAACTATAACACCAATAAAAATTGCCGCCCCCAAAAGGCTTGCGCCCGGGGCTTAGCCCATTTACCCCTATGGTTAGGATAGCCCTGCTTCCGCGGATCCTACACATCAATCATACATGTACATATTAAACATGAATGCGTTTAAATTATTTCGAAATTCAAACCTACACTCGACTATTCTGACTCAACAGCTGTCCTCAGCTGCTGCGTCACTCTCGCACTCATCGTTAGACTTTAGTATCCAGGGTTTCATGAGGTCCGCTGAAGTCGAAATTTCATTTGGACCTTCATGATCTCCGACTTTTCGGTCTAAATAACGATAATTCCGGAGAACTCTAATGAAAAAAATAAGGCCCTAAAATCTTCGGAGCCAATTTTAACCCCGGCTTTTATTGTGTTCGCTTGATTGCCACTAGATCGGATTATATCTGATCCCTATATCCCTAGTAGCATTTACGGTTAGCCAACGGTGGCTAACGGTTGGGAGTTTGTTGAGGAATGGTTAGTGGTTTGCCGACAAATCCCCAACGTAGGGCCAACGACGAAAAATCATGTCAATTTGCCGACGAATACCCAACGTTGGGCCTACAGATATTATAGTCGGTTAAGTAACGTGAAATTTACAACGATTATGCTACATTGGCCCAACGAAAATCTGCCAACATTTAAATATATCGTCTAACAGACCTCAGTAGTGTTGCTGCAACCAAAAATAAGTTATATTCCAAATTGTTTTTTTTGTATTTCTAAATATACTTACAATTTGTAATTTTTGCGCGATGATTGAGCCACTAAAGTTATAGTGTGTGCAGCTTTGGAATTTTTTAATTTCTTTAATTTTTCCATTTTCCAAGGGAAAGGCAAGGGGAGTGTTCATGTAGTATAAGAAGGCCCTTCTGGATTTCTTCAAAATGGGTCTTCCTTTTTTAGATACTTTAAATTTAATTTGTTGACGTATCTAGTAGCCCTAATCATAGCATCTACAAACAAGAATCATCTGTAGGTTCAGCGATAGGCCATGTACTTACTACGCAAGCGGGTCTGGGTTCAAGTCCGACGTGGGTAAGCTATTATTTTAGTTTTTTCCTTTTTTCCCCAAAAGTTTACCGTGAAAATACATTTTTAATGTATATTATTTATGATATACCATAAAAAGTGAATATCAGAATGTGGGCCCTGTGTGATCGTTGGCCCAACGTTGGCCCTGACTGTTGGCACAACTGAAAAAAAAGAGTGACATTTCCAACGGTTCCCCAACGGATACCGCCAACGGAGGCCCAACAAAACGCCAACCATAAATGCTACTAGGAATGTTAGCTTTTTTGCGCTTTTTATTAAAGGTCTTCAAATTTTCCCGCTGAATTTTGGCAATACTTTGTTTAGCGTGTTCTCGCACGTCTTTGCGAACCTCTTGAAAAGCTGTGACCCATTCGCTTTCTTTTAAGTCTCGCACCTCGGCATTTTCCTTGAGACGCATATGTGTACCAAATAAGACATGGAATGGCGAAGTACCTATGCTGCGATTTGGCACGTTATTTAAACATTGCTGTGCGGGCATGAGGTATTTATACCATTCTTCGCATTTCGGCGCCGCTAACTTAGTTACTACCGAAATCAAGATATGATTTATTCGCTCGACCTGACCATTTCCATGGGGTACGCACGTCGTTATTAGCGAGTGTTGGATATTTTCAGACGCACGATAATCCCTAATCTCGTTCGACGTAAATGCTGACCCACGATCCGATATTATTTTCCTGGGATTGTCAAATACCGTGGATTGTTTTCGCAGAATGTTTTCGATCTCAAGAGAGATTGTCGACCGCGTAGCGTACGACCAGACAAATTTCGTAAACGCGTCTACAATTACGAGGATATGTTTGTAGTTCTTTCGGGTGGAAGGAAGGGAGCCAAGGTGGTCGATATGGTATGTATCTAAGGGAGTACTGCCCTTCTCAATCGGTCTTAGCAGCCCTTCCTGCTTCCCTGATTTCCGTTCAGCTAGAATGCAAGTCAAGCAACTCCGGATACCAAGGCTTCTGTCTTCCCCGCCGAGAAGTGACTCAGATCGTGTATCTTCCGGATGCGGACGAACCCAATGCGACATTTGGGAGCCCCTAGGATAGTATAGTTTTCGTGGTCGAACCCAATGCGAAATTGGGGAGCCACTAGGTTGGATAAATCTCTGTTTGGACAATTGGAATGTCGCGAACGTACCTGATGCGAAATCAGGGAGTCGCTAGAATAATTAGTAAGCCTCGTAACTAATATAATTTAATTGATATTATCCGAGCGGTAAGATTGTATCGTGTGGGGACGTTCAATTAGTTGATTAGGATATTGGACAGTAATTATGGGTTTAATGAATTTGCGTTAATTATCAAAGAACACAATTATATTCTTACTATATGAATTCGTATTACAATTGTGAAATTATCGCGAATGGATTCAATTTAGAATAGAAAGAATTGAAAGAAGATATTACCTAAACTAAGATAAACGGTGTTGACGCACTGGCAATGCAGGGGTCTCGAAGCAACCTTATCACTGCCTAATAGATTTTACACCGAACTCGCGGAATCTATATGGTTCAACTTTGATTCTAAGGGAACTTTATCCCGATCTCACTGGTAGTTGACTTCCATCTCGGAAGCAGCACGACGCGACACGATTCGTGATTACGACAGTACTAGCCCACGAGAGTAGAAATGCAAGGGCTTATGTAGCCCTGCAATGACAGGTGGTACTTGTCAGTACCCTTCAAGTGAACATTCATATTTTGTCAACGACCAGTTGGTCGTGCGTATGTTTTGGCCCTAAACTAAACTAAACAGTTATGTAGATATATCTAGGGTGGCTCAGTTCGTTTATCTAGGACGGTTCCTGCCACAGATGATATTGAACATCTGTTCGTCATCCGTAACACATCTTAAAAATTGTTAACTAAAAAATTTTTAACTTGTCATTTTGACGGATTCAACGGTGTCCATGTTAAAACTAGTATAATCCAATACAGTAAAATCGCGATCTATCTCCTATCGCCTGTTCCGAGCTGGGACAGAGATCGTGTAGGGAAACTATTTTTTGACGACTGCGTCGACAGCGCTGAAACTATAATGGATGCCGAACGTAGAAAAGGACAGCATGTAAACATGGACCGCGCGGCGTTTCAGAGAGCAAATTCGTCGAAAAAGACCAGATTTGTGGAAAGAAAACTCATGGATTTTGCACCACGATAACGCACCATCTCACAAGGCTATCATTGTGAACGAATTTCTGGCCAAAAACTCAACAAATTTTATCGAGCAGCCACCGTATTCACCTGATATGGCTCCGGCCGACTTTTTTCTTTTTCCAAAACTCAAATGACCACTTCGAGGCACCCGTTTTCAGTCGATAGATGACATAAAAGAGAATTCGCGGCGAGTACTGAAGTTGATTAAAATAAATGCGTTTAAAAAATGTTTTGATGATTGGGTTATTCGTTGGCATATGTGTATTATTTCGAAAGGGGCCTACTTTGAAGGCGATACAATAAATTTGGATGAATAATACATATTTTGTGTTCCATTGACCAATTCCCGGTACTTTTTCGACAGAATGTATGCTGGTTAACTCTTTCTCGATCGAAGGGAGACAAACGCCGCGCTCGCTGATAAACCGGTTCATCATCTTTAAGAACGATTTTCATAGTTATCGGTGAATCATGCACTCTGTTCGGCTTGTAATCGGTGATTAACTGCTCAACCGAATATCGATATTGCGGAGAAGTAATATTAAGGAGATACAGTCGATATTAAAAACTTCGGGTGTCTCAACCTTGTCGCCCTTCCCTGCGTGCGCAACCTTTACCGGAGGATTAATTGAAACGCGACCCTGATCAATTCGCACGCAAACCGTACTTAAGAAATCGATACCGATCGAAAGGTTCCACTGAATTAGCTCATCCTTGACCATGTAAACTGTAATCGAATAAAGATTTCCGTCCAATTTTATCTCGGTCGCGAGTCTGCCGAAAGTTTCATTCTCCGAAGAATCGATTCCGCGAAATCTTGTTTCAGAAGGTTCTAATTTTGGCGATCAGATCGCCTAATACTGTCTAATTAGCATCAACGTAATGTCGCTGCCTGTGTTGATCAAGGCCGAAATACATTCGATCGCCGACTCGGACTGCTTTATAATATTTATTCGCTCTGTTTCTAGAAATGCAATTGGTCCTTTTGGTACCACCATCGCTGTTAGTGGGACATTCCGCAGAAATATGACCGACATTTTGGCATTCGAAAAATTTCCTACCTCTACTTTTGTGACGGCATTTAGAGCTTGCGTGCCGCGTCCGCATCCGCTGAAGAATAATCCAGTCAACGAAAAGTTGTAGACGCAAATGGAAGGAACACAATTTTTAACTTTGGGACTTTGTTTGGACTAGTTAGGTAAACATACTAAAAGTCCCCACTCTTAGGAAGTGAGCGGGGTGCAGGGGGGCACGTAGAAGGTCCCCTTTTTTGGTTTTCCGCTTATATCTCGAAAACTATGCGTCCTAGCGATAAGAACATTTCTATGCAAAATTAAAGCTGACAAAATGTGCCACAAGATTGATTGCATTCAGTTTTTCGCTATCTCGCATAGTTTACGAGATATCCGCAAACATTTTTTTCACAATTAGTGAACTTTGAGCGCGGATATCTCGGAAACTATGCGAGATAGCGAAAAACTGAATGGAATCATATTGTCAGCTTTGATTTTTTATAGAATAGTCTTATCGCTAGGATGCACAGTTTCCGAGATATAAGCGGGAAACCGGAAAAGGGGACCATCTACTCCTAGGAGTGTGGACTTTTAGTATGTTTACTAACTAGTCCAAACAAAGTCCCAAAGTTAAAAATTGTGTTCCTTCCATTTCCCTCTACACCCCCCTTATGAGCATTCATTGACTGGACTAAAGTAACAGCCACTACGATGTTTCGTTATTTCCGTTCTGCTCATCCCAGGTCTCTCTGTAAGGCCGCTCCCGTTCGTCGATAGTTTTCCTCGCAGGGTTATCTTCTCGAACACTGTCAGTAATGACTCCTTCGTTGCATGCCCTAGCCTGGTTCCTCATGGAAGGATCCGGAATCCCCGCAATAATATAATCGATGAGCTCGTCCTCGTCGATTTTTATTCGATTCGCAAGGATCACCTTGGTCCTCGTCGATTTTTATTCGATTCGCAAGGATCACCCTACCTGCAGGTAGTCTGCGAATTTTTCATCTAGCCCCCGCAGCCGTTCCTCGAACTGTTTTCGCCGTTCCAGTTTGTTCGTATGATATTGGAACATTTTCTCTATTTGAATAAGCAGCTGCTCTATGGGATGGAACAAGTTTTCCTTTTGCGAGTGGAACCAATCTGTTGCTTTTCCCTACTCGCACCATTTCCTCGGTTAACTCGTGGGCGTCTCGCAGATATTTAATTTTTGCTATCCAGTCTTCGCATACGTCGTCGCTGCCATTGAAGTAGTCTAACAGTTCGGTTATTTGCTTGACCGTTAAACCTCTAGCAGAGGTCGCGTGGTGATTTGAATGTACGTTGGTAACCGTTCCTGAGGTTTGGAGATTACCGCCCTGCCGCTGCTGGGAAAATCTTAGCATTTCAATTTCTCGTTGTGCGATCGCAAGCTCACGTTCCAGTAATGCTCTTTCACGTTTCATAAGTTGCAGCTGCTTTTGTTGTAGCCCATTTCGGTTAGTTTCCTCACGCAGGGCAACTGAATCATCCGTTTTGTTCCACCGAAAATCCCGTCTCTATGACATCGAAGGGATCAATCGTTCTCTCCTCGCCGCCGGATGGATCTGCGTCCATCAACCTATTATACAAGTCTGCCTTTATTCCCGATGTGGACAAGCCTCGTTCACGCAGCTTTTCTTTCAACTCGATTATCGAAAAATCGTTCATAGTTTTTCTAGCCGACGCCATAATGATCTTTTCTACACTTCAGTTCGCTTTTTCCATCTTCACGTGCTCGAATGTTAGACCCCTCACCCGGGAACAGTGTTCTGATTGTATTAATATCCCGGACGAGCCCACAAATTTTGTGGGATATAATGAAATTTATTGAAGAATTTACAAAGAAGAACACAGCACGGATGAAGAACACAAAAACGAAACACCGACTGACAAAAATATAATCGCTCCCGCGCTGGATTAATTAAATCGCTCTGGTCGCTTAATCGCACTTTCGCTCGCAATTGTTGCACACGCTCTGTTCGAAAAGATTCGCTCACATTCTCGATACTCCCTCTCTCATACATTTAAACATACCCTAGGTTGTTAGCGCCGCTTTTTGCCTCAACCATTAGGTGACAACTCGCGAACGACGCACAGTGGTCCGAGAACGCGATTTTACTGGTCAAAAGTCAAAATGTCATTGGGTCTTTATAAAAGTTGATAATCAGATGTTTTTTGGTCACTGATAACGAATCTGACATCAAAAATGAAAAATTCAAAATGGTGGATTCAATACTATGCACATATAGTCTGGAAATTCGTTTTTCGTGGTCAAAATTAAAGAGACACACATATCGACATTTTTCAACGCAATAAATTTGTATATAATTATATTTCCGATGTCAATTCTAAATTATTCAAATATTTCAACATTCGAATTCCTCTTCAACTAAATCTTCTGCATCAACAATTGATCTTCATTTATGTTTCGATCAAAGATTAGATGTTGTTCTAACCATTTATCGTAATTTGCTTTAAAGCGCTTTAGTGACCGATGACAATTTTTCCATTTCTGGGATAAATTATTGCAAAAAAGACGTACTTTTCGTTAAATGGACTTTCTAGTTTCGTCACAAGTCACTTCGTTGATTTTATCAAAAATAACATCAGACACAGTAATTATTTTCCTGCTCGGATTATATTGTACCATGCATTAAAAAGATCCTCATTTTTAAAGTTATATTTATGTACAAATGTAAAAATAATTAACCTTTTGATGACAAGACAGTATGATGGTAGTTCAAAATTATTTTCAACTCTTAAACTAAATTACACACTATATAAATGAATTAAAAATATGTATGTATTTACATACATAAATATGTTCAACTACAATTAAATAACTAACTATAATAAATTACACACTATATAAATGAATTAAAAATATGTATGTATTTACATACATAAATATGTTCAACTACAATTAAATAACTAACTATAATACATAATTTAACACACATAAAACTTAGCAAAATCCTTCAGTACAGATGTTTCCACGTGAATATTCGATTGTAGACTAACCTGATCAAAAACAAATATGCTTGACGAGAACCAATTATTTCTGTGAATCTGATCAATGTAATACAATGTAACAGTTTATACAAAGAAATACTAACAACAGATACGACTCGCGCAGTCGAAACATCAGAGTCCAAGTCAACTATGCCTTCCGGACGCCAAAATACCGCGGGATTTTATTTCTTAATTAACTTCTCGATTTTATAGGGAAGTTATTGTAATGACCCCGAAAATCGAAAATCGACTTTTTAGCAGATCTTCATGTTTCATGGTCATTGCAGTCATTTTAGACTATTTTCAGCAAAATGTTCATATGTGTGTGTGTGTGCGTATGTCCGTTTCTATGTAATCAAATTTTTCGTTAACGTTTTCAGAAAAAGTAACAACGCGATCAGGATGATGAATGATGCAATCGATGTGCCCCGTCGTAACTTAGAGCTGATTAGATTTTGGTCCATATTGGTCAAGTAGTTTTTTAGATTTTTAGTTTTTTTGCGAAAAGAGTTGATTCTACAATGCAATTTATAAGGGAGGACGAAAATTTTCCACCAAAGAACCAAACGCAATTACATAAAAAAAATTGTTTTCTTAATTTTTTTTTAGATTAAAAAAAAATTTTTTCTTAATTTTTTTTTTAGATTAAAAAAAATTTTTTTTTTAACTGATGCTACTGTTACCGCTTGGAATAATCGAAAGTTATTCCAATGCAACAGTGAATTTATCATCTCTACTCCCAAGAATACATTTTGGGAGAATATCGATGAAAGTACAAAAAAAAAAACGATGTTAGCGATGTTGGCGAAGGAGTAACGAATCGGGAAGTTCTTTGTGTGACTCTTGGGGAGTCACACAGCAAATAAAAAACAATATCAGTAGCCATGCGTATCACTAACCCTCTCGCAAGAGCAGTCCTACCCGCGAGCGAGCAAAAACAACCCTACTCGCGAGCGAGCGAAGCGAGCGAGCAACAATAGCCCTCTAGTTATCATATAAACTACACGGCTGCAGCAGGCTGCACCTAAAATTTATATGCTCTTATTCGAAATTGTTTAAACTTTCACATAAAACAAGTCTGATGTCCAACACTTTTATACATTTTTTAAAAATCCTTCCCAAAGTTTAAATTGCCAATAATATTGCAGCATTCGTACATGGATTAAATAATGCTGGAAACCTAATTAAATAATGAAAACACGCCTATTAATATATATAAAACATATATTCAAACCTGTTATATAATGCTCTGTATGCTCTATAATGAGTTCTTAGAATAATTAGTTTCACTTTGAATTTCATAATTTTGTCTTTAGAACGTTACCCTTGGTTACACAATTATCTGAAATGGATAATATTTTGGATTTTGGTGGTTTGAAGTATTGTTACTTTATAGCCAAACAAGTTTTTTCAAAATGTTGAACTTCGAAAATTGACTTTTGGCCAGTAAAATCGCGTTCTCGGACCAATGTGCGACGGTTCCGCTGCCAAACATGTAACGGGCACCGATCACCTTCCGCGGATTGTACACATCAATCATACATCCACACATTCATGTTCAAACATGAACGCGTTTAAATTACGTCGAAATTCAAACCCATATCAATGTTTCTTGCTAATAAATGGTTTTCTCCTTGGAACTCAAGCATGTAAACAATTATTTCTTAATAATCGACGACACAATTCGAGATGCACTTCTTTCTGGAACTGTGTAGCTACCATTGATGCCAATCGTGATCCAAAAATAAAAGGACCTTGTCAGATTTTTCGTATGATTGTTTTCTCTTTTCTTTTAGTCAGCTTTTTTGGACCTCCACAGCGGGGCTTACAATTAGTAGCAAATTCATAATATAATGAATCGTGGACTCACTTCTGTTTACAAGTTTTGCAATTTCACTGTATGATTTGCCCTCCTTATACCATTTTATTATTAATTCTCTGAATGACTTGCTTGTATCGGATTTCTTGCGATTCATTTTGTTATAGTGTTTATAATGAAAATTGTGATAGAAATTTTTAACACTGTTTCGCCTGGACTGACCTAAGTAATGTTTGTTTCCATTCTGTGAGTGTCGGTAATTGTATGTTTACATTCTGTTAGCGTCGGAAATTCTTACTTGTCCAAAGATCAAATACTTTTGTGAGCCATGTGTGGTACGTGTTTACAGAACATATACAGCAAAACCGGTATACATTGTTAAATTATTTTCTAGCTTCGTTTATATGTATAGTTTTGAGACCCATCCCTTGCTATACATATGTGGGGGATATTACATGAAATGCTTTAATCTAACATACATATCTCATTAGTTGAATGTTACAGTTGTAAGCGTTCGAATACTATCGCATATGAATGTACCTGCACATTATTTGAATAATATCTGCAAATTAATTTCATTACTTGTACTATACTTATGTATACGTATCGAGAAAAACGTTATTTAATCAAATATAGCTGAAAATTTTATAATCAGACTAAGAAGCTTTCCACAATAGTATGACATCAAAAACAATTTACAAGATCCACAAATTCGTATTTCTTTTAACACCAAATCTACCGAGCCTTAAAAGTAACTGCTACATGTTCTCTTATAAAAATAATAAGATTTATTTTATTTAGACTTTATGCTACTCCTCCGGAAATGGGAGGTTTCTGAGATCATTTGAAGCAACATTTTCCTTTGGAAAAATGGCGTCCGCGGCTTTATTAAGGAGTTATTAAAAAGAAACATAGTCGGCCAGTTGACAGTTGTGCGCCGCGCCGGGCCAAAATGTTGCTTCAAATGATATCAGGAACCTCCCATTTCCGGACGTGGAAAGAATTTTGAGACACGCTGTATACAATCATTTCTTATGAAATAATTTTTATTATTTTAAAATTGTATTATTTATTATTTAAAAAATCTGGAATTGGTCATCATGACCAGTGGTGGTAGGTTCAGTGTTAAACTTATGTTAGAAGTAATTAAAAATTTTATTCTTTATTGACATGTACGATGAATGGTCTACATATCGTTTTTCAATTCTTATACAGGGTGAATTCGATAAAGCAGGACACCTAAATATCTCCGTTACTTTTCGTTGTACAAAAAAACTTCGTAGGACAAAGTTACACTGTTTGAAGGGCCACATATAACGGTGTAAGGGAAAAAAATTTCAAGGTCATTTTTATGAGACTTCAAGGTTATCGATGTTTTTTTAAATGGAATGAGGTATTTTTTAATACATCAATCGACGCAGCTGGACATTCGTTATAAAAAAGTACTAACCTATGTATGTCTAAAATTTAGTAGTTTACGAGATATTTCGATTTAAGTAACTCTAAAATACCATTACTGTCGCGCTAAGAGGTTCACAAGTAAGTAAACACTAACGTCTTAGTACGACAGTAATGGTATTTTAGAGTTATTTAAATTGAAATATCTCCTGAACTACTAACTTTTCGACATACATAGGTTAGGTACTTTTTTATAACGAATGCCCAGCTGCATCGATTGATGTATTAAAAAATACCTCATTCCATTTAAAAAAACATCGATAACCTTGAAGTCTCATAAAAATGACCTTGAAATTTTTTTCCCTTACACCGTTATATGTGGCCCTTCAAACAGTGTAACTTTGTCCTACGAAGTTTTTTTGTACAACGAAAAGTAACGGAGATATTTAGGTGTCCTGCTTTATCGAATTCACCCTGTATACGGATAGTTTTCTATTTAATAATTGTTACTAAATTTAGTAACAATCGTTAGTCATTATGTTTTTCGGTTTCCCAACATGTTTATTTATTGATATACAATCACACATTTATTGATATACAATCACACATTTTTCTAGTGCTAATAATTTTTTACTCTGGATATACGAAGTATACATAATAAATTGCCGAAATTTTAATGAAATCAACGAAACTTATTAAAAAGGATCCATAAAAAAAATTGCATGATGTATCTTTAATCTAATTAAATCTCATTCATCTCAATTTCATCATCAATTCTGCAATTTAGCATTTATTTTGTGACAGTATCATAATTAATATCATAATATATTATTGACAATTATTTAAATGTAAGAAACGTTAATGAATTTTTATAATGTGAATGTATACATTTAAAGTATGTATTAATCATTGCAATTTATATGAATATTCAAGTAAACTTTGTACATATCTTTCCACAAATATGAAACGGGAGAACTGTTCTTCAAATGTGTTCTATTGGAAAATTTACGATCGTTGAAGAATTTTACGCATTCGTAATTTGCCGACAGACATAGTTCATAGAATTTAACACGGAGAACAGTGCTGGGACATTTGCCTCAATTGCGTAGCAACCACTGTCCCTTTCCAGTAAACGCCGTTACTACATACCGCGACAAAAAGATAGCACATACAATTTTGTTAATTTTCGCAAATATAGTTGAATGACTATAGTTCTCGTATTATGTGTCATTGCTCAGTTAGTAATAGGTTGTATCTGTGCAAGGTAAATGCTTGTTTTCTGTCTATCGGTTTACGGTTAAGTCGAAAACGTAACCAGTAGTTCTGACTGCTGCGTCAAAATGATAGCACAATGTCAAATTTTTATGTTTCCAGTTAGCGTAAAGACGTCAAAGTGTTCAGGTTTACAAGGATTTAATATTGTGGGTGTTCTAGAATTGAAATATTGTGAAAGGATCCCACACTAATCATGTGGAAAATCTGTCCCGGTAAAATCAGTTGGATTTTCCATATGTTGTAGCTTATGATCTACTGAACCCAAGATGTAATGGGCACAAAGCTCAATAATGAACAGTTATCGAGTTATAATCAGCCAAATATGACAAACTCGAGCTGCCGAATACTCAAATCAGAGACCACCACAACAGAATCCAAATGAGTAATACATAATAAGATCATTTTTTTATTAATCCACATACTCACGCTCGCACACGCACGCAAACACACACACAGCAGAGAGGGTTTGGAGTAAAAAAATACTACAGGAGTGACGAACCGTGGGGTCCTTATCTCTGCTGTAACACGCAAAGATTTTTGTGAAAGATTTCTGTTCACAGACCTTTTCAAGGTCATTCAAAATTCAAAATTACAGTAACTTCCCTATGAATCGGGAAGTTAAATAATGACACCACCTAACAGATTTTGTGAAACCATACTATTTTTGTTTCAAACATTTTACCAAAAAATAAATACTTCCCGAGATTTGAGTATTCGGCAGCTCGAATTTGTCGAATTATTGAACTTTGTGCCCATTACATCTTTTGTTCAGTAGATCATAAGCTACAACATATGAAAAATCCAACTGATTTTACCGGGATAGATTTTCCATATGATTAGTGCGGGGTCCTTTTCAACAATGGGACGCGATAAAAGATTGACTGGTCCTAAAATATTAACAATTCAAAATTTGCGTAAAGAAAATTGTTCCATTGCTAAAATTGCGAAACTGTTGTGAAATTAGTAATCCGATGTTACGAGCCGAGGTTTAGGCAGCGATGCGGGAACCGAGGGGAATTTGGATTTAGAGATTTTTGGGTCTAGGTAGGAAGACACATCGACTAGCCAATGTCTATTTCACCACTGGGTCGCCTCGTGTGGAACATAGGAGTGGACTAGCCGATGTCTATCTCACCACCGGGTCGCCACTGTAGGGGTACACGAGGACTAGCCGATGTCTATCTCACCACCGGGTCGCCACTATAAAGGATAGGGTCGTGATTCCGCTGTCTCGTAACTTATTGATTTGAATAGATACACCTCGAGCGGCAAAGGTGTATCGTCATAGGATACTAGCTACTTTAAAATCGAAAAGCAATATGCCTAATGGAAATGAACTCTGAATGGATTGATACAAATAATATATTCTTGATATGAAATAATGGATACGAATGTTTAGAGTAATGTGTCGCGGTTTCGCGGACTAAACGCTTTCAGGTTTAACGCACCGAGAAATGCGGGGGCGATCTACTACAAAGTGCCCGACAAGAACTTTAACACCCGATCTTGCTCGAAGTGACTTTCGTCGTGGAACGATACGTACTGCGCGTGTTCACTTGAATCAACCCAACTAATAGGAAGGATCCATGCCCTTATATAGTACCAAAAATCGGGCCTAAGCGATGGTGGGGGCCACGTGCTACTTCCGATTAGAAATGAATTCTTAGAAATTATATAACTCGCTGCATCGCTTGCAAGAGCCCCTCTATGATCCGATTTTGAGTGAGTCCTTTGTTCTTAAATAGGTCCTCTGTTTCGACACATATCTCCGGAAGGGGCAAGAGTCACCAACGGTAGAGTCTGCATACGTAACACCGACAAGGAGAATCATTCGTTAGCAATCGAGTTTCTCGTATTTTCAAGAAACAAACAAATTGGAATAAAAATAGTATATACTTTTAATGCTTCCATATCTAACATCTATTATTCTTGATTTAGTTCGAAAAATAAAAAAACAAATTATATGAAATATTATATTACATAAATAAAAACAAATATGCACATAATTTTACGTTTACTTCGTCTTATCTGATATGAAAGGAATATTTCTGAATTTAGGTTATTGATCTTCGAAACAAGATTCGTTTATTCTAGCGAACTGTTTCCTGACACTTGCAACAATACCTTGTCCAACGATACGAGGCAGTAAACGTAAACATAGCCGTTCGAGTGCGACACAGTTGATGTTACTCTTGTTACGAGCCAGGGCTACGAGCAGCACGAGTGGCCGGCGAAGGGTTGTTACCCTAAGAATATGGTTGCAATTTGTTAGTTAAGGTACGCGGACGAACCCAATGCGAAATTGTGGAACCGCTAGATTATAAACGACGAGAACGAACCTGACGCATAGTCAAGGAGCTTCTATGAATGGAGTCAAGCGCAGACGAACCTGATGCGAAATCAGGGAGCTGCTAGGTGGGTGAAATTTCGAGAACGACCCCAATGCGAAATTGGGGAATGACTAGGAGTGATGCGCAGACGAACCCGATGCGATACCGGAGAGCTGCCAGGAGGTTGTAGATCAACGCGGACGAACCCAATGCGAGATTGGGGAGCCGCTGGGAGGTTGGATGATAGCACAGGCAAACCTGATGCGAAATCAGGTAGCTGTTAGGATGCGGACGAACCCTATGCGAAATTGGGGAGCCGCTAGGATAGTATAGTTTTCGTGGAGGAACCTAATGCGTAACTGGGAAGCCGCTAGGATTATAGGCAGCATGGATGAACGTAACGCCTAGTCGGGGAGTCTCTAGGAATGGAGTCAAGCGTAGACGAACCTGATGCGAAATCAGGGAGCTGTTAGGATGCGGACGATCCTGATGCGAAATCAGCGAGCCGCTGGGATTGTTAGTGGGCCTTGGAACTAGTATAATTTAATTTATACAATCTGAGCAGTAAGATTGTATCATGTAGGGACGTTCGATTACTCGATTAAGATTTTGGACGATAATTCTGTTGTTGTAAGGAAGAACGCCGCATGTCACATAATAATTTCACTTTCAAGATATTGCCGTTTAAAGTTTTGATCACTAGTGCTTTGGCATAGGAAATCGGTTGAGTTGCAGTATTTTTTTAAGACTTTCGAATTAATTTTCATGACTTTTTTTATGGTAAATATGTAAATCTATATAGTTCAATTAATGAATAAACCCAAATTTTTTGAAATTGTGACATACGGCGTTTTTCCTGACAACCACAGAATTATGGGTTTAGTAAATTCACCAATTAACACAAATATATTCTGGTTGTAAAAGTGCCTTACAAGTGGTGATGTCGCGTCTGAATTGAATGGAATTAAGAGTGTAAAGAAATGAAAATACTATTACCTAAGGTGCACAATGTTGACACACTGGCAATGCGGGGTCTCAGAATAACTTGATGAATGCCAAATACATTTATACCGGACTCGCGGAATGTACAAGGTTAACCTTGATACGAAAGGGTACTTTGGCCCGATCTCACTGGCTCACAAGTTGACTCTACAAATGTGACACAACGTGATCCTGCTCGTGACTACACAAGTGTTAACCGAAGAGACTAAAAATGTAAGAGTTTATATACCCCTAAAATGAATGGGATGGTCTGTTCGTAATCTGAGATGACGTAGGTCTAGACTCTCGTTTTTTATCACTTTCAATTAAATCGGGCCTGAGTTTCGTCTTCGTTAAAATAATGATACGAAAGGTTATCTAGGACGCTTGCTGTCAGAGACGATCAAGAAGAGATTATCATGAGAAAGTCGAACAGAATCTGTTCTACATCAGTAACACCCTTCTCAGGTAGGCAACAAAGGACGCGCACGATGTTACTTTACTGTCTCGGCTCATTGGACAACGTAGTAGAGAAGTTCAATTGCTTTGTTATGAAAAGTGATAGATAATAAGAACTCGCTGTGTGAATTTACAGCTGCCACCGTTATACATTGACCGTTGAAAGGAACGTAGTATGCACTTCTTTTTTTAGAAAATATACTTTGCAATTTGTTTATACGATATGCATGAGGATATACAGCCGGCCAGAAAGTCATTCTGCATGCAAAAACAGGCGGGAAACATGTGTAGAGTTAGTCTCGTAATTGATGGCACTTAATTTAAATCAGAATCTTTTCGTTAATGGGCCGAACGATTTCATTGTAATGAAAATTTTTGAAAAATTGAATAAAAGTTGCGGTACTTATTGTAAAAAGGTTACATACTCCGATCTTGATGAAATTTAAGTATGTTATCGATTTCGACATTTTGAACAACTTTTTCCTTTTCCAATATAGGGTTTTAGTTTTCGAGATATTCACAAAAAACTATTGCTAATACTGTATTGAATTTTCTGTATCCTTGCGCGTTCCGTGGGAACGTAAGGCTGTTTCGGCGCGGCGTTTGTTTACTTTTTCTTTGTAAACACGCTGTGGATATGAGAGAGAAGGCAGGATCTCACTCTGGTCATACATGTATAGGGTAAGCTTTCAATTTTGAAAGACTACTTCTGGATTTTCGTATGCGTGGTCGGGCCGGCCTGACCACTCCGCCCCCTCCACTACCTAATCCTGACTAATTCTGGTCGCATAATGTTTGCATTCTACAGGGTGGTCATTTTATCTGAAGACATTGAAATATCTCGAAAACTATGCATCGGATCAAAACAAGTGGGTAATGAAAGTTGTTCGCCGCGAAGGGGCACATCCAATGATACCAAACTCGGCCCCCAGGGGGTGGGGGTGGGGGTAGATAAAAAACTTAAATGGGAACCCCCATTTTTCATTGCAGATTTGGATTCTCTATAAAAAAGTTTTTGCATTTTGGTTCACAGATGGCGCTGTAATGGACGAATCAAAATGCATAGAAATCGTTGAAAATTTGGGATATATCGAGAAATACGCATCAGATCAGAAAAATAAAAGTAGACGTATTTGATATTTTTAAAAATGCTATCCAATAACACTATAATTGACCCCCACCCCCACCTCCTGAGGATGGGAGAGGGAATTATTTCAAAATCTTCAATGGGAAACGCTTTTTTATACCAAATCTTGGTTCTCCATTGGTTTGACATTATTGGTGTAATTTCTTTCACAGACGTTGCTGCAATCGAAAGCAGATGGAAAAATTCATTGGTTTGTTTATCAATAAATCAAAAACTACTTTTAGCGTTACCCAGGAACAACGACGTGGACGTCGTTGGTGTTATTGAATAGCATTTTTAAAAATATCAAATAGTCTACTTTTATTTTTCTGATCTGATGTGTATTTCTCGAGATATCCCCAATTTTCAACGATTTTTTACCCATTTTGATTTTTGTCCATTACAGCGCCATCTGTAAACCAAAATGCAAAAACTTCTAGGTCAAATTTGTGTATTTTTTTTCTGGAGAATCCAAATCTGCAATGAAAAATGGGGGTTCCCATTTAAGTTTTTTATCTACTCCCACCCCCACCCCCTGCGGGTCGAGTTTGGTATCATTGGATGTCCCCCTTCGCGGCGAAGATAAAATGTCAATGTCTTCAGATAAAATGATCACCCTGTAGAATGCAAAAATTATCCGACCAGAATTAGTCAGGATTAGGTAGTGGAGGGGCGGAGTGGTCAGGCCGGCCCGACCACGCATATGAAAATCCAGAAGTAGTCTTTCAAAATTGAAAACTCACCCTATATTGAGTGACACTGTTCTGTTTTCTCTGTCATTAAGTATTTACAAACAAAAAATAAACAGCTGCAGCCTCGGAACAGGCTTACGTTACCACGGAGCGCGCAAGAATACAGAAAATTCAATACAGTATTAGCAATAGTATTTTGCGAATATCTCGAAAACTAAAAGCTGCACCCTTATATTGGAAAAGGACAAAGTTGTTCAGAATGTGTTGCTGCATAACATATTTAAATTTCATCAAGAGCGGAGTATGTATCCTTTTCGCAATAATTACCAAAGTTGCTTTTCACAACTTCTTTATTTGAGCCTGTAACAAACATTTGAAAAATGTTGCCATTTAAATGTACAACTGAAATTTAGTCGTAAGAAGGATCTATTGTTCTGCATAGCAGCAGTAGCGTGCGTGTGACCGCTTCGGCCAATAGAAGGCGCGCACCTTCCAAGCTAACCAATCAGGCGCGCATTCTTGCCTACGTCACCGCATTTCTGTCAGGGACCTTCTTGTCAGCTCTCAGCAGTACTTGTTGCATCAAATAATGTTTCAAACAAAAACTGTTGAACATTAACCGGAACATAAAATGTAATAATTAGTTTTTATATTGGTGGCGCCTTTACCAGTTGAAAACACTTGAAATCACTCAACTTTGAACACGTATAACTTTTGAACCAGTGAATTCCTAACGTTAAAACTTGGAGTTTTGGTATTTTCTCGCCAAAATCTACAGAATTATATAAAAAAGTTAAAAATTGTTGGTCCCCTAAACTGAATTTTATCCAATTCTAGTGTTGTGTCTGTCATCGATACAATTTTGTTGTGTATGTCATCACTCAATTTTGTTGTGTATGGAGTTCCAGCGGTGGCTGTCGAATTTTTCATTGACCTGTAGGCAAATTTGAGCAAATTTTTATTTAAATTATAAATAACAAATAAACGTGTGATTGTAATTGCAAATATTAACTAAACTTTTTATTTAAATAAAAGTCATTTAAATAATGCCAACAGTGATCTATTCATTATTTCTTATTTGCAAATGAAAGATTATTTCTTACTTGCATTGAGGTGGAAATCAAATAACTAATTTTTGGTTTTCTGTTATTTCTTGTATTCTGAGTATACTTGAATCTCTGAAGCTTCTCAGATAATAATTCATTGGATAGAAAATTTGTTTAGTGACTATGAATAATAAGTAATAATTTGTTATTATCGATACTAAATATTTCGTCGAATAATTTATCAATACAAATAATAACTTAAATTGTATTTATAAATAACAATCAACTTTATTATTTTCAATAATCTGTTTAGACTGGCTCAAATAAAGTAAATAATTATTTTTGCATTTTTTTATTTGGATATCCAAATAACAAATAACTTGTTATTTGAAATTTTATTTAAATTATTATTTATTTAAATATTGCGCAACACTGCCTGTAGGTGTGCCCGTGTGATAGTCTTGATTGAAGAAGTCAGAATCTGTCACTAATAGTGTCGAACTGTTGGTTCCTACTGGCGAATCGTGATTGCACAGTATGAAAGATGCCTTTTGCTAGAACTCACGTTCGTTGTGGCCACATATTTGGTTCGAAATCGTCGTTGCACGGTGGTCATAAAACACTTTGACAAATTGCTCGAGCCAATCGTCTGCTTCGACCTCCCGAGGCCACACAATTTATGCACATCAATCTTTCGTACATCAATAAAAAGTTAGATGGACAAGACTAACCCGGGTTGAAAAACAATCTTCAATATTTTTTTCACAATTCCGATCAATTTTAATTTTTCTATAGCTTCGTTCTCGTGTGATGTAGTAAACGATACTAACTGTTCTAACTTCTCAACAAAATCTTAGACATTAGGTCACTTTTAGAAAAGTATTGTCAGTAATACTTTTAAAAAGTGTTTGTATATATGTAATAGGTTATGTTTTCAGGTTGGGCAAATAATCGACTGAATTGTTTCTCTGTAAACGAAAGAAACAACATTCAATGTCTATTATTCACTCTGTTGTTACACTTTACAATTACTCTTCTCTCCCATGTGTTTCTCGTCGTCACCTTGTACTTGTTGATTACTAGCTTACCGACCATCGTGATTACGCGGGACGGTTTGACTGATATTGGGGAAGTCCATGTACTTCCCTTACATCTCCCCACCTCGAAGAGAAAATTTGACCATCAAATTTTCACAAACTACAATCTCCCTCTTCTTGTTCTATATTAATAGAGTCCGAGACTGGGATAAGTTTAGTGATGTGAAATAGGTTCGACTCTGATTTCCTATGACCTGTATCCACCTTGTAAATTGAATTTGATATTTTATCCAAGATATTATATGGTCCAATTCTTAGTTCGTCTAGCTTCTTCCTGTTCAGGCGATTTCCATTTTCGACGTATAACTGTTGTCCTACCCTAAATTTGTAGTCCTTTCTGGTTTTGTCGAATTTTTGTTTATTATAAGCGTGGCATTTTATGCTATTTTCTAGCAGTTTTTCTATTTTGGTTTAACTCATCGATTGATTTTTCCTGTTTTAATTCATCTGGTAATGTTGAAGAATTTATACCGTACAATAGGTATTCTGGGGAGAATCCTGTGACTGTGTGTTCAGTTTCATTGTATTTTTTTATACAATCGTGTTTTATCGTTGTCCACGTTAGTTGTTTTCTTTTATTCTCATTCGTTCTGCATCGAATCTTATTTATTAGTGTCTGGTTTAATCTCTCATTTAACCCGCTGGAAAATGGTGCATTCACTGCTGTGAAAATAATTGGTATATTTTTCTTATTTAAGAAGTTTTTAAACTCGTTGGAATTTATACCTGGGTATTGATCTGCTAAAATCATTCCAATATAATTATTTTCGAGTACTTTCTGAGTTAACTTAATGAAGTCATTAGCGTTTTGCGTTTTTGATGTTATAATGTATCCGAATCTTGTATAATGGTCCACCAAAAGGTGTAAATATTTTTTTGTTGATCGTGAACCACCGAAGCCACCAATGGTGTCGATGGAAACTATTTCGAATGGATTTTTGGCAGGGCCTAATTGAGACATTAGGCCAATTTTACTCTGTCCTCTCGATTTATTTCTTACACAGATCTCACAGCATTTACAAATTATTTGTATGTTTTCCGTTAAATTTTTTGCTGTATAATGGGGTCTGATTTTGTATTCCATTTGTTTTGTTCCGATGTGATAAAAGTTTTCGCGTGTTTTCTTTAGTAATTCTTTACTAAAGTTTTCTGATAATATAATTTTATGTTTCTTCTTCACTCTTTTATAGTACAGACCATTCATCAATTTTAGTTTATCCTTGTTCTTTTGCAATTCTGAGTTTTTCTCTTGATCTTCTACAATATCTTTTAGTTGTATGAAATTTTTGAAACTTTTAACTCCTCTTCTTTATTTTCATGTGCTTCCAGCACCGTGTTTCTGCTTAAGCAGTCTGCTTCCAGATTGTTTTTTCCTAGGTTGTATATTATTTCAAAATTGTATTGGGATAAGTATTGTGTTAAATCCCCTAATTCTTCCTCTGTTCGTGCTTTGATGTTCATCTTTTGCAATGGTTTATGGTCCGAAAAAACTTTGAATGCTCTGCCCAATAACCAGTATTGCCAGTATTCTAGTACTTCTTTTATTGCCAGACATTCTAAATATACTGCTTTTTTCTATTTTTGGGTTTCACTTAATTTTCTTGAGAAATAGGCCACTGGTTTTTCAATTTGTTCTCCTGTTTCTTTATTTAGTTGTGGTTGTTTTAATACGGCTCCTAGACCTTGCAAACTCGCGTCTGTATAAATGTGTATTGGTAGTTTTGGGTCGAAGATAGCTAGGATCGGTTGAGTCCAGAGGAGATTTTTCATTTTATCAAAGGCTCTTTGGCATCCTTCCGTCCATATGAATTTTTGCCCTTTTCTTAATAGATTGTGTAGTGGGTCTAGTGTAATTGAACTGTGTGGTATGTAACTATTGTAGAAATTTATTTTTCCTAGAAATTGTCGGACTTGTTTTTGTGTTTCTGGTATTGGGAAGTTTCGTATTGATATTAAATTACCTTTTATTGGAGAAACTGAATTATTCTTTATTATGTGGCCTAAGTATGTAACTGAATCTGAAGCGAAACTACATTTAGAGGATTTTAATCTAAAACCTTCTATTTTTATCGCTTCTAGTAATTGTGTTAAATGCTTGATATGTTCTTCAAAAGATTTTGAGAAAACCAAGATGTCATCTATGTAATTTACTGTGAAATGTGAGAGTTCATGTTTTCTGATTGTACCGCTTAGAATTTTTTGAAAGTTGGCTGGTGAAGTTTTCAATCCGAATGGTAAAACGGTCCATTGAAAGTGTCCTTTTTGAGTAATAAATGCTGTTTTCCTTCTGTCTTCGACTCGTAGTGGGATCGACCAAAATGCTGAGTTAATATCAAGTTTCGAAAAATATTTGCAGTTTCTTGTTTTTATTAACAAATCCTGGATTAATGGAAACGGTTGAGATTGCGGTATTATGATTTTATTTAAATCTCTAAAATCTATGCATAGTCTCGATCTTTTGTTTTCATCTCTCTTGTATGCCAATGATACCGGGGCCACAAACGGGCTGTATGATTCCTCTATCAAATTTCTCCTTAATAACTCCGAAATTTGTTGCTCTATTTCTACTTTGTCTTCAATTGTGCATTTGTATGGTCTTTTACTACAATATTTTTCTATAATTAGATTTATTCTAGCTTCATACTCTTTCACCGTGCCTACATCATACTTATCTTTGGCAAATAGTGATTTATATTTTCCAATTAAGTTATCTATCATAGATCTTTCATTGTAGTTTATACAGTTTATAGAGATGTCGAAATTATTTCCGTTGACATGCTCATTAAAGTTTATTAGTTTTGTCTCGGCATCTGGAGGTTTATCAATCTTTTCCTCACTATATTCATTATTTTGTTTCTTTGTACTTGTTCTAGCAGGAATTTCTTTCTCTTTTATCGAGTCCTTGTATTCTTCATTTTTATCAGCAAAATCCGGGCTCTTTTGTTCAATGTTTAATTCCTCATTTTGTATTAATTTGAGTTTTTTTATACAATCCAATCCAATTAGGAAGTCGTAATTGAAATTTTTATTATTTATTATGAAAACATCTAACTCTTCTTCTATATAGAAAATTTTTATTTTTATTGTTATCATTCCTTCCGTTTCGTTCACACCATTAATCGTTCTCAAATTAGCTTTTCTATTTTCATTTTTATCTTCTTTTTTTATTTTTAGTATTTTTGAGTTTATCGATGAAGCATTTGAACCCGAGTCATAAATTCCAGTTACGTTCAGTGTTCCATTTAATAGTACATTGAGTTTGATCAATGGTGGAATTAATAGTTTTTTGATCCTTGTAATTTAATTCTGCTTCCAGCTCAGAGTTGTTAACATGTTTTATTTTGTCCTGTTTATCTTTGAACCAACATGTGGATTCCGGGTGATAACGTATGCCTTTATTTTTATCTTTACAAATTTTACATGGTATTTTTTCAATTTTTCCTTTGGTGTTATACTCTTTATTTTTCTTATCTTCCCATTTATTCTTATGGATTAAGTGTTCCAAATTACCTATTTCATTGTAGAGGTCTTCAGTTTCTATCAAAATTTCTCTATCAATCTTGTCACAAATGAAATTTGGCAGACCGGCTGCGATGAGGTCTATTAAGGTTCCTTTATCTGTTGATTTTTCAGTTCTAATAGCAACTTTTCCTTTTTTATAGCATATTCTAATAGAGAACCTGTTTGATATCTGAAAGAAAGAGCATATCTGATTGGAGACCAACCTTTCCACACTTCTCATTCTGACTCCACTGTAAACTTGAGTAACATGCAGCTATACCAATCTTTACTAGCTTTTTCTAGAAAAAATTTTAGAATTTCGATTTTTTCCTTATTCTCAGTTATTTTAAAACGTTCGCATTCTTTCTCAAATTCATTAATCCATTGATGGGCATTTGAATTTTTTCCAGTAAATTTTTCGGTTATGAAATCTCTTGCTAATTTTCCTAGATTTTTTTCTCAGAGTCCCAGTCAACCAGGCATGTCGGGCTACATCTCGAGCCCAGCGGGCGGACGACACAAAGCGGCCATTACAGTGGTCGAACGTCGCTCGAAGCTAACCTAAGCACACGATGACTAGATTGTGTCCAGGGAACAAAAGATCGTGTGGGCTCGTAGTTTTACCTCGACACCATCCCGGCACAAGTCGTTCTCGCCACAATTCCGGCCGATCGGGCCAAAACAGCGCAGTCGCACTAATGTCTCTCTTCGAAGAGAGTGCCCTGTATAACTAACGGCATTCGCCACATTAGTGCGACTGTGCTGTCCTGGCCCAATCGGCCGGGATTGTGACGAGAACGACTTGTGCCGGGATGGTGTCGAGGTAAAACTACGAGCCCACACGATCTTTTGTGCCCTGGACACAATCGAGGATTTTTGCTGACTGGGGTCTTTTTGCTTTTCTTCTAGTAATTTTCCTAATAACTTTATCACTGGTTGATCTGTGCTAGTTTCAGCTGCACCCGTCGTTTTGTCATCTGTAATTTCCTCCAGGAAATAGTTGTTAAATTGTAGGTTTTCTTCTTCATCCAAATATGTCGTAGATAATTCTTGTGATACGCTAATCCAAATTTTTCTTGACTGATGTCTTTTTTTTAGTGTGTTTTTTATTTTAGCATATGCTCCTGTTTTTATCAGTTCTGTATGATGACTTGTTACTTGAAATTCCTCTGGTATTTTAAAAGTGCGACCATCCTGTGTTGCTATCGAGGTTAAGCATATGAGGTTAGTTTTTCCGTCTGCCGCACCTTTCACTTCAAATGCAAACTGTAACTTAGCCATTTCTTTTGTCATGTTTCCTTTGTGAGTCTTCCACAAATGAATGTTGTTTTGTAATAGGTTATGTTTTCAGGTTGGGCAAATAATCGACTGAATTGTTTCTCTGTAAACGAAAGAAACAACATTCAATGTCTATTATTCACTCTGTTGTTACACTTTACAATTACACTCTTCTCTCCCATGTGTTTCTCGTCGTCACCTTGTACTTGTTGATTACTAGCTTACCGACCGTCGTGATTACGCGGGACGGTTTGACTGGTATTGGAGAAGTCCATGTACTTCCCTTACATGTATACTCGTGTGAGTAATTATATGTCGAAGTAAGGGCATCTATACATAAATATTAATTTGCTACGGTACAATTTTTTCCTGAAAAATTCATAACATGATCATAATCTTATACATCATGATCTTATAATATTTACAACCATCAACAGTAAAAGCTTAGTAAAGGTTATCAAACGCAAAGAAATTTTACGCATTAATCTTTAAAAAATAGAATATTTTTATTCGACGATGACCACCGTTATTTTGCCGTTTGTTGATTCTACATTGTTACGTATACATTTCTTTTTGCACGATGAACGAGAGCCTCCCCGGTTGAACCAGAGTTTTTATATGTAGCTACGAAAACAGAAAATTTCGAATAAAAATAAAGAAAAATATGACTACCGAAATGAACGACTTAACGAAATCGTGCGATAACATTTGTCCACTGCGCAATAATTACATCTGAATATTCCATTCCGTTTCAATAATTTTTACGTTTCACTTTTCAGGTTAGTGATAGTGTGCCATTGCCATGTGTATAAGGTGAAATGCCCTAAGTGTGGACAAGCAAAAAGTGATGCCTAAATCAGGACAATTGAATTTGTATAGCAAAATCAATAATTAAGAGAATAAGTCATTATTTCATATATTCTGAGGTCTCAGCTACAAGTAGGTGTGAATATTATTTAATTAAGACATGAATTGAAATTTAAAAATAAATTCAAAGTTTATCTGAAAACAGTTAACTTTTATTAGAAAAAAATATATAATTTAAGCCCTTAGGCAAAAAGTAATTATCATACGTTTTTGCGACTAAAATCAACTCATTATTTTTACACTTAAATGGAAAATTATTTAGCTAAATAACAAATTAAAGATATTATGTTAAAAATCAATGATAAATCTAATAAAACTGGTCTAAAGCAACCAATGGAAATAAAGATGAAATTAAAGAAGAGAAAGCAAAATTATGCACTCAACTAGAACATATGGAGAAAGAAGTATTTTCTCTTGAAATGTTCGTTTTACAACAAAAAATGAAAATTAAATAGGAGATAATTTAATATAACAATATTTGAGATGATATGTAAATTCTGTCCATTTACTTCTGTCCAAGTACTATCTTAGATTGGATTTAATATGTCCAACTGTAGGTTAGAATTATTCTTGTTAATATAATTAAAATATTAATCTAAACTTTAAATTACTTTACAAAATCTGAATTTTATGTTAAAACTCTGAAAAAAATTATTTTTGTTTATTTAAGTTTAGATTTTATCAGTTGATAAAATCAAAGGTAGCAAAAAATACTGTCCACGCTTTGCTTTACATTTCGATAGATAAACAGCACTACATACACAAGCATACTCAGTATATTTCCAATGCAAAAGGTATCTACATATATCGCGTCACTAGAAGGTAGTACCTAAACAATGTCTCTCCAATGAAAATCGAATGACGTAACCCTCCTTCTGCAACCCTTGTGCCTCCTACGCATATGAGACTTCACGGAGAATCGCTGAATTCGCAAGAATTATGCATAATGCTCTTCCTGAAAACAGTACTTGAAAAGAATTTTGTATGCTACGCATTTCGGGAAAAATGTTGCTGGTGCACTCGACACTCTTAAGTTGCGACGACACATAATAATAACATAAACAATAATAAAAACGGATTTACACATAAACCATCGTCCATATACAGTGTACTTCACCTAACTGGACCATCTTACATATCTCACTTATTTTTTATGATATAAAATTTTCTCAACGTCAAAAATTGCAATTTTTCATGATTTTCCCTTATTACCGCTGTTGATCATTTATAATTCGTAAATCAACTAGCCAATTACGATGAAATTTTCAGAACGTATATGATTCATACGAGTTGACAAAACACATCTTTTGAATTTTTGTTATTGGCCCAGCTAAAAAAGTTGTAAAAATCAATTTTTACTATCGTTTTTCACAATTCCGACCAAATGCATTTTTTCAACATATCTTTTTATAGACGTCATTTACTAAACTAATTCTTCTAGCCTTACAGAGAAATTGAAGTCGATTGGTCCATTCATAAAAAAGTCATTCTGACTTAGAGTGTGTGAAATCAGTTATGCTCCTAAAATTTACAATTACAGTAAAGTCGCCTGAGGATCTCCACAATCACTGTCCCTTCGCCGGTCTCTTTTATTGGGGGGCATCTCCGCGATGCACAGTGGGCTGTATGCTCGATTTCAGCGGACAAAATTCAATTTTTAAAACTTTACATAAATTGTAAAATTTTTGTGGCTTCAGTTAGTTGAATATCTGAGGAACAATCTCCCATCATTCGTTTTCCCATTCATGTATCCATAAAGCACTGAACTTTGTCGGAAGTTTGAAATTCTGTTAACACGCTTTCATTTTTCAATGAATTCGCCTATTAATAATTGTTACCTTATTTACATACACGAACAGATTTTTGTTTTATAGAAATTTTTTTAGCTAAGCATAAAGCATACTTTTAAGAGAAATTCACTTTTGTACTATATACACTTTTTTAGTTATTAATATTTAAAGATAACTAACGATTCAGTCACTTTCTTTATAATTCTAAGACTTTGATAATGACTTTTTATGTCATGAATCGATAGACTATCGAATTCTGAGTAAAAATGTATTGATCTCCTATCTATTGATATATCTTAAATCTAATAGTTGACGAGATATTATCGAAATAATTTTCTTTCTTCTTTTGATAATATCTCGTTAACTATTAGGTTTAGGACAGACGAACGTCAACACTTTTATACTCAGAATTTGATGCTCTATCGATCTATGGTATTAAAAAAGGACATTCTGTTAAAAAAAAACAAGGCGACCTTGAAATCTCCTCTATGCCTCAACCCACGCAGAAAATGTTTGTGCCACAACACGTCCCCCTCTGAACCGTGCAAATTTTGTTCATAACATTTTTCCATATTATTATAAATAACGGAGATTATTCTTTGTAATAACTATTTTAAAAAGATATTTTAATTGTAAATGATTACACTGTTCGATAGTGTACATAAAATAGACGAATAACGTTAAAATATTGATTATAATACGCAGTACGTAATTGATTGAAAAATAGCTACAAACTTTGCAATCTAATACGCTCCTCTTTATGGACAAATTTTGCTGTATACAGTACAAAAAGTAGAAATCTCAAACTCTAAAATGGTTGTTTTTTCATCAAATTCGGATGAATTGTAGCAAAGTTACAGCAGTTTCAATATTGAGAGAATTTTGAACTAGCTGTGGCCGCTGAAATCGGTCATACAGCCCACTGTGCGATGTTCCGTGTTTACATGCTGTCCTTTTCTACGTTCGGCATTCTTTGTACATTCGGCGCGGTCCTACACGATCTCTGTCTCTACTCGGAACAGGCCATGGGAGCTCGATCGCGACTTTACTGTAGTGGAAATTAACAATTATAATATTAGTGTACGCCATTGTTCAGATAATTGGAGCGATGCATGAACTAGTTAATATAATAGAAGTCTGTGAACAGTTTATATAATCGGACAATCATTATTTAGTTCATGTAAACAAGGTTCTATTGTATTCTAGATTCGTAATTACTTCGATGGACGTAATTGCTCAAAATAGAAAATCATTTGCTGTCCATTGAATAAATTCCGGGAAACTGGATCTACTCATGACGGTGCATGTGTGTCTATTGATATTCGAGCAAGCGTGTCATTGAAGAGCAATGCTGCGGTTGACGCAAATGTAGCTGAAAATTTCAGAATGTTAATTCTACTCTGTACACGGTGCAAAGAAATGTTTGGTCTTGCCTGCCGTAGGCGTTTTCTACAATCTTCGGATCTGTGAAGAAAGTTGCCGTAAATTTGACCTCGACTTTGAATTTCAAGGTCAAATTTTGTTTTAAGAAAAGTAAAGAAAGGTTTTCTCAAGTCAAGTAAATTTAGGTATGAAACAATTTGGCCTTGAAATTCGAGGTCAAGGACAATTTTGCGGCGACTTTTTTTACAGATCATCATCAATCCGAAGATATACAACAGGATACGCTTATGACAGCCAAGACCAAACATTCCTTTACACTTTACACCCTGTAAATGTTGCTAACAAGGAGAGTGCAAGGCCTCCGGGTCACCGATTTAGTTGAGATTTCGTATACTCATAGATTACGATCTCCCTTTTACGAATATATACCATTATAGGGGCAAACACTCAGTAATTGTTGAGATATTCATAAAAAAAGTTTTGTTTCTCGGTCGCGATTACTCAAGCGAATCGTTTGAGAATTGCCTCCTGTCGTGGACTCGCGGCGGACAGGAGGCTTGGTCCGTTTCCCGACTGTTCGGTTTCGCGTTTGCGGCGTTCGTGAATATCATGCCCAGGCGTCTCGCAATAATTGCAGTGCTTTGCTAGTGCAAAAGAGCTCGCGTAATCATTTTCGCGGACTCGAGATGACGTTTTCCGCGTGGTCTGTTTGAAAACAGGTTGGCACGCGTCCGATAAGGAGAGTCGTCGCGTGGCCCATCATGCTATCGGTCCGGGCGATAACGGTCGTCGCGATAGCGCTCGGGTGTCGGACTACGGTTGACACTGAGGTTGCGATATTGTTGTGCCGAAGCATCCCTATCATATGAAAATGCGTATACATCGGACTGGCGACGTCGGTAGGAAGAATATGATTGATCGAATCTCGGGTTCGACTGTGGGTACCGCGGCGACGTCATCGTATCGGGGGTTCTCTCGCGGGACGCGTCCGAAAATCGTACTCGTTCGTCGAATCATTCGTGTCGGTCTCTGTCTATTTCGGCCTCTTTATATAATTCTATCACTTCGTTGAATACGTGATTCAGTGATCCGTGTCGAAGGCGCCGGATTTCGCTTCGGAGGTTCGGAATTAAACCGCGGATGAAACTATCTATCGTGAGATCGTCTACGTTCGCTATGTTCGGTCGATCGCGATCGCAGTCGAGGATCGCGGCGCGGAGATCTTTTACGCGGCAAATGTAATCGAGAATATGCTCGTTTTGCCGCATGAAAATATTTGTCATCTGACCTCGGTAGTGGTCGACGGTGTGACGGGCGCCGAAAACGTCCTTGAGGCGGTTGCACAGTTCGATTACTGTTTCGACGTTGTCGTCTTCGATTGCGGTATACGCGTGTCCGCGGAGTTTAATGATAATCAATTTAGACAGCGTTCTTTCCGCATGTCGAGGAACGAGATCGCGGGCGCGCTTGCAGGCTCGCGTGAATTGCAGCCCAGAAATGTTCGTGCCATCGAATGGAGGAATCGAATCTATTGCGGCTTTTATAACTAGTCGCGAATCTTCTAGCTCAGGCGAGTAATCTCTACGAGTCGGCATCGGATCGTTTTGAAGAGGCGTTGCTAACGGGTGCAACGGAAAGTTAATCAAATTTTCTGTTCGCTGAGAACGCGTGTTTCTCGATGGGTTCGCCATTTGTCGTGGTGATTAATCGATCCCACCGCTGTCACCAATTTGTTACGTCCCGGAGTCTGACTTGCGCGAAATTATCGTCCCGCGACCCATTCCCCTTACTGGACGCTCAAATGCGATACAACCTTTTGTCCACGCGGCACGTACGTCCGACGTCTGACTGGGAACCACGACTTTCGCGAACAGGCGTGTACTACTTAACACCTACAGATAAAAGATTCGCCCGAAACGGCGGGCGAGAACAGAGATAACTGACACGGCGCGAATCTTCGCAGGAAATGCTTAGCGACTTATCGAACAGTTGAGTATGGCGATCGGTGAATACAGGCAGGTTTCCTTTATGCAAACTGCTTTCGTTGCTCGTTGACGGCTGCAGTCGAATCAGGCTGGGTCGTCGTAGGGAGAGCGATGATCCTCACTCGTTCTGGGAAGATCACGTCGTTGGTGGTCCTCGGTTGGTAAACGTCGCGTATCACAAGTGCGAGGATGTAGGGAGAAGAACTAAGCGAGACTCACTTATTAAATTAATAACTGGGAATATATTTGTAACGTATGAAATCGAATTACAATGAATTAGAAGCGCGTTATGTAGCAAGACCACTCAAATCGGAAAAGAGTCTTGAACGAACGTGACGAACGGACTGTCCGAATTGAACTGAATTAACTGAACTCTTTTTGGGATCGCGAGTTCGAATATACAGGGTGGCCCACATAACTCTGAACAGCTCAATATCTCCGTTACTTTACGTTGTACAAAAAACTGCGTAGGACAAAGTTACACTGTTTGAAGGGCCACATATAACGGTGTAAGGGAAAAAAATTTCAAGGTCATTTTTATGAGATTTCTAGGTTATCGATGTTTTTTTAAATGGAATGAGGTATTTTTTAATACATCAATCGATGCAGCTGGACATTCTTTATAAAAAAGTACTAACCTATGTATGTCGAAAAGTTAGTAGTTCAGGAGATATTTCAATTTAAATAACTCCAAAATACCATTACTGTCGTACTAAGACGTTACACAAGTAAGTAAACACTAACGCCTTAGTACGACAGTAATGGTATTTTGGAGTTATTTAAATTGAAATATCTCCTGAACTACTAACTTTTCGACATACATAGGTTAGTACTTTTTTATAAAGAATGTCCAGCTGCATCGATTGATGTATTAAAAAATACCTCATTCCATTTAAAAAAACATCAATAACCTTGAAATCTCATAAAAATGACCTTGAAAATTTTTTTCCCTTACACCGTTATATGTGGCCCTTGAAACAGTGTAACTTTGTCCTACGAAGTTTTTTTGTACAACGAAAAGTAACGGAGATATTGAGCTGTTCAGAGTTATGTGGGCCACCCTGTATATGTTTCTTATCTTCTGCGTGATGTGTCGTTAGACATAACGCTACGGATGTTATGAGATGTACGATTAATGTTTATAGGGAATGCTACGTGATACTGTTACGGGGAATACATTAAGATATGATTATTATACAAGGGTTAAGATAAGAATGGGTGTATGATATGACGTGAGAATCGGATGTAATGATCGGAGTGAAGTATGACTACTTATATCTAACGAATATTATTAATAATTACGGTCACAATAACCTACTCTTATTAAATATGCTTATAACCTATGGCAACACGTCGGAAGACGTGACAAACAAAAACATGTTTTCCATAAAAGTTGATCAGTATTCACTTTTATACAAATTTCAATACACAAAATTTAATGAAAAATTCTCTTTTTATAAAAAATTTCGTTCACCTCAATTTTTAAAATGTTAACATATATTTTTTACTTCATAATATTCTAACTGGTATATCGATACGAATTCAACGAGCTATAATAACATAACATTAAACCTTGAAATAACGTTTGGCGGCTGTAAAGATGTGTTGTTGCAGTGATGCGGGATTGAAGTTGGAACGAACCTGATTCCCCCTCCAGGCTCTCCACCTTTATCCCCTTCCACTATCCTATTCCACCGTTCGGTCCCTATCGCGCACGCGCAACGTGTCTCCCATTCAGTGTCGCCAGGTCGTCAGGTCGCCAGCAATCGAGGGGAATCAAGTACCCCCTCTCTGATGACCAGTCCAGTCTACGGCAATGGCACCGTGGTCTACGGTCTTAGTGGGGGACGTTGGAGTGTGCGCATGGTGCTGGAATGGGATAGTGGAAGGAGAAAAGGAGGAGAGGAAATGAAGCCACTCTCTACCTCAACTGGTGACACTGCTCCCATTCGTCTCACTCTGCCTCACTCTATTCTCGTCGCGCAGTCTCGCAACGTGTCACATATTGCTCTGGTCATCAGAGAGGGGGTACTTGTATTCGCCTCGATTCATTTTCGATTACCCCTGTCTGGTAACACTGGCGCGAAGGGAGAAACGCTCTCCACTCCACGGCAGTACCAACTGTCGCACGCGTCGCTGGTCGCAGAGCGGTACTCTAGGGAATATCCCTACACTTTCTAGCGGGCCCTGCCTTAGACGCTGGGATATCGGAAGGCGGTTGAAGACAGTATAATATACGGATTGATGACGGATCATGTAGTAGCGAGAAAGGTTTTTGACTATGTGTCCATCTTGTAGCGAGTGTAGGAGGTTACTGTCGGTCCAATCGTTGATAAAAACAGTGTCGGTCAAATGAGTTGTCGACCAACCCAGGGTAACCCTCCAAGACCAGTAATGTCTCATTCAAAGTGAATTCTTGGTTCTGTGTTGTCAGTGTTGCGACATAGATCGGAACAGAATACTGTTCCTTGTGGCTTCGTCGACCGCGCCGAATGTATATAGAAAGGGACAGCATGTAAACATGGACCGCGGGACGAAGGCGAAACTTCTTTATTACCACGTTTTTATTAGCTCGCTTTCTTGTTTGTGTGTCTGTTTCGGTGGCAAATTTTGTAATTGATTTTAAACTAACTTCCTGATGAGCTAGAGACTTGAAATCGGTTACATGGCTCAGAACTAGATGACAATGCATTATTCAAAAAAATTTTTTAAAAAGTCTATCCGTTTCGGAGAAATAACAATTAAATATTTACCTGTTCACCTCCCCGCGAAACCTACGTCATCGCGTTCAGCGATCGCCACGCCGCGCGACAGCGCTCCCTACTCCACTACACGTTCTCACTCTGACTCATCCCCACTCCACTGACCCGCTTCGCACCGAAGAAACTCAGTGCAGTGTCGCCAGATGAGGGGAGTCACGGTGAAATGATGTACCCCCTCTCTGATGACCAGAGTAATATGTGACACGTTGCGCGTGCGCGACGAGGATTTAGTGGGGCGAATGGAAGACACGCTGCGCGTGCGCGATGGGGACGCAACAATGACATGACATTTCGCAGGTTTTAGGTTATTGCAGCGTATCGTAGTTACGAAATGAATCGTTCTGCAGAACGATATTATTGTATGTTATATGAGATGTTATATGAGTAGAGTTCATGAATATGTTCTTTAATATATATATTAATATTCACCGTCAATAACTCAATAGTTGTTGCCCTTTACCATCCTTTCCCATAGCGTATATATATAGCTGATAGACTATATTTTCCTACAATTTTATTGTATTATGTACCTATAATATATTTATTACATTCAGTATTCATTTCTACAATTTCTTTCATCTTCCCTATACCAAAATTTTTAATATATAGTATTATAGATTTCAACATTTTTTTCAATATCCATACTCCATAACTGAAACTACCACATGTTACAAATTCATTTCATTTATAATAAAGAAAGTTCATAATCTGCAGAACGATTCGTATGATTCATTTCATAACTACGATACGCTGCAATAACCTAAAACCTGCGAAATGTCATGTCATTGTTGCGTCCCCATCGCGCACGCGCAACGTGTCTTCCATTCGCCCCACTACATCCCCGTCGCGCACGCGCAACGTGTCACATATTACTCTACTCCTGAATCCTGAACGCGTCTGCCGCTCTGGTCATCAGAGAGGGGGTACCTTGTATTCCCCTCGAGTAACCGTTCGGTTACTTTCTGGCGACACTGGCTCAGTGTGCGTTTGAGCTCCGTGCGGTGTTTACAAAGTTGCTACGTATTATTATACTATAATGTTTGTTTACCAATCGAAAGGATAGTTACACCGAGATTTTCGGTCGAACATTTATCTTTAACATTTTACCACGGCGTTTCGTTATGACGCCAGTGTTGGGCAAATTTTATTTCAAATAATAAATAAACGTGTGATTTTAATTGCAAACAAATAATAACTAAACTTTTTATTTAAATAAAAATTATTTAAATAATTCCAAAAATGATGCATTTATTATTTCTTATTTGCAAATAAAAGTTTATTTGGTAATTATTGCGAACAGGTCTGCGTCCTCCGATTTTTATGAAATTTTAATATGTTATACAGCAACACATTTTGAACAACTTTTTCCTTATCCAACATAGGGGCTTTTAGTTTTCGAGATATTTGCAAAAAACTATCGCTAATACTGTATTGAATTTTTCGTATTCTTGCACGCTCCGTGGCAACGTAAGCCTGTCCCGGCGCGGCATTTGTTTACATTTTACCACGTTTTTATTAGCTCGCTTTCTTGTCTGTCTGTCTGTTTGTTCGGTACAAATTTTACAACTGATTTTAAACTAACTTCTCGATGGGCTAGAGACTTGAAATTTTAAACATGGCTCAGAACTATATGACAATGCAATATTTAAAAAAAAATTTTTTTAATTTACAACAGCCTACGCGTTTAGGAGATATAAACTATTAAAAATTTAACCGTTACACATCCCCGCGCGACAATCGGTAGTGCCCACTCGGTTACCACTCTGACTCATCCCCACTTCACTGACCTGCTTCGCACCGAAGGTGCTCAGTGTGCGTTCGAGCTCCGTGCGGTGTTTACAAAGTTACTACGTATTAGTATACTATAATGTTTGTTTACCAAGTGAAAGAACAGTTACACCGAAATTCTCCGTCGAACCTTTATCTTTGACATTTTACCACGGCGTTCGTTTTCGACATGACGCGTCGCAATACCGTCTGAAATTTACTACATGTCTGTTATAATCTCATCAAAATGTACAAAATCGATTGTAAAATTTCACACATACACGACTAAAAAGCAGAAAATAATTATTTAAATAAAAATAAATTTTTTTAAAATACCACGTTTTTAAAACGGACTAAAAAGTATAAAATAAAATTTTAAAAAACGCCACGTTTAAAAAACGGACTAAAAAGTGTAAAATAATTTTTTCTAGCCCCATACATATTACAAATTTGTGATTGTGAATTTTTAATAGCTTTGAAAATACTTGTAAGATTTAAAACGAAAAACGTGGGGCGCATGCTTTAGATAATTGATGCATGAACACCTAAATCACGAACAATTTTATTGCACTGCAAATGATATGAACTGTTTTGCGAGTTTTCTCAGCGGCAGCTACTCTCTACACTCCTTGCTATGTATTATCTTGCGCCCCACGTTTTTCGTTTTAAATCTTATAAGTATTTTCATAGCTATTAAAAATTCACAATCACAAATTTGCAGGACTATCTTTACGGGGTTAGGAATCTGTATGGGGCTAGAAAAAATTATTTTACACTTTTTAGTCCGTTTTTTGAACGTGGCGTTTTTAAAAATTTTATTTTATACTTTTTAGTCCGTTTTAAAAACGTGGTATTTTTTAAAAATTTATTTTTATTTAAATAATTATTTTTTTTATTTATTTTTATTGAAATTTTATCAATATATTTGTATCATTTTTCTGATTGAAATGACACTAAACAAGATACAATTGACCCATATTTAGTGTTCATTTGTAATATATCATATATTTAACATATGCTATGTATAGCATATTTTTATATAAAGAACGTAACATGTCGAAAATACGTTCTGAAGGAATTAGACTAGAATTTTGTAAATTAACGGAGCTACAGCCCGTTGGAGAATGAAAAATTTAGCATCGCATTGTACAATACAATAAGTTTTGAGTTTTTGCCGACCGTCGCGGTCGCTGTTTCTCTTTCTATTTCACTCGCTATTACCGTCTATTAAACCACTAAATACAGTTGGAATTATATCGTGGTTAGTGTGATTTTATTCAGAAAAATGTCACATAATTTAGTGAAAAAGTCCCATAAACAAGATCATAACAAATAAAGAAATTTTGTAATTGGATTAGTAGTGGTTCACACCGATATAGCCGACCCGGTATCGGATTACAAGGCATGTTTACACTGCTCGGCGACCGAGGGAGCTCGAGCTTTTTGGCCCCTCGCGGGGTATGCCCTCCGGTGGAATAGATAGACGAACTGACATAGAACGGTCTCCTCCGCCGGGCTTAGAATGGGACATTACAGTAATCCAAATCAGTAAGTACCAATAATTTTTGTACAATTAATTAATTTTTATTTTTGTTCTTTTGACCGCGAAAGGGGCCCTTTTACTGCACGGTGCCCTGGGCTGCAGCCCATAAAGCCCATGCTTAGATCCGCTGCTGATTTGTGCATGTTTCAGTTGACACAGGAATTGAATTCAACAAACCAAAAACTGCGCCACGTGTTTGTTAATTGGGTGGTTGTAAATAAAGCAGTGGATGTTGATTTTTGCAAGGAAATCATTTTCAGTGACCAATCCTATTTTGACCTTAATTGCTTCGTTAACGAGCAAATTGTCGTATTCGGAGCCAGAAAAATTGAAGAGAAATACAACGACCACAGTATCTTGAACGTGTTACTGTTTGGTGCGGTTTATGATTTGCATTATATTTGCCATTTGGAAAACACTGTCCTTTTTTTTTAGCGAGAATTGATGTATGTGAATGTATGATATTTGTACCGTTGCGTTGGCTGACGAATGATTTTTCTAGCCCGTCGCCACTTTGCGATCGATATTTTCTGATTGTTCCATATCTCCAGCAACCTCACGCACACGCACACGCACACCCACATTCGGTGTTGCATATGTGAAATTGCATTCACATTCCTTCGTGAATTTAGACACGTGATTACAACAATACGGTGGGACGTGTTATGGATTTCATGAAGCGATGATATTATTGTGATTAACGCATATCCGACCGCATGACTAAAATTAATTATGTTCTGTCAATCGCCGATCGTAGCTATTTGCGTTTCGCAGTAAATAAACGACTCTGATTTGTTCGCATCGAAATGAGATAAAATTACCCATGAACATTAGGATGGAACTTAGCTGTACTTGACGAAAATTATTTTGCAAAAATTTTTTTGGCTCCGACTCCCAGAATTGTAACAAATGTTAAGAAAATGATCTAGAAAAAATTTGGGGCTAATTGGATCATGGGAAAAGGATGCGCAGCGAATTTGAAAGTTTTTAATTTTTTAAATCTTGACATAAATAGACGTTATGATATATCGTTGAATTTGTCTTTTTTTCCTCTTTAAGCATCTATATATAGGGTGTTCATTTGAAAACTTTTCAGCCGAATATCTCGAAAAGTATGAAAGATATTAAAATGGTGTAAAACACGTGTCCAAGGATATCGTTTTGAAGGGCATTTGAAGGTCAACTTTGTTTTTTCAATTGGAAACCTATATTTTTTATTATGGGATCTTATTGTACGTAAAAATACCAGCAATTTTCGTAGGATACTTTTTTTTATCCGCTCACTAGTTTCGGAGACATTTAAAGGGAAGTAGAGCGAGTCATACTTATACCGCGAGAAAGTTTGTAATTTCTTTATAATTATAACAAATTTTCAAAATGTTCTCCGTTGTTTTCTAAACAATAATATAGACGATTCTCAAATTCTAAACGGACATTTTTGAAGGTATCTGTTGTAATAGCTCTACATTCCTGTACAATTCTGCGACCAATTCGTTGACGCTTTCTGGTTGTGTTTTATAAACAACAGACTTTAAAGTCCCCACAAAAGGAAGTCGACTGGAGTTAAATCTGGTGATCTTGGTGGCCACTCAGTAACACCTCTTCTACCGATCCATCTTAGTGGGAATCGATTGTTTAACCACTGGCGAACTAATAACGTGTAATGCGGGGGACCACCATCATGTTGGAAGTACAAAAGTTCTTCATTTAACAAAAAATTGTTATCTACTTCTCTTTAAATATCTTTGAACCTAGTGAGCGGATAAAAAAAAGTATCCTACGAAAATTGCTGGTCTTTTTATTTACAATAAGATCCCACAATAAAAAATATAGGTTTCCATTTGAAAAAACAACATTGATCTTCAAATGACCTTAGAAACGCCACCCAAATAAAAGATTGATACTGTCCCCCTCTTTCCCCCTCGAAATCCTTGGACACGTATTTTACACTTTTTTAATACCTTTCATACTTTTCGAGATATTCGACTGGAAAGTTTTCAAATGAACACCCTGTATAGCATAAACAGTTGTTAAAGCAAAACCTTACGTCAAGGGGAGGGACCTCGGATAACCTTGACCTTGACATATGTTGTTAGGGACAATATTCTGAGTAACCCTCAAGAAATTTTAGCCAGCGCTCGTTGTTTATTAAAAAGTTATTATAAACAAAAGAAATTTTCAAAATATATAGCAGTTATTTTAAGTAATGAAGGCTAGAACGATATACTGTATTGACATATGTTATCAAGGTCACCTTTCTAAGTAAACTCTAAGAGGTTTTAGCCGTCGCTCGTTTTTCATTAAAAAGTTATAAACAACAGAAGTTTTGGTAATTATTTAGGAAAAGGTACTCCTTTCCGATTTTGATGAATTTGAAATATGTTTCAGATTTCGACATTTTGAACAACTTTTTCCTTTTCACATATAGGGAGGTCACTTTTAATTTTCGAGATGTTCACCAAAACTATGGTAATTATTCGGAAACTTCTCCGATTTTGATGAAATTTAAATATGTTATGCAGACATTGTGAACAACTTTTTCCTTTTCCAATATAGTGTCGCTTTTAGAGAAAAGAATGTTAGTTCGGCTATAAAAGATAGAGTTGGTAAGAAAAATACAAATGTAAATGGTAAATGGTGAATGGTGAAATGTTGAAAAATGGATATTGTAAAGGGAACGGGAACCCTTTGTAACCCATAAGGGAACAAATAAATACATATACATAGTGTCGCTTTTAGTTTTTAAGATATTCACATCTTCGTATGCCTCTCCGTCCCTCCACCAGATGGTGGACTATAACTCATTCTGTTCGCATCATTTTTCCATTGTAAAAAACAAGGTTTTAATTTTGAAGAAATAAAAAAAACAAAGGGAAAATTATGCGATCGGAATGAGTTTGGATTAGGTTGTGGGAGGGGGCGGAGACAAGACGGAGAGGTGACAGATGAATAAAATGCGATGATCTACTGAACAGATAGTTGTCTTAAACTTTTGTCCGCTACTTTATGTTGTCAGTCACCATTTTGAACAACATTTCTCTTTAAAATTGTTGTCGGTCGGCTTTCGTTTACGGGATAACTACAGAAACTTTACTTGTAAATGCATGGATTTGGTTTCGGTTATACCTGGGTTACCTAAACCTAACCCAAATCCAATCCAAACTCAGTCTGTATTATACTCAGCGTACAATGTTTCAGCCTCACGAAGCGGCACAGAGTGGGGTAAACCGATGAATTTTATGTCAATTTAAATAAAAATAAAGTTTAAAAAAATACCACGTTTTTAAAACGGACTAAAAAGTATAAAATAAATTTTTGAAAAACACCACGTTCAAAAAACGGACTAAAAAGTGTAAAATAATTTTTTCTAGCCCCATACAGATTCCTAACCCCGTACAGATAATCCTGAAAATTTGTGATTGTGAATTTTTAATAGCTATGAAAATACTTGTAAGATTTAAAACGAAAAACGTGGGGTGTATGCAATAGATAATTGCTGCATGAACACCTAAATCACCAACAATTATATTGCACTGCAAATGGTGTAAACTGTTGTGCGAGTTTTCTCAACAGCAAGTACTCTCTACACTCCTTACTATGTATTGAGAGGATGAGTCAGAGTGGGAACACGTAGTAGAGTGGGGACACTGAACGCGAAGACGTACTACGTCACGCGGCGGGGGGGAGGGTGCAACGGTTAAAATTATTAATAATTTATATCTCCTAAACGCATAGACTTTAAAAAAAATTTTTTTGAATAATGCATTGTCATCCAGTTCTGAACTATGTTTAAAATTTCAAGTCTCTAGCTCATCGGGAAGTTAGTTTAAAATCAATTGCAAAATTTGTACCGAACAAACAGACAGACAAACAGACAGATAGCCAGACAAGAAAGCGAGCTAATAAAAACGTGGTAAAATCAAACAACTTTCGATAGAAATTAAATAGAGCGATGATGTTTCTTTAAATTAAAGCTGAAATATCGCAGAGTATAGAAAAAATACAGAGGTTATGGTACGAACGTTGTTTAACCTTGAAAATCTGTGTTCAGCTTGCAGAATGTCAAGAAAATTGTGGTTTATCCAATACCATTCACCTTTTCATATTTTCGTTCGAGCGTAACTTTATATCGCGTTGAACAAGTCATTAATATCCTTCTAATTAAATAATTATATTCGATTGAACTCACACGACGCGACACGATGGACGATTGCAAGCCGTTACACGATCATCCTGATATGATACACGTGAGCAAGAACTAAGAACGTTTAACGAATAGGAATCGTCGCGAGACTGCTTGAACACAGGATACACGCAACGCTGCGACAACGATATGACATTTAAAATTTCCGTGGAATGGCTCTGTTACCTGCCTCTGCGTTCCAGCTAAGCGAATAATTACAGATCCCACTCGATAGTTGTAATTACTATCTCCCTTGGCGATTTTGAAAAGGCCGTTCCGTAAAAGTAATGCACGTTGTCATACATACCCGATGAAACGTGACAAGCCATGAGAAATTCGATTGACCAGATAAGAATATGGTACCTCGTAATGACGTCGATTGAGGTGTTGTAATTTAAATTTATATATTTATTTTTTTACAGTTTATTTTAATGTGGTCGTATTAACACGCGCAGCCCGTTTTGCTTGCCGCTCCGTCAGGCCCACACTAAGCAGTTTTCCGATTGAACCCACTGTTTTTCGCGCATGCGCGGCAATTTCAGCTTCAGTAACGTAACCAGCAAACTTTTAAAAAAGACTTTTAAAAGTATTAACAATTGTTGAGCTATGACGTGACGATGGTTTCGCGATCACTCTCGCTCGTTTTCGAACTAACGAAAGTCGAACTGGGTTGAGAAGATATCGATGGTCGTTGGATTTCAAATGTTTATTTGATAGAAAACTGTAACAGGTTCGCGTGGTCGGACGATAGTGTTCGATTTATCGGTACGCTGTTACACGATACATTGGTCGATGCAATACGTTCGGTTTGCTTGGTACGATATTACAGGATACAAGGTTTGACGCGATACGCTCGATTTGCTTGGTGATTCCGTTCTGTCGTTCACCTCTCAGTCTTGACGCGCTGTCTCTCTGGAGGAGTTGTCGAAAAAAACTTGCGGTGCAGTCATTGGCGGATGGCGATTTTGGAAAGTCGGTGGATTGGTGGATAGCGATTTTGGAAAGTCGGTGGATTGGTGGATAGCGATTTCGGAAAGTTGTGGGATTGGGTGATATTACTCGGTAACGCCCTTGTCCGCGTGAACTCGCAGGTACTGAAGATACCGAGGGGGTGAGTAGGAATTGAGCGGGCAATCTTAGCGATTTTTACGATGACCGTAGCAGGCAATAAACAAAAAAAGCACTTGGGACCTAACAAAGCATGCTAGGCAAAGGGTCGCGATGAATGAGAAGGGTGAAGGCTGACAGATGAGCTAGGCTCGAAATATGCACAATTTGGAAACGAAGTAATGATGTCCCTTGGCTTCGAATGTCTATTGTTGCTAGGTCCTAAAACTCGGTACGGTAAAACACGTCTTGCGAACCATATGGTGGTCAAAAACGCTCCCCTCGGATGACATTAAAAAAGGTATATCGTAAAACGGTTCGTAATGTCGGCAAGAGGTTCGATTGAGACGAACACGTCGCAACCAGTGATGCCAGAACCGTGGTACTGTGGTACTGAACGATACCCCCTCCATAGCCTACTATCGCCCCTTCGTTCCTTTCCAACGCGCCCGCGCGCTACACTCACCAGCGTACCTCTACTGTATCCGTGTGCGCTGCTCGTACGCTGCTTGTGCGCTTGCGCCAGCCACAATCTATTTTTAGCGCCTTCCATGTTGTATTGTTTTGCGGCAACGAAACTGAAATTCGGCTTTCGAGCCGTCGAGCGTACGAATCGCAATCTGGAGCTAGCCTTCGAGTCCCCGTGCAGCGATATTTCTTTTTCATTACTTTCTTTATTTTCATTCCTTTTTTTTATTTCATTATTTAACCTTCCAGAAAATTAAAAATGTAAAAACTATGTTAAAAATATGTTTTCATTTTAAATAGACACGTTTTATTGCTATTATTCATTTTAATAGAAACGTTGTATTTATTTGGACTAATTGGAGAATACAAAAATGCAGACAGTATTTTTTAGTTTACGAAACAATTTGTAGATTTATTAGTTGTCAATTTTACAAGCATACACAAGTTTATTTGACCTTCTGTCTTCCTGTAATAAAAAAATACAGTCAAAATTATAATTATAATAGCATTTCATAAAATATCGAGGTTATTGCAAACTCATCTTTTTTCGCAATGAAGCTCTACTTTCATTGCTTCTCTCGAATGTCCATTTCCTTCCGAGGCAGTGGCGTTTCTAGATGTAAACAAAAAATGTTGACATAAAATGTATCATAATTAAACTACAATTATTCTAATCACGTGGAATGTAGTACATATTAAGTTTTAGTTACCTGGATTTTCTTCTTCGACGTTAAGCTTACTGCTAAGTTTACTGCTTCTCCTAAATTGCGTATACAGGGTGAATTCGATAAAGCAGGACACCTAAATATCTCCGTTACTTTTCGTTGTACAAAAAAACTTCGTAGGACAAAGTTACACTGTTTGAAGGACCACATATAACGGTGTAAGGGGGAAAAAATTTCAAGGTCATTTTTATGAGATTTCAAGGTTATCGATGTTTTTTCAGATGGAATGATATATTTTCGTTAACGTAATGTTGTAGCTGACAAAATAACGAATTCATGCATGTAACACAATATGACCTTCAAATGACCTTCAACCCAGAAAAATGGTATAAATAAAATTCAACGTGTAAGATTCATTTGATGTATTTCTGTTACGCCAAATGTTTAAAAATATTCCCTTGAGCTGCTATACATTCAAATGTATCGCAATACACAACATAATAATAGATTCGGTGTTGACAGGAGGACAATTATGATATACCTTCACCTATACGTTCGTACAGAATCGTGTTTATCCACTACTAATTACTCAGAAGACCTTCTTGCTATCAGATTTCCACAGTTTCTAAGATTTCTCGATCAATTTATCGATGAACGTTTCACAATGGGTTACTCGAAGGGAGATAAGATTGATATGATTTTCATTTATTGAGAAAGTCGACAGTGTTTAAGAGAAGCCGTGCAGTTGTACAAGAACCGATTTCCTAATCGTAATTGTCCATCAGTTTCCGTTTACTCTAATTTGTTAAATAAATTCCGTGAAACTGGTAGTGTCGAAAATAAAAAACGTACAAAGGTGAGAACTGTAAGGAATGAAGCAAACACAATTAATGTTCTGGCAGCAGTGAATACAAACCCTCATGCTAGTACGAGGCAAATCGCAAAAGGAAGTGTCATTAGTCAAAAATGTGTAGTGTCAATACTCCAGGAACACAAATTTCACCCCTTTCACGTATCAATTCATCAAGAACTTCATGGTAGAGACTTTGTAAATCGTGTAAACTTTTGCCAGTGGGGATTGAGACAATTGATAAACGATAGAGCATTATTTAATCAAGTATTATTTACCGATGAAGCTTCGTTTACAAATCACGGGCAAATAAATTTAAAAAACCTGTATTATTGGTCATCTGAAAATCCGCGGTGGTTACGGACAGTCGACAAACAAAGACCATGGTCCGTCAATGTTTGGTGCGGAATTTTAGATAACCAAATAATTGGGCCTCACTTTATTACCGGAACATTAAATGCAGAAAAATACATTGCATTTTTACGAGAATCGTTACCAATTCTCCTGGAAAATACACCCTTGAACATTCGTGAAAATATGTGGTATCAACATGACGGATGCCCGGCCCATTCTTCCCGCGTCGTAACACAATTCTTAAATAACAAGTTTCCAAATCGTTGGATTGGACGTAACGGACCCGTATTATGGCCAGCTCGCTCACCAGACCTTACACCCCTTGATTTTTATCAATGGGGAAAACTGAAAGACGATGTTTATAGTGAACCACCAACGACTATAGACGACATGAAAGAAAGAATCGTCCAGGCTTGTGCGACGATTTCCTCAGAAATAAATTACGCAGCAGTACGTTCTGTAACTTCACGGCTGAATGAATGTATAGTAGCTCAAGGGAATATTTTTAAACATTTGGCGTAACAGAAATACATCAAATGAATCTTACACGTTGAATTTTATTTATACCATTTTTCTGGGTTGAAGGTCATTTGAAGGTCATATTGTGTTACATGCATGAATTCGTTATTTTGTCAGCTACAACATTACGTTAACGAAAATATATCATTCCATCTGAAAAAACATCGATAACCTTGAAATCTCATAAAAATGACCTTGAAATTTTTTCCCCCTTACACCGTTATATGTGGTCCTTCAAACAGTGTAACTTTGTCCTACGAAGTTTTTTTGTACAACGAAAAGTAACGGAGATATTTAGGTGTCCTGCTTTATCGAATTCACCCTGTATACGCAATTTAGGAGAAGCAGTAAACTTAGCAGTAAGCTTAACGTCGAAGAAGAAAATCCAGGTAACTAAAACTTAATATGTACTACATTCCACGTGATTAGAATAATTGTAGTTTAATTATGATACATTTTATGTCAACATTTTTTGTTTACATCTAGAAACGCCACTGCCTCGGAAGGAAATGGACATTCGAGAGAAGCAATGAAAGTAGAGCTTCATTGCGAAAAAAGATGAGTTTGCAATAACCTCGATATTTTATGAAATGCTATTATAATTATAATTTTGACTGTATTTTTTTATTACAGGAAGACAGAAGGTCAAATAAACTTGTGTATGCTTGTAAAATTGACAACTAATAAATCTACAAATTGTTTCGTAAACTAAAAAATACTGTCTGCATTTTTGTATTCTCCAATTAGTCCAAATAAATACAACGTTTCTATTAAAATGAATAATAGCAATAAAACGTGTCTATTTAAAATGAAAACATATTTTTAACATAGTTTTTACATTTTTAATTTTCTGGAAGGTTAAATAATGAAATAAAAAAAAGGAATGAAAATAAAGAAAGTAATGAAAAAGAAATATCGCTGCACGGGGACTCGAAGGCTAGCTCCAGATTGCGATTCGTACGCTCGACGGCTCGAAAGCCGAATTTCAGTTTCGTTGCCGCAAAACAATACAACATGGAAGGCGCTAAAAATAGATTGTGGCTGGCGCAAGCGCACAAGCAGCGTACGAGCAGCGCACACGGATACAGTAGAGGTACGCTGGTGAGTGTAGCGCGCGGGCGCGTTGGAAAGGAACGAAGGGGCGATAGTAGGCTATGGAGGGGGTATCGTTCAGTACCACAGTACCACGGTTCTGGCATCACTGGTCGCAACAACAATACTTACCTCGTTCCGCGTCACGTCTCTCATCCATCAGTCGTCCCGCCAATAACACCGGTACATTCCCGCCAATATAACTGCTTCAAGGCGTCAGTGCCCTGGCCGCTCTGCTGCGTCATTGTAGATACGCTACTGTCCTGCCCGCGCATGCGCGGGGCCACGGCCGATCAGTGTCGCCAGATCTCTTCTCCTTTTTCCCTTCCACTATCCCATTTCAGCACCATGCGCACACTCCAACGTCCCCCACTAAGACCGTAGACCACGGTGCCCGTGCCATAGACTGGACTGGTCATTAGAGAGGGGATACTTGTATTCCCCTCGATTTTTTCGACCTGGCCACACTGCCGCCGACTGTGCTGTAACATGAACCTAAAGCCTGCGGGCGGTCCATGAGGACCGGCGCACAGAGGTGCCAAATGACCAAAAAGCGGTCAAAAGTCCGTAAAACCGAAACTATCCAACCAATTTGTTTAAAAATTTGTGGATAGGTTGCCGCAGGTACAACGCTTAAATGACTAAAAAAATTTTCAAAAAATTATTAAACATTAAGTGATATAGGCTAATTCGAAATCTCAGTTTTCGGCTCGTTTGTTATTCATGGAAGCAAATCTTAAAAGTGTTACGCAGCTTAGGTCTGGCACTAATCGTTTTGGCAAGGTACCTATAATATTGAATTAACTTTGTGTAAAAAATCACGGCCTACTTCGAACCACTTTAGCCGCAATTTAAGTTCAAATATCAACTTTAAGAATTTTCAGAAATGAATCGTGCAAAGGTTACGATGTATTTGATATTTTAGGTGTGTTTGTTTAGGAATATTTCTAACTAATGAAGAAAAATATGAAATGCATATGATTTATTAATCCTTTATATATAAATAAATATTTAATAACAATTTTATGTTACATAAATTATATTATTTTCATAGAGGTCATCAACCACTGTCAGAAAAATGCCTGTTGAATTTTTCCGACAGAGGTCCAGTGAACGGATTGTATATTTAACATGAAAAAATTGTTATTAAATATTTTTGTATACATATGAAGTTCACATTTTTCTTTATTATTTAAGATATATCCCGTAAAAAAATATCACCTAAAAGATGAATTTTCACCACCGCTGAAGGTATTATATGTAACCCTTTAAATTGATATGTAAATGCAAGAATCCAGTCATTCTGTTGTTACAGTTTATAATGGGGACATATTAAAAACCGATTGCACTACTGAACATACACAAACGACACTAATCACACACTACACACGAAGTACAAGTCCAACTATGCAATCTTCTCGTGGTGTATCTTGCGTTATTCTAATGCTGGCGGTACACTTTTCATTCAATGTACGATAAAACGGTAACAAATTTGTTGGATAGTTTCATTTTTACGGATTTTTTGCCACCTTTTGGCGAAGAACAGTTATCTAATGACCTGAAACTTCGTTAATTTAACATAAAAAAATTATTATTCATTTTTTTTATTTAAACAATTGTTTCTAATTAACTATTTTACATTTTGCTTTATAATTTATGATATATCCTTCAAAATTTTCACCCTAAACCACAAATAACCGTAATTTCCGCGCGATTCATTCTTGGAAATTCTAAAAGTTGATATTTAAACTTAAATTGCGGCCAAAGGTGTCCGAATATTGCACCTTGCCAAAACGATTAGACACGCTTGATACTTTTAAGATTTGCTTCCATAAATAAAAAATGAGTGCAACGCAAAGATGCTTCCGATTAATCCATATAAGTTAATGTTAAACAACAGTATTGAAAAATTATTTGTGCCAGTTAATAGTTTAAAGCATGTGTAATAACCCCTATAAATTGCAGATCTGTAAGTATTCAATTATAGACGCAATAATTAAATAACTTTGGAGCTGAAAACTGGTGAATTCCCAAGAGAGAAAAATAATAGGTTACTTATCAGAGATTTGAGGCTTTCACGGCCCGGCATCATACAGTTATTTCTGTTGAGGTTTTCGGGTGTAAGCCGTGTCCTAAAGGAAGAGATTTCCCAACGTTTCGCAAGCATTGCAGCTAGCTTCATCAGGGGGTCGGAAGACACACTGATACTGGTGTGTGCCTGATTTGTGCTCCACTTATATAGTGGAGGTTGCTCATGTTCTGGTTCAGTGATCACCAATCAAAGTAGACTTTTAATTGTTCGGCCGCCCAATTAAAAGTCTACTTTGATTGGTGCTCACTGAACCAGAACATGAGCAACCTCCACTATATAAGTGGAGCACAAATCAGGCACACACCAGTATCAGTGTGTCTTCCGACCCCCTGATGAAGCTAGCTGCAATGCTTGCGAAACGTTGGGAAATCTCTTCCTTTAGGACACGGCTTACACCCGAAAACCTCAACAGAAATAACAATAGGTTACTTGCCATGCCTATGTATATCTGCGTAAACCATTTTTTTTTAAATTGGACTTTGGCACAATATACATTTACTATTTGGTAATACAAAAATAACCTTTTTTTTGAAAATCGAAAATTTGTAAATTCGACTTTTGGCCGCCTCAGCACCACAGTGCGGCGGGGCCCGAACGGGAAGACTAACGTAGCACTTAACGTGTTAACAGTGAGGTTTAACATTGGCGACCACATGGTTTACAATTAATAATAACATATCTTACATGTAGCTTGCAAAGAGGGCTACGGTTAATGTTGACATTGGGATGAGAGACAATAACACAGATTTACAGCAGTTCATATATCTCTAAAGAAGAGGAGGACGTTCTTGATGTTGTCCTTGCCTAGATTCGACTTGAGGTCCATTTCGATGGAGAATTTGGATTGTGCCAAAGAGAATCCGTGACATTCGAATAGCATGTGCTGGATATTGTTGGTGGTGCCACTCGTGCCACATATACTATACACTCCAGTGGGCTTTGTTTGGCTATAAAGGAGGCACGGGTATATCTTGACTGTCCTGTTCGAATGCGAGCAATCGCGACCTGATCTTTCATTTTATTTCATATTTCATATTTCATTTCAATTTAGTTAATATAAATATTGGCTCTCATATTGCGGAGTTTGATTTGGGTGCCGTTTTGGTATTCCAAAAATCTATGACGGATTTCTTAACAGAAGATTTTACATCCAGAAGACTGATTTTACAGTTGTCGTTCTAGGTTGGTAGATTGCAAGCTTCTTTTGCAACTTTGTCTGCGGTTTCGTTATCTGTGAGGCCAACATGTCCAGGGATCCATGTTAGGTTAATATATTTATTACCACGTTTTTATTAGCTCGCTTTCTTGTTTGTTTGTCTGTTTGTTCGGTGGCAAATTTTGCAATTGATTTTAAACTAACTTCCTGATGAGCTAGAGACTTGAAATCGGTTACATGGCTCAGAACTGGATGACAATCCATTATTCAAAAAAAAAATTTTTTAAAAGTCTATCCGTTTTGGAGATATAACAATTAAATATTTACCTGTTCACCCCCCCCCCCCGCGAAACTACGTCATCGTGTTCAACGATCGCCACGCCGCGCGACAGCGCTCCCTACTCCACTACCCGTTCCCTCTCTCACTCATCCCCACTCCACTGACCCGCTTCGCACCGAAGGAGCTCAGTGCGCGTCAGTGTGCGTTTGAGTTCCGTGCGGTGTTTACAAAGTCACTACGTATTATTATACTACAATGTTTGTTTACCAATCTAAGGGAAAGTTACACCGAGATTATCGGTCGAACCTTTATCTTTGACATATTACCACGGCGTTTCGATGTGATGCGGTCCCAATACCGTCTGAAATTTACTACATGTCTCTGTTATAATCTCGACAAAATGTCTACAAAAAAGGAGCAGTTCGTTAATGATGATTTTCACAGAGAAGTCGCCAAATCACCAGGTATGCCATTAAATATTTTACCACGTTTTTATTAGGTCGCTTTCTTGTATGTCTGTTTGTATGTTCGGTACAAATTTTACAACTGATTTTAAGCTAACTTCTCGATGGGCTAGAGACTTGAAATTTTAAACATGGCTCAGTACTATATGACAATGCAATATTTAAAAAAAAATTTTTTAATTTACAACAGCCTACGCGTTTAGGAGATATAAACTATTAAAAATTTAACCGTTACACATCCCGCGCGACAATCGGTAGTGCCCACTCGGTTCCCACTCTGACTCATCCCCGCTTCACTGACCTGCTTCGCACCGAAGGAGCTCAGTGTGCGTTCGAGCTCCGTGCGGTGTTTACAAAGTTACTACGTATAAGTATACTATAATGTTTGTTTACCAAGTGAAAAAACAGTTACACCGAAATTCTCCGTCGAACCTTTATCTTTGACATTTTACCACGGCGTTCGTTTTCGACATGACGCGTCGCAATACCGTCTGAAATTTACTACATGTCTCTGTTATAATCTCATCAAAATGTTCAAAATCGATTGTAAAATTTCACACATACAAGACTAAAAAGCAGAAAATAATTATTTAAATAAAAATAAATTTTTTAAAAATACCACGTTTTTAAAACGGACTAAAAAGTATAAAATAAAATTTTAAAAAACGCCACGTTTAAAAAACGGACTAAAAAGTATAAACTAATTTTTTCTAGCCCCATACAGATTCCTAACCCCGTACAGATAGTCCTGAAAATTTGTGATTGTGAATTTTTAATGGCTATGAAAATACTTGTAAGATTTAAAACGAAAAACGTGGGGCGCAAGATAATACATAGTAAGGAGTGTAGAGAGTAGCTGCCGCTGAGGAAACTCGCAAAACAGTTCATATCATTTGCAGTGCAATAAAATTGTTAGTGATTTAGGTGTTCATGCATCAATTATCTATTGCATGCGCCCCACGTTTTTCGTTTTAAATCTTACAAGTATTTTCATAGCTATTCAAAATTCACAATCACAAATTTTCAGGACTATCTGTACGGGGTTAGGAATCTGTATGGGGCTAGAAAAAATTATTTTATACTTTTTAGTCCGTTTTTTAAACGTGGCGTTTTTTAAAATTTTATTTTATACTTTTTAGTCCGTTTTAAAAACGTGGTATTTTTTCGTTTTGAATTTCTGTTATGTTTTTTGGATACATTGGATTTTTAATGTGCTGTGTCGGATTACCACTGACGTCAAGAGGGGATTCGGAGTCAGTGAATATCGAAAACCTGTTTTTGTTTTTAATATTGGATATATAATAAGATATGTAGTATGGCATGGATTTTGCATGATCAGGAGGTCACAACCACAAGGCATAACCACAGGTGGCAGTACTTTTAGAGCCGTCGCGTCGGTGTAGATGGGCTTGTAGATATTTTGATGGATGTGATCTTGGAGTATAATGTTTAATACTATGCTATTATTGTCACTATATTGATCCTTGGATTCATTAAATAGTAACGTTGAAGGGATGTTAAAAGGAGTCGATGAGGGAAAGGGAAGTGGAACGCGGTCTTCAATATTTGGGCGGATCATGTTGAGTTCTTGTAAGATTTCTTCTATTCTCAATCAAAGGAGGTCTAGTTTTTTATAAATTTGAATTATTTCACCCATACAAAGGGCACTGCAAGTGATATTCTCGTTGAGCGATTCGATGTTGAAATTCAATACGCGAAACTGGACGGATAGGTACGTGAGTGTCATGTGATTCAACACGACCCTCCTACCAAAAGATTCATCACCTTCTCCACTCCGTGGTGAGATCCTCCAAGTCCAGGACAGAGTCTTCAGTCTTTTCTTCGTATTCTCACTCGCTCAGTCAATAAATATTCTGGCGATAACCGATAGCCGACCGATCCACAGTGGGGTATCTAGTATTGGCCCGGAAAAAGCAGGAAAAAACTATTACAAAGTTATTTATAGGGTCAAGATCACAATATTATAATCGTTGAAGTCGCTTTAACATTAGCTACAATAATGTTACGGATAGAGAATATATTCCGTTCGTTTTCTCACAGTAATCTCTTTCAGATCGTCTCTGGCAGGATGCGTCCTAAATAACCTTTCATATCATAGTTGAACCCTTTAATTTAGGACCGAGTTCTGGCTCCGATTTTATTAGAAGTGACAAAAATGAGAGTCTGGCCCTAAGCCCTAATCTCTAAGCGCGATTAGATTATGAACAGAGCATTCCATTCATTGTAGGGGTATATAAACCCTTAGATTCTTACTCTCGTGGGCTAGTACTTCGGTAGACACGTATCGCGTCACGTCGGGCTGTATTTCGGAAAGTCAACTTTTAGTGAGATGAGGCTATAGTACCTTTCGCATCAGAGTTAACCATATAGATTCCACGAGTTTGGTTTAAAATCTATTAGGCAGTGTTAAAGTTGCTTCCGAGTCCCCGCATTACCAGTGCGTCAAAACCGAGCATCATAGTTAGGTAAATTCTTCTTTCTACCTTCTATACCTTTTATCTTCATTCCATTCGCGAAATACTACACATTTGTATCACAGATATTTATAGTTAGAATATATTTGTGTTCTTTGGTAATTAGAGCAAATTTATTAAATCCATAATTATTGTCCAATATCCTAATCTAGTAATTGAACGTTCCCGCACGATACAACCTCACCGCTCGGGTTGTATCAATTAGATTATATTAGTTACGAGATCTACTAACTATCCTAGCGACTTCCTGATTACGCATCGGGTTCGTCAGCATTCTAACAGCTCCCTGATTTCGCATCAGGTTTGTCTGTGCTTTTATCCAACCTCCCAGCGGCTCCCCAATTTCGCATGGGGTCGTCCGCGCTGTTCTATAACCTCCTAGCAGCTCCCCGGTTTCGCATCAGGTTCGTCTGCGCGTCGCGTCGTTCCTAGTGACTCCCCAATTTCGCATTGGGTTCGTTCACGAAGTTTCACCTTCCTAGCAGTTCCCTGATTTGACATCAGGTTCGTCTGTGTTTGACTCCATTCCTAGAGGCTCCTTGACTTCGCGTCAGGTTCGTCCTCGCCGTCTATAATCCTAGAGGCTCCCCAATTTCGCATTGGGTTTGTCCGCGTACCTTAATTAACAAATTGATACCATATTCCTATGGCAACAACCCTTTGCCGGCCACTCGTGCTGCTCGCGGTCCTGGCTCGTAACAATAATATGTGATAACAAATGCACTTTAACCCTTTGCACTCGGAGCTATTTTAACTCGAACATTAAACATCTCTTCGAACCTAGTATAATTCCAGTCTATATGATTGTTTTCATTTTATGGATATGAAATTAATATAATACCTCATATAATATTTAAATGTTTAGCAATGGATTCGATGCCCGCATATTTAATAATGGTACAGCAATTTTTACTGGTGCATCAAAGTCACCATTCGAGTGCTAAGGGGTAACATTTAAAAAATCAAGGTGACCTTCTCCCACTATGGAAGAGAGCAGCTCTCCTACTTCCGACCTAACCGGCGTACCTGAATGATGAGCATGATACCCACTCTTCCGTCTCCGTTTAGTAGCCAAGTAGAGGAGGCAACTCTCCTTTGCACAAGCCGGAGAGAAGAGCGTGGATGTGAGCCATAACTACTCGCGAGCCCCCAATTCGTCACCCCTGATATACATACATAGATGTATAGTGAAGTTAACTTCAGATATTCATCTATTGACCACTGTTAGGAGTTCAAGGTGAAGCATTTTTATTAATTAGTTCCTTTATATTGATTTCACTGTGGCACGTATAATGTTAAAAGAGAACGTGTTTTTCACATGCTATTTCTTTTTGATTACCGCTATTTCATATTGCTTGTTTTTTAACCAATTAAAAATTGCTGTACCATTATTCAAAATATTGTTTACATTATCAAATATGTCGGTATTTAATCAATCACTAAACATTTAGGTATTGTATGAGCTATTATACCAATTTCATATGCATGAAATTTAAAAAGATCATAAGGAATGGAAATACATCTATGTAGGAAGAAATGTTTAATTTTCGAGTTAAAATAGCTCCTAGTGCAAAAGGTTATTGATATTAATGATACTAATAATGATATTAAAATAATATTACTGGAAGTATAATGTAAAAGTGATATACATTTTTCTAAAGCATATTTTAGAATACGCCATCATATTTAACTCTAAACTATAATTATAACTTCTACTTTCACTTATAATTAAGTTTTACATTATTTTTATAATGGAATGTGGAATGATAAGATGTTAGGAGTAGAACTTCGTCTCAGGAAGGAAAAGAATCTTTAAAGTGGTTGTATATATTTTCTAAAATATCTTGGAAACAACATAGATAGAAGTACATTCAATAAAACATTTACATACTATATTGTAAGAGGAGAAATGCTTCAGGAGGATTAACGATTTATTCTTGATTATTATAATGGTCTGTTTTGATACACGATTATGCAGAGACTGCGTTTGTCTAGCTTACGGATGGCGTGCACTGCAACTTTTAGATCACTCATGATTCGATTACGTTTGTTCTCGATCACGGTGAATTTTCACAGTGATTCTTGATTTTCGTAGTCGGTTCTGATTGGCGGAGAGCATAACAGTTCTTCGCGCAAGTTACAGAGCCATAAACAGAACGTTTTATGTTAACGAAATCGAAATAAGATTGCGTGAATTTACATTTTTATCAAATGTATTAGGTTTGTAAGACGTTTCTCAAATTATCATTTGCGTTCCCTATCTGAATGCAGCGATTGTTTGCATTATTTACGATGGGACTTGCAAAGATTATTATGTTCGATAGGACTTGCATAGGTTATTATGTTCGATAGGATTTGCAAAACAGCATCAAAGACGTTCTAGCAACTAGGAATGACCTCTACGGACAGCCTTTGGTGGCGCCATTACACTCCGTGTCTCCAAACAAATGTTGCAACACCACTATCAAAGTAGTCAAGTATCACCACTCAACCGATAAACATTTTCTGCATAGCTTCACATTGTTTGTCCCTTAAGTATTCTCGGCTAAGTAAAGTAATTAAAAAAAGGGAGAAAGTTACTTCAAATGATTTCAGGAATCACCTTGTTTAAAGAAGTACAACATTTTTAGGACATCCTGTATAACGATAGAAATTTCGTGTTTCGAGAATTGAAGTAACTCGCTAAACGCTCTGAATTCTAATTAAGTCTAATTTTGAACACGTTTATCTTCGTAAGTATCTCCTTCTTTGCGTCGCTAATTTTGATCGTTCATTATTTTTTCTACGATATTTTATGATTCTATAATTGAAACAACTGGCTTGTGATAGCTAAAATATGATATTGTAACAGACCTGTACCGTACAGGCCTGTTACTAACGCAAACCGGATCAAACCGGATCAAACCGAGATCAACCGCCGATCATTTCCCGGAACGAACCACCGTATCCCCATCGCCGCGCCGAGACGGACCGCGCCGAGACGGACCGCGCCGCGCCACTCCCCCGCGCCTAGAAACAATCCGCGAATCACCGCATCGCGCCACCACCCCCACCACTAATTTAGAGCTATAAAAGCCGCCACGGCTAGAGCTCGGGATGGCATTCAATGCAAAGCTACTAACGGGTAAGGATGACTCCTGACTTCGTTACCAGAGTAAGTAGCCGCATACGAATCCTGTCCTGAGAGCACGGCGTGCCGCCACTCTCCTCCGCAGCCATGGTGTGTCACCAGCTGACTCCTGAATCCTGAGAGCACGGCGTGCCGCCACTCTCCTCCGCAGCCACGGTGTGTCACCAGCTGAATCCTACCTCCTGAGAGCACAGCGCGTCGCCACTCTCTTCCGCAGCCACGGTGTGTCACCAGCTGAATCCTGTTCACTTTTCATACACCACACTCTTACACAGCCACGGCGTGTCACCCGCAGAATCCTGGTCACTATCGAACTCCGTAGACGTACTCCGTGTCCCGAACTCTCGCGACCGCGATAATATAAAACTCGTTGGCAGCGAGCGCATGTTAACCTAAAATTCCACGTGTCTTGATTTATTTTCCAATACACCCCGTCCTTCCGGAAGCCGATCATTCTCTCTGTCGTATACGAATCCTGGCCGCGGCGAGCTAATCAGCAACAGAGGGACTCCGACGCGAAGAAACCGATACCGGGAACAAGACCCGTTACAATATAAATATTTTTGATTCAATTTTGTCTAAATGTCTTGCATATACTGCATCGAAAGTTGTTCCTGATTTTATTGTCGCTTCATTAGGATTATTTACCATTTCCAATCTTAATTTACTTCTAAACATTACTAAACTGCAAGAAGTTTTACTTCTGCCGCGCGTGGTTTTCCACGCGTATGTTTTTTTACTACCTGACACCTGTCAAAATTTTTCAGGTTAGTTTAGAACAAGGGTTTGGATAATTATTTATAAATCTTTCAGTCGGAACAAAATCCGATGAGAAACTGCATGTGAAAGTAGCTGGAGGCTGATTCTATGTTATCCAATTACAAATGTTCACAAATTAACTCTGGTTACTTAGTTATTAACAATTGTTGCTCGGGATGATTGTTTCGGAAGTTCCCATAATGCGTAAGACAAGGAGGGTCGAACTGTGCGACAAGGACAGACATACATAACATACCACTTCTCCAAAATTTGTTAATAACTAACAATTTAAGCATCAAAACTGCACGAAACTGAAATGGGAATGTAGCCAAGGCTTCATTTTACATTCTACAATCTTAAAAGTTCACCAATGAAGTCTTTAAAGTTAGTACATTAATTATGAAAATGTTACTTGTCAAACTATTCGAGGTTATTCGCGAAATTTCGTCACTTCCGTAACGCTAGAAAATTGTAGCCCCCTTAGCAAAGAAGTTTCACTTCAAAAGTTATCGGTTTGTTTAGAGCGTCCGAATATTAATGAGACCCACTGTACGTTTACGGATATTATTTTTAGATATATCGTACTCTGCCACAAGGAAACAGTCAAATTCTAGTTCAACACGTACCCTCTTTCAAGAAATCTTGTAAACAAGACCTCGCAAGTCTTTGTTACCCGAGTCACAACTACTAATTACATAGTTTCGCCAACTCTGCAACCTCACAGGTCCCACTGCGGCTGTGGAAGCTTCCCTCGGTACTGGGCAATTACCCTTTGTAATCTCTTCCTCTAAACATTCGAAGGTTTGGTAGGCTTACATAGGTCTGTAGGTGAGTTTTTCCCCACGTAACTCTGGTGTCCACCACAGAATTAACTTTGACTGTCTCGTGGTCACTGAAGAGACCAGCACACATGGATAATAACATGTTCCACATTTATTTGATAACGAACTACAGTGAGAGTCAAAAATGTGAGTATACACTCTATGCATATGATATATGCATTCTACATTATATTTACAGCATATTATGCAAAAACCAAAGTTGTGATGTGTAGTACATGGTATTTCTAGTGTCACAATCATATATAGGTTGTTTCGTATAAAACAGGACACCTAAATATCTCTTCAGGTTATTGTGATGCAAAAAATATTTGTTACGTAATGTGCATGGTGTCAATGGACCAAATATCTGGCACGAACATTTTTTTCCAAAGGCCATTTTTTTCGGAGTTATCAAGGCCATCGATGTTTTTTGATACATAACTACATTTTTATTTTATTACACCGTGTAACTGATCGAAAAATACATTCAGATATTTATAAAAACATGACCTTGAAATGACCTTGATCTTCCAAAATTAAAGTTTTACCTTCAGATCAAGCTCAAGGTCATGTTATTATACATATCTGAATGTACCGCAACTAAAAAGTTGCAATGTTGTATATTCCACACCTTGCTCAGGATGTGATTTAGTTTATATTGGACAAACATCCAGGAATTTAGGTACACGTATCAGAGAACATAAACATAATGTCTTTTTACCACCATCACAACATACAGCATTGACGAGACATTCATTAGAACTGGATCACAGATTTAGCTCTGACAATGTCAAAGTGATTGACAGAGAAGAGAATTTACACCAAAGGTTATTATTGGAAACTCTTCATATGATTAAACACCATAGCGTAAATCTTAGGTATGAAATACCTTTGATACATGAATATTACGCAACATTGCTGTGTCAGTAATGTTATATGATGAATCTTTTCCAATACAAAAATATACTTTCCTTTATTTTCTTTACTGGTTAACCAAAGTAAATATATAACACATACAATGTTGTATGAAATTTGATTTCACTTATAATTGAATGTCATTAAATGGTGTTTTTACCATTATGGTATTTTCACTAGGTGATTTTAAAGACACATTATGATTTTTTGAATTTACCGCGGTGTATCGATCTATATAACCTAGATCTCTGCCAAGACGATCAGTGTCGTGAAAACAGACATGGTGAACACACGTGTTTCACGAGTCTCAC